>VDFB02045063.1:0-298334 GCA_007258455.2 Sequoia sempervirens
CTTATTAACTCATTTATTCAGATTTCAGTTATTTAACTATTGTTGTAACCATTTAATTTAGTCAGTAAATATTCTATTCTTTTTCTCGTTAAAATAAAACAAAATCTGGTTATAGTAGAAATAATAAAATAGAAAGAAATCTTTTGTTTATCATTATTACTAATTTGTTAAATTACAAATATAAGAGGATAAGTTAGTAGAAAAATCAACTTACGTATATATGACAGCATTGATTTATTTAATTCTTGTTTTGAGTAAATATTTTGGAATAGAAAAGAATTCCTATTAATTTGTTAAATTGTGAAATTTGATAGGATAATATAGTAGAAGGGTAATTTGTGAATATATATTTATATTAGCATTGATTGTTTAATTCTTATTTTAAAATGTGTATAGGGTGAAAATAGAGTTTAGCATAGAATCAAATAAGTTATCTTTTTATGAAATTAAGTCTTGTAGACTTGTTGGATTCTTAGAACATATCTTTTCTCTTTTTTTATTCCCTCCTCAAAAAGAATTAAAATATATAAATATGTAGTGGTTTTAAAAGGTATTTATGTGTGTAAATTTATTTAGATAGATTTAAGATTTTAAGGTGGTAATTTCTAATATGTAGTTTGAGTATTTAGAGTATTGTTATTATTGTCATTTTAAAGTATAGACAATTGGTCTTAAATGGTTTTCACAATTAATTTAAATATTGGAAGTGAGTGTTAAGTTAGTATGATGAAAGGAAATGGAAATAATGTGTTGGACATAAGTAGTTATGAAATGATAATGAGTTAACTACCCAATTATTAAGTAGTTTACAATTATGTTGTTAAATGAAAAGGGAAATTTAAATGTATGGGTATGGTTAGAGATTGATTAGGGTATTCTCGAATTGGATAGTTTATTGGTGAAATGGGATTTTAATCTTTTGAAAATTGACTTCCTTTATTTTCATTTAATGATTGATTTGTAAGTTCACTTTATGGATAAAGTCTTTTAGAATACTTGTGATGGTTATCATAAATTGTTTTAGTTAATTGAGTAATTTAGATGGGTAAGTTGTAAAGTTATTTAGTTCTGGTTGTTAATTGATTGGTTATTAAATATTGTTCTTGTTTGAATTTTTTGGTTGTTTTTTATTATGTGAGTGTTTTTGTGGAGTTGTGAGTGGTTGAGTTTTTAAGGTGTTCTTGAATTTGGTGCCTTGGATGCCTAATTTCATGCTTTTACCTCTGTTGTTGAAGGATTGTTTTTGGGATGGTTCCATGTTGTTGTGAATGCCTTTGGAGGTTAGTTTTGATTCAAGGAATACTTTTCCATTTAATTTGTGTTGCAATGTAATTGGGAACTTGTATTTTGTTGATGAGTTGTGGAAGTTGATCTTCTTGGATTTTTTATTTATTTTGTATCAAAGTTGTTATGTGGTTTGGATGGAGTTGTTGATCTTATTTTAATGTATTCTATCATTATATTTGAATTGAAAATAGTTCTTGTGGCCTTGCAATTATTGTTGTCATTGCTATGTTGTTGATTTTATAAAGGTGATTTGCGTACCACTATAAGGGGTTCTTGTGAGGAGAAAATTGAGGTCTCCCATGGAATACCTAGTTGGTGGCTTTTGGTTTTGTTAAGTGATTTTGTTGAATTGAAGGTTGATTTTCTTTTGCGTGTTCCTATTTGAGGTGACACCATTGCTGATTTGTGGATGGTTCTTGATGAATCTTCCCTTTTTATGGCTTTTCTGAGTTACTCTCATATTTGAGGAAATTTTATCCTTGTGTTGGAATTATTGGAGAAAAACTCTTGTTGCTTCACTTTACCCTCATTTGTGGGTTTTCATTCTTTTGGCTTCTAGAGGCTTGTGATGATTGATAATTGATGTTCTATCTCTTTATGTGCCCTTGATGTGGCAAGTGTTTTGGTTTCATGATTTTGAAAGGGTTGTACAGGAATTGTTGAGACTTTGATTATGTATTTATAGCGAGATGGGTAATGCCTCGCATGCGCTTCAGTTGTGATCTAATATCCCTGTTATGTTGTACAACCCTTGGTTTCTTGGTTTTATGTGTTGGGTCTCTAGGGAGAGTGGCTCCTCATGGGTGCCGGTGCCCTGCTTAAGGGGAAGGGCACAGGATAACCCACGATTGAGTTAGTAATTAAGTGAAAACCTAATAATTAACTTAGGAGGGTTGGGTAGTAATATTATTATAAGATTTTTTTAAAAAGGATGCCTCATCTTCATTAGTGCTTTCGCAGACTAATGGAAGGCTGAGAAGGCCATGGTTGGCAAGGTCATGACCTCGTCTTCATGAGAGGTCTACGGCTCTGCATGAGTCACCCTATGGGCTGGCCCCTCCAGTTGGGAGGAAGGGCCAGGATAACCCATGTAGGACTATGTGATGACACTCTCCCCTAGTTGCCCATGTGTTTTACTTTATTGTGTTCAGTGGAGGACTTTGGAAGTAGGTTATGGGAATTGGTTTAGATTGTTGTCTGTATTGATTTAAATTGATTATTGTTTTAATACATCTTTAGTATACTTTGTGGTCTTGTATGATCGTAGTTATATTTGATTTACGATCTTGTATTCTTATGGTACTGTGTTATGATGTTATTGTATTGTTTAATTGCAATTTGGAATTGTATTATGTTTATTAATTCAGTTTTTTTTGGAAGTGTTTCATGATCTTCCTTTGGTTACTTGTTTACAGGTTATTGTTTTGTTTAATGTGATGAGATTTATGATTTTAAGTTATTATGTTGACTCTTAGATGTTGTTGATTATGTCATGGTAATCCTTGAGTTTTATGATACTTTTGTATGATGTTGAGTCTTGTGGTTCCCTGTTGAATGTTCCTGGTTGAGGTCTCTTTCTTGTTAGCTCCTAGCACACGGGGTGGGTCTTCGGACTCACATGGTCGGGTGGAACATGCTAAGCACCCCATTGGGTCCCCAGTCGATGATCGTGAGGTGCAGATTGATGCTGCTACTGCGACTCCAGAGTTGTATTTGTCTTGGAGCTAGTTATTATATTGTGTATTCATCTATTCAATTGTATCATGTTATCTTGTGAATGGTTTCCATTTATGTTTGGAAACACTTTTGTATCATTGTACTTCTTGAACATTGTATTGTAATGTAACATTAAACCTTATGTGGCTATTTGTAGTTGTTATTTAATGTGTTAAGTTAATTATGCTTATGTTGTATTTATGTACTCAGATGGTTTCTTATCAATGATTATCATATATGTGTTATATTTGTTAATGTTTATTTTGTTATGGATTGTATCTTTGGATTTTATTCTTTATTGTCATTGTGTGGATCTCAGTCTCGTAATGACTCCTTGTGTACCCCAAGGGATGTATGTGCTAATGAATCTACTTAAATGAAATTTATGTCATGTTTTAATGTGTATTACATGTATGTTATGTTTTAAAAAATAAAAATTTGTGCTATAATTATTGTTCAATTGTCCTTTGGGGTTCGCACGACAGGGCATTACACACAACATATCTAGTAATTTTAGAATTTTGTTAAAGTGTCAAAAATGTATAAATATTAGAGGTATAATTTGAATTGAATTTTCTTGATTATATTTGAATTGAATTTCAAGTTAGTTGTTGAAAATGTATAATAGAGGTATAATTTGAATTAAATTTTCTTAATTATATTTGAATTGAATTTCAAGTTACTTGTAAAAAACGTATAATAGCTTGATATAATTTGAATTGAATTTTCTTAAAATTATATTTTAATTGAATTTCAAGTTACTTGTCAAAAATATTATATCTTGTTCTCAACTCAATGGTTCATGTTGCTTAAGTCATTTTCTTAAAAATATTTATTGTGATTAACATTAATGAACTTAATTATAAAATGGCATTGATTTCCCTAAAATTCTACTAAAGATCAAATGTATATTGAATATAAGGAAATGTAAGTTGTAAGAGATCATAAAATAAGAAAACATGTATGTATATTGAATATTTAAAGCAAACACATACATATATTACGTGTAAACATGTTTAAACCATAAGAAAACACATGCACATATATGTAAAGGGATTTAATACATATAAACATAACACATATTATAAGAAAAGAGGAAAATGTATGTATATATCATATAAGAAAACATATGTACATTTCATAAAAAGAAAAATGTAAATTAAAGATCATCAAATGTCGAATACTAAAGATCAAAAAATAAGAAAATGTATGTATATCACTCCAAGCAAGTGTAAGTTAGAGATCATAAAATATCAAATACTATTAAAGATCGTCATATAATAAAATACATGTGGTAAAGATCATAAATCTAGAATGCATGGCCTAATATGAATGTCTACTCCTAGATGAATGGCCATCTAAATGAGAACGGTCCTGCTCTGATGGATGTGCTGATCCCTGCAAATAAAATTGTGTACAAGATGTGTTAAATACATATAGTTTATATTAAATAAATTTTATGAAAGTTATTTTTAAATCAACTTGTATTTTTAAATATCAATCTAGATCTGTGCATACATAAATATATTGCATGTACATATACACGTGTGATTATATAAAAATGTAAAACTCACATATCCACTAATAGCAGATTCATCGACAGAGTCACATCGATCATGCACACGATCTGGACCAAGGCTAGGAGTGATATGAGGTATGTCCACCTGTAACAATATATATATATATATACACATATATATCAACTTACATGAATATCTAGTTAAAAAGAAATTTAAAAAATAATGAAAAAGGAATTGAAACATGCACATGCACACATACATGCACATCATCTTATATCAGATAACCTAAGTCCTCTGTAATAGTCACCTCCACCATATCCACCAAAACCAATCAACATATCAGTAAAACCCATAGTCTGTGCAGCTACCGTATGAACTGTAGGTGGATCCTGATGCACACTAGTGCTTGGATGAGAGTGATGGGATCCTAGAACTGAACAACCTCTATGTCTCAAATGATCTCTAACATGCTCTATACCAATCCCATTGTCTGATGCAATGTGGGCATATGCCTCCAACAGGTTCTTAGCCAAACAATCCAGAGTCATGCATGACATATCTCCTGTAAGTGCATCAAGCTGTGTAGGATTAGGGATGTTGACCACTATAAAAGGATCCATGGTGGTCCACTATGCTGAAAATGGTGCAGATCGGGAATGTCAGGATATCAAATACTAACCTACACAATCATTAGATATCCTAGTGGTGGCAGTCGCAATGTCACCCATAGTGTCAATTGCTTCCTTTTGGGAAGCAATGACAACCTCATTTGCTATGGGGGCTAGAGCTGGGGTGAGAGCAGGAGACCTGTCACCAACCAATACCCTAAACACTGGGGGTGGTCTATCTACTTGACAATAGGTGGGCCTATCATAGATCCTACCATGCCCCTAACCAACATATGGTGGAATGTCCAGGTAGTTAACTTTGAGGCCCAAATGGACCTCAACATACAACTGTTGAACAAAATAAAATGGAATCTGGTCATTGTTTGGGTATAGACCATGTGCTGTGAGAAATCGTGGGTAGATCAATGAGGCCATAGCATGATCGACACATCTAGTGACCTGGTATCCCCTAACCTTACACACATTTTGATAAAATGGAAAACAAGTGGCTTTTATCATTTCTTTGGTGACATTATCTTGTATTTTTTTAAGGGGAACGTCACCATGTACTTCTTCCGCATGCGGGAAAGAATAGCAGTCACTCTGTCTGGGGAATATGCACTAGTCCTCTCAAGTTCATCTTTTAGTTTTTCTAGACTATGTAATATTAACATGCATGGTTCACTATATATCCCTAGGTTTGCACCCTATGCTAAAGAATCTGCACAGGTGAAACCTGATCTGCATTTTCCATGTTATATATATATATATATATATATATATATATATATATATATATATATATATATATATATATATATATATATATATATATATATATACAGTACACCTAAAAAAGCAATGAGACTTTGGTAAATAATATATCTAAATAAAGATAATACAAATCTAAAATAGAACTTGTAATAATTCATCTACTCATCAATAGTATTTTCATACTATTAACAATTCAAAAGGAATTGGAAGACAACTATAATCTATAACATAGCATCCTTAAATGGTTCAAATTTTAAATGAAATGATGAAAGGAAGAATAAGAATACAAATATTAAAGTATAAAATTATTTGAAAATAATTGGGGATAAAAATATTTAATCTAATAGTTGTTAACATAAATGAACTTCAATTATATAGCCAAGAACATCAAAAAATTATAGATTGGAAAGAAAAATAAATATCTCATATTAAGAATCAAATCTAATAGAGTTTGATTTCATTGCATACTTGTTATAAATATCTCACATGAACCAATAAAACTCAATGTGTCTACAAATTACATAAGAAGAGAGGACCTAAATGTGAAGAAGAAAAAGAAATTCAAAATCCATCTTTTTGTAATGAGTTTGTTAAAATTTAAAAACATTCAAGAACCCCAAAATGGTTTGAAATTGATGAGCATAATAGAAATTCTTGAAGGCAAGAGGCCATCACAAACCATTCGGTTGTGGGCTTCAAAAATTTTCAATGAATGGTTTTCCAATAAGATGTATTAACCAAAATATTCCAAATTTTTATACAATTACTAAAGATGTACAAAATGAGACCTTTACTAAATAAATTTCAAAGATTCATGTAAACCAAAAGTTTGATCGAAATAATATTGTTGTTAAAGTTTTTTTTAATGCATTAAATTCTATTATAAATAATAGTAAGGAAAAAGATAAAAGAGTTGCTCATAGACTAATAACATCATTAGTAACAAATTAAATAATTAAAAAGGCTCAATTATTAAGGTAAACTTGTCTTGAATTAAGCCTAAATCGTAAAACATTATCAAAAGTACTATCAATAAGATCATGAATAGAAAGTCCTATTGAAAATCATACTTGGGCTTTTAGCAGTAGGCTTCCGTGAGTCAATAAGAAGCTAATTAATAGCACATAGGATGAAATTCAACAATTTTGACACTCTAACTCTAGATTTACATATGAGGTTGGAAACAACATTTTTTATACTCTACCTAGGCCATGATTTTGTTAGAGTACGAAGAGTTTATGATAGAAATACATCCATTATTGTTGAGTTAAAAGTAGGTTAAATATTATTTTTCTTAAAAAATCACTTTTATATAAATGTAGGTGTTTTGGAGAACAAAGCTATAGTATGAATAAGTGATTGACATCGATGGCTATAAATTTCAAGGTGAGGACATTCATTATAATTCATAAGATGTTATAATATTAAATGCTTTCATTGTTTAGTTAATTTTAATCAATGTTGTATGATTTATTAAAAAAAATTGTAATATTTAAATGTAGGTGTTCTGGGGAGTAGCAGTGGTAGATCTAGCTCATTGAGGAAGGATATAGGTAGAGAGGAGGAGTGACCTTGACAAGGATTGAGACATGGATCACCTTAGGGTGGTAGATATGAGTGGGACATATCCATAGAGAAGGAGAGGCAAAGAGGATAGATATAGAAAAATGTGATCAACATAGATTAAATAACAAATAAAGCATAAATTAAATACTTTAATAGTATTAAATATAAAATGTAACTAAGCATTTGTGGGTTTGCATCCCACCAAGCATGTCAATTTGTAAGCATTGAATTTAAATAAATGAGACATTGAGGAAAATAAATGTAGACTTCAAATTGAATTAAAAAATCACCTCTAATAGAGTGAAAAGATGAATTACACAAAAAATGAACTAAAAATTATAATGAAATACATATTGACAAATGGATATATCTTGCAAATGATAAAACATTTATTGCCCAACTAGATAAAATATACTTGCTCAAAATTGAGACGATAAAATGATGGATTTGATCTCAATTTATAGATTTTTTATATGATGGATAAATTGCTAGGATTTGATCATGTATCATGAGTTTAAAATCCAATTAAAATGTGGCTACTATTATTACCTAATTAACTAATTTATTTATTTAATGAAATTTCTTAATTATTTTGATCAATGAATTGATTGAATTATTTTCAATTTTTATCTAATTTGATTAAATATGTTAAATAATTTGATTGATATATAAACTAATTTATCATAATTTTCATTGAATTATCTAGGAATAATAGATTTACTTGGATTTATTTTAATTTATTTCAATATTTGTGAGAGAATGATTCATTTAAATATTTGGTTAATTTATTCTACTCGAGTAACAATGGAGGCCGATTTGATCAATAGGAAAGCATTCATCCCATCCCAAAAAGGGAGTACATTTAGAGTTTGAGACTTTTTTTCAAAATGCTGAAGAAAATTTTCAAGATTGATTGTTGGCATGTGGAGTTAGTAATTTGGGTGACTGTAGGTGACCAAATTCTATATGAAACTCTCTAGTTAATGTCTCTCTCTTAGGTAGTGTCTTTATTTTTGTTTAATGCTATGGATCTTCTTCAAAATTATGGTTTAGTTGCTTAGTTTGTAGTGGATTATGTTTTATAAGTTCTTTTTGGACCATTCCCTAAACAATGCCATTCAGGATGATAACTTACATAATGAAAAATATTTTGTTGGGTATTTGTTTAGACACAAAGTTTTAAAGGAAAATTCTAGTTTCCTTTGTGTTTGAATTTCTTTGAAATGAACCTTGCAAGAATGGGATGAATCTTTAGTGGATAATACAATCAATGGACATAAAATAGAATTGAGCGCTCTATTGTATGGAGAAACAATGGAGGCACATAAGGAAATGTTGTTTCTCCTCACTCATGTCCCTCACCCTCTGCTAGTTTTTGCTATATATATGTAATATATGGGCACTCAAAAAATATGTAATATATGTCTTCTTTTTAGGTTTTTTTTCATTTATGGTAGGTTTTCTTAATCAATTTTGTCTATATATGATTGCTACAATCCTATTTGATGGGTCTCTTGGTTTTGTCCCTACACCTTCATGATTTGTGGGTTGACATGCCCTTCTCTATTTTGTACTTTACTATGGAAATTTTTACAATAAATATTTTAATTAGTTTAGGCCTTGATCATTTTAGGTCTGAAAAGAAAAATTAATTTGATTTTGATAAAGTGTAGGAATTAAGGTATCATGAATTTTGTTAATAAGTGGATGTTAGGTGTTCGGGTGGGGACCATGGTATGGATATGAGTGTATGTGAGATTTAGTGTCTACAAAATCCAAAGGTAAATCAAAATATTATAAACATCAAACTTTTTTTGGAAGGATAATATAAAACCAAATCTAAACACAATATAAACATTGTAATCACAACCATACGTACTATATATATGAGATTGCATACAACCATGTGTAAAATTTACAACCATGTAAAATTTATTCATATGTTGTTTATTAAGAAAAAATGTCATAAATTATATTTCTAGAAATAAAAAGGACTACAAATATGGAGGGAAAAAATTAAATAATCTCAACATAGCAAGGATTTTACAAAGTGATAGATAATTTTCTCAAAAGAAAAAGGATGTGTTGTACACAAGACAACAAACCACTTTTTCATGTTTTTTGATGTCTAAATTGAGATGCACGATTATTTTAAAATGTTCACATGCATCTTAAAGTGGAAAAAAATGTAATGATAAAATTTGCATATCCATATTATTCCTATTGTATTTTTTGCCTCATTTTGAATATATATATATATGGTGCAATATTGTGCAAAGTGGTAATAATTCCCCTAGAGTTTATGACCTATGATATAGACATAAATCAAACACTTGAACTCCATTATTTTCCTTACACACATCTTATCAAAGCATTTTTTTGACACATATCCACATATCCACACATCCACTTTTCCTAATGAATCTTATGTGTATGTCTAATAGTGGCATGTGGAAGGATAAATATGGCTATTGAAAACTTTACCATTATCTTGACAACTAATTATGGCTATATGGGTATGTTCAGGATCATGATGGGCTAAAAAGTGGCAATATGATGGGTATGTGGCTGACGACTTTTTACTTACCAAAAATTGATGAAATGAAAAGGGTTTTTAAAGGAGATTCTCAGCTTTCCGCCAATATAAATTATTCTTTACTTTGAATTTAATAAGTAACTATTATTCATTTTCTATTCAAATTATGACTAAAGTCCTGATTGATAGACTAATTGAAAAAAGTCTATAGCTTTCAAACGGTATCACATTTTTTGAATCCAAAACATGTGTCACATTCTATGCTTCACATACTATAGGATTAAGAAAAAAAAAATTGAATTTCATGAATTTTTGGCCCAATTAAGGTGGTCAGGGGTTTTTAATAGTTTTTAAAAGTTGTAATACAAAACCATAATTAATTATTTACTTAGAAAAAAATTATAAAAAATATGCATCACATTGAGACATGAGTCCTCTACTTATATATAAAATATTATAAAAAGATATTATCATTTTATTGTGGTTAGGGTGGTTAGACAAACACCTACTTCTTATTTTTCTTTGAAATTTAAGTACTACATTGAAATTTGAATTTTCACCAAATAGATTTTTTTTTAAAAACCTAGTATTTTAGAAACTACATTCAATTTTCTACAGATTCTATTTTACATATTTTTGAAATAATATAGATAACTTATTCAAATTTTTACGTCAAGTTTCCTAACTCTGATTTTTCTGATTTTTTTGCCACTTAAGGGCCTATTTTTTTCATGATGATCCTGCACATACCCATATGATTATCTTATTGTAATGAACCTAAAGTTCATTCAATAGATATTAATGAAGTTGAATTAGGAAGCATGGATTGTATTTTATTATACACATTTTACATTTAAAAATATGGGTCTAATTTTTGTGATATTGAAAGTTAAATTTCTTCAATAGTATATCCAAGGTATAGGGACATATTAGTGCTAAGAGTAGTGTAGGATAAAAAGGAGAATGTATAAAGAGGGGAAGATCTAGAAAGGTAATGACATGGTAATGGATGGAAAATTTACACTATAAGGTTAGATAGAGAAAGCATAATGATTTTATAGATATCATCATGCTACTAGAAATTACTCCATATGAATCACATGTTGATGATACTACTATAAGGGTATGCACATGAATATTTTATTTTAAATGATATTATTATCAAATAATATAATTGGTTCATGTTTTTGGTTGTGGGATTTTTCTTCAAATAGGATTTTCCCATGTACATAATTATGTTATAAATTTATAATTTATACATTTTTCTTGTAACTAAAATTAAATCTATTTTGCATATTTATCTCTTGATAGGTTAATATGGACATTTTTAATGTTACAAATGATACAATTTGTGGTTCTATTTGAACTTCATAACTTTATATTGCTTGTTTCTATATGCTATTAAGTTCTTATATATGTGTAACACCCGCCGTGCAAGCCCCAAAGAACAATCAAATAAAGAACGCAAATAATTTTTATTTTTTTAAAGTAAAACAAATAATCCACATGCCAAATATTAAATGATCATAAACATACTCATATACTTCATTACATTATAGTACAAATAACATAATTGACTATGTTCTTTGGGGCAGACGAGGTCACATCGAAATAAACATTACAATTCATCAACTCATAAAATATCATTCTGAGTACAAAGGAACTATTAAAGAAAAGAATAGATATACATATACATAGATTTCATTACAAGATAAAACCATGAGAAATCACATAACCAAATAAGAATACAAAGTTGAAATTAAATTACATCATCTTTTAAATATACAACATATCCATAACCATAATTTACATCATGATTCCCAAACAGGTGGGATGAATACTATATACAAGATTATCAAAATAGATAGAGATCAACTGGAACAAATCTTCAACTAGATGAGACTGGCCAACGAACGCGGATGGGGAACCCAACGGTGTGCGAAACACATTTCACCCAACCACCCCCGTGCTAAGAGGTGACAGAGAAGTAACTCCGACCAAGAATGTCAACTGAAGTACAAACATACAAGAAGTACCAACATAGATCCATAACACAATACTCCAAATTACAATGAACAAACAATAACATCATATCACAGTACCATAAAGATACAAGATCGTAAATCAAATATAAATGAGATCATACAAGACCACAAAGCATACTAAAGATGTATTAAAACAATAATCATAAATCAATTTAAATCAATTCAAACAACAATCTAAACCAACTGACATAACCTACTACCAGAGGAACACAATAAAGTAAAACACATGGGCAACTAGGGGAGAGTGTCATCACATAGTCCTACATGGGCTATCCTGTGCTCTTCCTCCCAACTGGAGGTGCCGGTCCCATCTATGGCTATCTTGTGCCCTTCCTCCCAACTGGAGGCTCCAGTCCATAGGGTGACTCATGTAGAGCCGTAGACCTCTCGTGAAGACAAGGTCATGACATTGCCAACCACGGCCTTCTCAGCCTTCCATTAGTCTGCGGAAGCACTAATGAAGATGAGGCATCCATTTTTTCAATCTTATAATGATATTACTACCCGACCCTCCTAAGTTAATTATTAGGTTTTCACTTGTTTACTAACTCACTCATGGGTTATCCTCTGCCCTTCCCCTTAAGCAGGGCATCGGCCCCCACGAGGAGCCACTCTCCCTAGAGACCCACCAAAACCATCAAGAACCTGAGGTGGTACCGTCACAATCATGCACATTGAAATACAACAATAATAATACGCGAGGAAAAACCCATCTCGCCAATAAATTTCATAACCAAAAACCTCACAACACAGTACACCCCAATCGTAAAACATATCATAACAGAAGCTCATGATAGAAAGATATAAAACCAACAAGATCGCAATCCTCTGGAAGACTAAGGTGCTAACACAAAAAAGGGTTCCCACATCAAAGAACTAACAATGTCCCAAACCCACAAGTCTACAAGACTACAACTTCACAAAAAAGAATAAAAAGATAACTTATTCAATTCCATATTAAATTCCATTTCTACCATACACACATTAAAATAAAGAATTAAACAATTAATGCTGGTATATATTCACAATTTTCCTTTTTACTATATTATCCTATCAAAGTTCATAATTTAACAGATTAATGTAATTTCCTTTCTATTTTCATGTTTTCACTATAATACAATTTTGTTTTATTCATATTAGAAACAAAAGAATTCTGTTTACAAACAAAAATAATTAATTTAACTTAACAGGGCAATTATGAATTACAGAATATCGTTATACAAATTAATAAATAATTATATATATATATATATATACGTGTATACATATATATATATATCTACATATTTAAATACATATCAATTATTATCATTTAAAGAAAAGAATTCTCATTTTAAACGAATAGCTGAAACTTCATTGAAATTAAATAAAATAAAACAAACAAAGGCCATCGCATGGGTAATCTACCGGCCGCAGACAGTCCACGAACTATCATAGCAGTCCGACAGACTGCCGTGGACAATCTACGGACTGTCACAGTAGTTTGAAGGATTGTTGTGGTAGCCCGTAGGCTGTCGCACCAACCATGACCAGCTGGGTGGTGGGTACGGCCGAGGCCGAACCATCACCCAGTCAATTTTTTTTTTATAATATCAAAACAAATGACATTGAAGTATGGCAAATTTTGAATTATTTTTAAATAAATAGATTTTCATTCAATATTTATATGGATACAAATATATGTGTATATATATACATATATATATATCTAATATATATATATATATATTGTATAAAAAAAATAGAGAATAATAATCAATTTTACCAGTCACTATGTATATATACATTTATACACGAAATGTATTGTAATATATATATATACCCTGAATTCACAGTAGGGGAATTATTCCTTATTCGATTTAAAACAAAACCACAATAGTACTATTTAATTCCAGAATCTAGACAAAATTTCATTAAAATAAACAATATTTCCAAGCCCCCAGAAATTTCCAATCTAGTAAATGGCAGTCGAGAACCCAACAAAATTCCATTTAAACAAATAGCAATCTCGATCCCCAATTAAATTTCCATTGATTAAACAATAACCCAATAGATTTTCTTTCCACAAACATTTGATTCCAACCCTAGGTAAAATGTCATACACAGAGAAAACAATTTCTATTTTATTTGATGCTATAGAAGGTAAATGAATAAAAATGAAAAGAACCTAGCATCCTGTGCTTGAATAAGATCTGTAGAAGCTTTATCCCTCTTGTAGAGTTGAACCTTTGTTGCCAATTAATTCCTGCAATAGATCCAAATCCTTCTTCTTCTTCAATAATTTCCCAAAAAAATAGAAAAAGAATCCAAATTTCTCTAGAATTCTTCAGGAAAGAGAATGCAACCTCATGCCAAGAAAAATCCCTAAATAAAAACAACACTCAAACGTCTCTTCCATTTCCTCTTCCTGTGAATACCAGAAGTCACTTCTCCAAAAATAAAATTTAAATACATTCAAATCCACAAAATCAAGCTTTTTATTTGTTTATTTATTTATTATCTCCACAAACACTTTAATTAAATGAATACATGCACATTAAAATAATTACAATCAACCACTTGCAAAATTTTCTTCAAAACAATTTTAGTATTTTCGCAAACTACTACAACATTTATTTATTTATTTATTTATTACTTTATGCTTTATTTTATTAATTGTTTAATTATTTAATTCACAATATAAAATCATACACCACATTAGATGAGTCATAAAATCACAATCACATGCAAAGACCAACATAACAACAAAATGGCTATGCACAAACCAAAAAGGTACGAGTCAGTTGACAACTTGGAACAGAGTTACTTCCATGTCACCTTTGTTCAACTTCCTGCCATTGGGTTGACTCAATGCTCGCCCAGACCTATCGAAATAGGTGGAATCGAGTCTTATCCCTGCAAAGCCTGCATCCAACAAGGTGATATACAATATACATACATATAATCAATTACAAAGCATCGTGAGAAGGATTTGCAGTGTAGCAGGGCACTCGCGAACGAGTGATGCTACATGTCCCCTCACCAATCATATCATCATCTAATGCATTATAAAATTACATCAATTTGCATCATATCATAAATTACTATTCTCTAGTCTACTGCATTCCAAATAACTCCATCAAAAAAATCATAATAAAAATATCATTATAATATCCATGACATCATAAGAGTAATATAATCAGTAACAGTCTAAACTACCACAACATAATATCAACAGTATCATCAAAACCACAATGTGCCAAACAAAACCACAGAGAATGTCAAGAATCAAGTAGTAACAGGAGGGATATTACAATATGTTTCACTTGGTCTTTCCATTTAGGAGCAGGGTATTCATAGCTTTGATTGTTGAAATGGGAAGGCATATTTCATTTACACATAGAACATAAAAATGTATGCAAAATGGAGAAGCAAATCCAATTTGAATTCAAAAAATTTGAAAACATTTTAAAAACTTCCAAACAAATCCAATTTGAAAACATTTTAAAAACTTCCAAACAAATCCAATTTGAATTCAACAAATTTGAAAACATTTTAAAAACTTCTAAAGAAATCCAATTTGAATTCAACAAATTTGAAAAAAATTGCATCTAGGGTTTCAAAATTTAACATATCAATGCATTTTAAACTCTAAAAAATTTGAATTTCAAATACCTGGTGCTCGTTATGGAAGTTCAGGCTGATGAAGTTTGGAGAGACCAAGTTGAAGTTGTGTCTGCCAAAAGAAGAAATCAGTTCACTCGCCGTCACGGTCTCGGTTTGCCGCATGTAGGGAAAGCAATGGCAATTTTAGAAAGTGACAGTCGAAATGAGAGCTTTTGGTTTTTTTGTCATATGCAAAGGGGTTCGGTTGATCCCAGGTTCGACCGAACCCATTTAAATAAGGTTTTTTTCCATTTAGGGTTTGGGGTTCGGGTGAACCATGGGTTCGGTCAAACCAGGGGTTCAAACAAACCCCTTGAGTTTGAGGAATAGGAAAAAACCAAAATTTCCTTCCTCATATAAATTGTAAACCACTATTATAAAGGCACCCTACTTCCACTTGGTTAGACAATTTTTTATTGAATATTTTTTCTTTAATCAAGTTTCAAAGTCAAACCAATTATAACTCAGACATAGCGCGACTGTATAAAACAACTTTTTTTGTATATATTGAAATTCAATTTTATTTTTTTGTTGGATCAAGGACTTCAATATCTGGTGCACTCATATTTTTCAATTTTTTTTTGATAATCTGCTATCTTTCCACATGTGCAAAACAAAGACCTTCATTTTCAATGAAAAGCCTATGTTTAATAAAATTAAAAAAATAAATTAATAATAAAACCAAAACATATTAAAATTATGTTCGTTGGATAGCTCGTTCCATGGACTAACCTGATTCCAATTGGGTTTGTGAAGATTCCTCCATTTGCATCCTCAACCTGAGCTCTGAAGTGCCAAAATTTAGGGTTTTTGTGTGTCTTAGGGAGGGGATGAGGATTTAGGGGGGTTCGTATGAACCCCTAGGGATTCACGTGAACCTATTCAAGGGGGTTCGCTTTAACCCCTTTCATATGCATTTTTTTGTTGTTTTTTGGCAGAAAAAAGTTTAAGGGGTTCAATCGAACCAAGGTTCGGTCGAACCCCTTTTTGGTTCGGTTGAACTTCTAGGTTTGTATGAATCCCCAAAATCAATTTTTTTGTCATGGGGTCATTTTTCTCAATTTTCATTCCTCCATAAAATTGTAAACCACTATTGTGGCTTCACCCCCTCTCTCTTAAACTATCACTTCCACCACCTCTCTCTCTCTCTCTCTTAAACTATCACTTCCACCCCCTCTCCCTCTCTCTAGACTCTCTCTCTCTCTCTCCCTCTTAAAATTTTGTCTCCCTCTAAAGACATACATAAAAAATTACATAGAAGCATAATACATATGTACATACAATCCTACATACATACAAGCATACATGCACATGCACCTGTACACAATCTTACATACAAGTAGGCATACATACAATATACATGTATTGATACAAACATGCATACATACATACATACATACATACATGAAATACAAGAATACATGTGCATACAAAAATACATTCAATATGCATTTAACATAAAGCGAGGCATAACACGAATGCGTTGTACCACACTCACATTATGTCTTTCTAGACATGCTCCCCACAAATGAAAAAATCGCATAAAAAATTGACATATAATGTGCTCGTGTTATATATTTATTTGGGAATCCCCAAGCCTTCGGATTGGTATTTTCCTTGGAATACCAACCCAAAGGCTTGAAAGGAATTCCCAATGACCAAAGACATGTTTTTGCAATTTCTACAGTATTTCACATAATCAGATTTGTGCTGACCATTAGGATTGCATGTAGTTCAATATCAAACAAATCGAAGATCTAGGTAATGTTAGGTTCTCTCTTATCTATCCAACGATGTAATTTTTTTCACTTTGTAACAATGGTAAGCCCTTCATCCATAATTTATTTTGTTTGTATGTCTCTTTTTTGGTAAAAAGCAATATTTGGTGTTTTTTTCGTTATAAATTAACCATTCATCCAAAATTTCAAATAAATTACATTTTTAGAAACTATACTCCATTCTATAATTTTATTTTATTTTAAATTCAATTAGTTTCCAAAATTTGTAGGTGTAGCACGACCAAAATTTTGTTTTTCAGGAAGTGTCCACTTCAAAAATTAGTAAATAATAAAATATTCATTAAAAAATTATCAGAAAAATTGTGCATCAAATATATACTATTATCTAACTTTTGACCATAGCAATTTTAAGAAATCTAAAAATAAGTTCACCATACGAGGGTCATACAAGAGTTTCTATGTTATGTTTTTCTAAAAAAGCAACACCAATTTGTACATCCCTCATTTGAACCCATTAATCTCAACCATTTTCAAAATAAATTAGTAGTTTAGAATTGTGCGAACCCTAGCCTTGGTACCTGCAAAACAACAAGAATAAACAAGTTAGACAAGTGATTGCAAGCCAAAACAAGGATTCCCCATGAAATCCATTTGCAATCTCAAACTAGGAAAGAAAATAGTGAAGAACATAATGAAATAGATAGAAATCCTAATTAGATGTGTAAACTCATAATCCCATGGGGGAATTGGTGCCAATTTGATGTGAAAATTGGCCCTTTCCCAATTCCTAAGATGCGAGCTTCGAATGTTGAAGAGATTGATCCACTTTGTTGATCAAGGATAAGAGCTCCAAACCAAAAATCTGCAAAAACCTAGCTAGAACTCAATGGTAATGGATGAAATTTAAGAGATATTTGAGCATGGTAACTTTTCTTCGATTTTGGATGATAAAATGAGGACATGAGCTCTTCATTTATAGGATTTCAAGATGGATGAATGTCCAAATTTGAGCAGTGTGGGACTAACATTCATCCAATGATATGGTGCCACTTGTCAAGCTATGAATGGATGATGGATGTGCAAGATTTGTGGTTTGTGCCAATAAATGCATAAATTTGAATTTCAAATTTGTTGAAATGACATGTAAGAGGGAAGGGAAACTGCAATAAATGCCACTTGGCTCAAGGCAAAAGTACATGTAAGATGAACTGATTGCCTTGTTGGATGTACATGTTGACTTGGAATTTTTGAATTCAAATTGAGAGAATATTCCAAAAGATGCCTTGTGAGGAAAATAGGGATTTAATAAATGAATTAAATCTATTTTCATGTGTAACTTGCATTATCTAGAGGATGTGACATGAGATTAGATTAAATTAATCAAGGGTTAATTAATTTAACAGGAGATTTGATGATGTGACTTATTTTATTTAGATTTATGGATTTATTTAAATGAGATAAGAGAGGAATATGACAAGAGATTAACTAAATAAGGATTTTGATTTATTTAATTAAAAGGGATGGTGTTAGATTAAATAAGGTTTTAATTTATTTAATTTAATGGATAGAATCTATGGATTTAATCAAATACGTTGATTATTTAATTAAATAGGGATAATTAGATCAGATGGATTGATTTAATTAACAGGGGAAAGTGACTTAATTAGATAAAATGATTTGTTTAGTTAAGAGATGAATATTGATGAATTTAATTAGATAGGGGAATTTGATTAAATGGTTAGACTAAAGGATGATTTAGGAAGAAATGATGTTAGTGAGTCAAGATCAAATGCACAATGTCAATCAGTATATTTTACGTCTCTACATTTTGCCCCTCTTTGAAGCAATGCACTCATTGTGTTGGTTCAAAGAATAACCAATCTCGATCTTGAAGCCAAAAAATTTTGATATTTAAAAAATTGCCCCAGTGTTTATGGCGAGAGAAAACATGTCATTATAATGCCCCCTCGAGAGATCAGACTAAAATTTTAACTTTTTGGGTGATCTCGCAAAACAAGGTGACAAAGTACCCGACTGGTCTGAAAGGGGTCCAAGAGGCTAAAAACGTGTCTAAACACAATAAAATGATGAAAAACAAGCCTCAAATAGAAAAAAATAGGTTTGAGCGTCCAAAACCCTAGCAAGACAGCCCTTGAGGGTCAAAATACCCTAATTTTCCAGCTTAAAAGGGGCCCGAGGGGTCACTTTCAAGTCATTTTCACACACCTCTACTTAGCAAACTTGAGATTCGAGCTCTGACCCTTCGGTGATATGGTGCAATAATAGCTTCCCCTACACATTTCAGACCGAGTTCGGACATACCAATAGCCACCTAGCATCGGGGAATCGGTATGTGACCCTTACTGAAGCTTCGTCTTTTCATTTAGTGCGTTAATTATTGCTTTAAAAGGGGAGCTCGCCTCCAACGGAGCTATATATCATTGTTCGGCATTTAAAGTACACCGTGCCAAGCCATTTTGCACCACAGTAGTGTTGCTTTAAGCCGCAACGATGCAATTCAGAGTTTATAAACTTTGACACTAGGCTCAGGCTCGACAGGTCGATTTGGGTAAAGTGCTCCGTGGCAGCACCCTTTTCATGCAAACTATGACGTTCGAGGATAAAGTGCGCTGTGGTGGTGCCATTTGGCTCTTTTTTAGGCTTGAGCATCAGAGTTTAAGTAAAATCAAACTGCAACACCTTCACAAACTACGTCGCCAGAAGCGAGCTTGGAGTGTTTGACCAAGAATTTTTCAAAATTTTTAACACACTGACTTTCCTTTATGCAGGACAGATCAAGGGAGCTCTACTCTCGAGAGAAATAGTCATGAGATTTGGCTAGCATCCTATAGGACTTGAGCGACAGAGACCAGGATCGATTGAGAGCTATTGGATTATGGCATGTGGCATACGCGGCACCTGTGCGTACTCACCTAGGGATGTTGTTAGCACTAGCCGAGAGATGGCACAGTGAGACATCATCATTTCATCTTCCCACTGGTGAGGCCACTGTCACTTTGGAGGATGTTTGGCGCATTTTATGATTGCATATTCATGGTTTCTGAGTGATCTTTGACATGGACAAGGGATGCGAGTCCTACACCCAAGTCCTCGCTACATGGGACATTATCTATTGCGAGGGACAGATTGAGCTAGAGCACTATAAGGTTATTGCACCTCCCTACCACTGGGCAGTTGCAGCGATCATTTCAAGCCTCGTTGCCCTAGACTGACGAGGCCGATACTTCAGTCCTTGCTGGGGGTATAGCTAGGAGAGGATGGTCTGAGATAGACTAGTTCACTTTGAATGGGGGCCTGTACTTCTTGCCTCACTCTATAGAGATTTATACGAGTATGTTTATATGGACGACAGAGCGCTAGGGGTTGGAGTGACCTTACTTCATGTCTAGGCATGGGAGCACATTTTTGTGTTATTTCCACATGCCATTCTAGTTCTGATGGGGGAAGACGATCCCATTGTGGCACGATATAGAGGCGATGTGTCCTACACAAACACTGGTGAGCCAAGATGGATCGACGATGCTGATCAGCTCTTTTACTGCCACCAAGACCGATACATGCATGGGCAAGAACACACCATGATTTGAGAGATACCTGTCTGGGCACGTGCTACGTCAGTTTAGAGAGCCCTATGATCGGCCAAATGATGGTTATGTAGCTGTCTTTGCATGCAGTATGTCATAGATATCATGGGGACATGGTATTCCTACCTCCAAGGTAGTTGATAGCTTTCAGCACTTGGTAGCCTGACCGTGGGCTTATGATTAGGGCTTGGTAGATCCAGGGACCACACAGGCATATAGAGATTGGTTTAGACCTCCTCTTCGGTTGAAAATTCTAGGTGAGGATCCAAAGGTGTGCAGGGTCAGAGGCAGAGGGGGTACAAGGGCAAGGATCGAGGGTCGAGATTCGATAGGATCCACCATGTGTGCCCCCAGTTCCACTAGGTCAGGGAGATGTCCATATGCAGGATAAACAGTAGGAGTCGCCAGTCCCACCATCACGAGCTGAGGGTGAGGATCAGGTTCATGTGCAGCCACGGGTATAGCCACAGGGATAGGCAGACTATCAAGATTCACTGATTGCACAGTTGCAGGCCTAGGTTCATGGGCTGACTGCGGAGAGAGACCAGGCGAGAGCTGAGAGAGAGCAGCTTAGAGCAGAGAGGGATCAGGCTATACAACAGAGACAGGTTACGAAGCTACAGACAACCACTGAGCTAGGCCACAGGTAGCAAATTGAGAGTATGATAGCCTCATCCTCCCAGGGTACAGTGCCAGTACGATCCTACAGGGATTCCATCCAAGAGATAGAGTATTACCGTCAGGCCTACCATGATAGCGTACCCAAAGTAGATTGGGTTCCAGAGTAGTGAGAGTGGGCCAGCAAGAGACCACCAGAGGGTCACGATGACAAGGGCGAGGTCAGCATCCACAGGGACCAAGCTTGATCCAGATGATACAATTTTTTGTGCCTTATGGGCTAGTTTTTGATAGCCCTGATGGGCCTTTTGTACCGATTGACATATATGTACAGTGATCCGATTTATTATGACAGTGACATGATTGATGATATATGAGTTGATTTTGATGTGATGTACTATGTTCTCCTTCATGCATGGATGGTTTTATTTCTATATGCTTTGTAGTGATGTCTTATGGATGCATTTATTTTTGATGATGTATGTATGATGGTTATGATTACTGGATCTATATTATGCTAACCTATGATACGATGTGCAATGATGTTATCTATATGATGATTTATTTTATGTCAATGTGATATGTGATATGGATTTTAATATGTAAAATGACATGATCTATGGTATATGCAATAATGTGTAAAAAATGCTTATATATGAGATGATTTATGGATGGATGTGATATGATGCGATGGTCATGATAAAATGGTGTTAATGCATAATGAAATGGTTTCATGAGATGCTTAGAATAACAAATGTTATTATCCTAAACATAATAAATGATGTGATGCAATGGTACATTAATGCAAAAAGTGGTGATATGATGCCATGATGTTATGCACATATGTAAGTCTAATGAATTAAATGCTTATATACCTATTTTTTATGCGAAAAATGGTTATGAAATTTTTCTGTAGATGCTTATGTGATGATTTATATGATAGATGTCAATATGAAATGGTTGTGAAATGTAAATGAATGTTTATGCAATGATTGATATAATGCCATGAGATGCAATGTAATGGGTGAAATGCAATGACATAGATGCACCTATTTATGATCAAATTGTATATATGATGATGGATATGCAATGTGTATGTTTCCTATGTGATATGCTTATACAATATACCATTGGTTTGTGGATGCAGGATTAATGATGATGATGGCGATAGCGGTCAACTGTCATAGTACCTTGTTAGTGTAGTTAGTAAGAAAAGAAGAAGTCCTTTCAACAAGACGCAAGATGACACAAATGCGAATGATGATGATGATGACTTGCCGAGGAATTGGGATCTTCAAAGGGCCCAAATTTTTTTATGTTTGATAACACACATGGTACAATGCATCAAGGTATAGAAAACCATGATGGTTTTGTACCTAGTGAGATGGACTTTGACTCGACAATTAGATAGAAGCATTCTTGTTCACACCTGACATACGAAAACCTTGCTAGGATACACTTAAGAAATTTTAGACGCCTCAGACCAAAACACAGAAAGGAAAACCTATCCATGCAATAGTCAACAAGTTGCCCTAGACCTCATCCATAAATACCTAACAAAGCAAGTATTCACCGAAGTTATCATACAAGAACCTCCAACAAGCACAACAAACAAAAGATAATGATTGTTGCCCCATTCCTATTTCTCTAAATCCTCTGTCTTGGGATATCATTGAGACGTCCTTGGAATGATCCCAAATAAGATAAGTCAAAAGACAAAGATAAAGCACAAAAAAAAGTTGATGTTCTTCAATACCACTAACCAAAAGGGAATGTGTTTTTAAGGATAAGAACCGAAACTTATTGCCAAAAGATAATGCCCATTATAGGAAGGATACATCCTAGGACATGTTAGTGGATGGTGTCACATCATTTCGTTTATCCAAAGTGTTCTTTCTGATAAATAATGCCCATTGTAGGAAGGATTCATCCTAGGACATGATGTTATCAAATGATTGATATGGGACTATTTGGATGATGGACTATCAACACAAAGAATTGACCAACTTACTTATGTACTGACTTAGACCTTAGACTTGACGCTTTTTAGTTTTCGCATTTAACCTGCTAGACTTGTTCCTGACTGTTTCACCAAAGGTTGAGGATGACGAGTTGTTTATTATGGATGATGCTTATTGTAGGTGTAAACAGGATGAGACAGATAGATTTTTTCAAATATTTGGATGTTTTTGATGTTTTTGGAATGTTTTGAGGCTGTTTTTGGTATTTTTTCGATATTTTGCAAATGTTTTGATTTTTTGATTTTTTTGAATGTTTTTTGGATTTTTCTTAGATTTTGACCAAGAGACTAACCTAAGGACCTATCCTAGGGGCCTCATGGGCTGATCGACAAATTAGCCTTGCCTACGTTATATACGTAGAGACCATGTAGTTTGGCTGACGACTTGACCAATTTACAAATGAAGATATACATGATGAAATGTTAGCTTATTATGATAGAATCTTATAGGACTCACCTAAATGTCTTGGGGATGATCAAAAATCAACCTTGCCTATGTTCAAGCTCAGAGATGACGTAGTTTTCCAAGACGACCCTGTTTTTGACTTTTTGAATGACTTTATGACCTATTTTTGGATTTTCTGATTTTTTGGTGTTTTTGTATTTTTTGATGTTTTGATGTTTTTGGATTTTCTAATTTGAGGAATTTAAGAATATGCACAAATCCGATCTGATAAGAACATGCCCCTAGTGTGATGCCATAGACTACCCCGATAAAGGTAGGACAAACTGACCTTGAGGACGGGCTGAGTAGTACTAGGAGGGATCATGATACAAAAATAGGACTAAGCTACGGTGCGGATGCGAGTGGATGAGTCATGGATGGAGACCTGAATGTGGTGGATGTTGGAAGCACAGTGGAGGGATGATGCAGAACAAATTGTAAAGATCTTGGTGGATGGAAAGTGCTTATTTACACAAGGCACCTGTTTGCTAGGTTTTCACCAAGGTACTTGTCCAAAGTGCCACCGAAGTGGTTTTCACTAGAGGATAATTTTTCTCTTTACTATTTTTGAATATTTTTCTAATTTTTTTGGAATTTTTTCTTTTTTGATCTTTTTGTTGTCACCAAGATGCCTATTTGCTAGGTTTTCGCCAAGGTAACCATTTTTTTAGGACTTTTTTCTGATTTTTTGGATTTTTTGGTTCTATACCTTGAAATATTTAGGCATAAAACCTTTTGAGATGGGAGCTATTCATTGGCTCCTGTAGAGGTTCCCCTTTGGGTGTTGATAACTGATATGCCCCTAACTTATAACTTGTCATGATGACAAAAGGTCCTAACCAATTAGGTTCGAACTTGCCTTTGCTGCTTGGGTTTGGGACATTCTTTTGATTTTCTTTTAAGACCAGTTCTCCAACTTGGAAAGTCCTGCTTCTGATTTTCTTATTGTAGCTCTTTTTGAGTCCATTATGATAGAATTGCAAATGATTTAAAGCATATGTGCATCTTTCATCCAGTAACTCCAACTCGTTTAGTCTTGATACTATGTATTCTTCATCCATGATGAGGTTTTGCATTGATATCCTAAGGGATGTGAGCTCGATCTCAATAGGGAGAACTACTTCTAATCTGTAAACCAAGGAAAATGGGGTGGCGCTAGTGGGTGTGTGGATGTTTGTTTGATCGGCCCAGAGGGCGGGATTAAGTTGCAGATGCCAGTCACGACTTACGTCATTGACTATTTTCTTGAGGATTTGAGGATGGTCTTGTTTGTAGCTTTTGCTTGGCTATTGCCTTGGGGATAGTGCGGGGTGAAGTGATGCTAGATTTTGATTTTCTCGCGTAATTTGCGAACCTCCTGGTTCTTGAATGGTGTCCCATTATATGAGATAATGGCTTGTGGGACACCATAATGATAGATGAGATAGTTTAGGATGAATTTTGAGATCTACTTTCCAGTGATATACGTCATGGGAATGGCTTCCATGCACTTTGTGAAGTACTCAGTTGTAGTTATGATAAATTTGTGGCCGTTGGATGAGGTGGGTGTGATTTTCCCAATGAGATTAGGTCCCCACTATGAAAGGGCCACAGTGTGATGATCAGGTGAAGTTCTTGAGCTAGAGAATGGATGAGGTCCCCATGCTAATAACATTGTAGACACTTCGTGGCATGATCATGTGCTTTTCATTCCATTGTGGGCTAATAATACCCCATCCTCAACAGTTTCTTGGCTATGGTCATTCCACTTGAGTGTGAACCACAGATACCATTGTGAACTTCGGTTAGAGTGGTTAATGCCTCCTCAACATTTAAATAGCGTAGTAAGGTACCTTCTCTGCTTCTACGGTGTAGGGTATCTCCTAGGATGACAAATCTGGATGCCTTTTTAATGAAGGTTCATTTTAGGTTTGATGGAAGGTCAACGGGTATAACTCCTATGTGAATATATGTGTAGATGTCATGGTCCCAAGGATCGCCAGGATTAACAATTTCACACACATATTCTATTTCTGGTAACTCGTATGCGGGAATGAGAAGCTGCTCGATCAAGAATTCATATTTTGGAACGTTGTTGGGGATGTCTAATAGGTACCCAATTGTTTCCATGGCGTATATTGCTCTGTTGTTGGTTCTAGGAATTTGCTCAAATGTTATTTTAATGAAATATTCCTTGAGAGTTTCCACCAATTTCTTGTATGGAGTGAGCTTGTCATCCTTGGTCTAATATTCATTATTGACTTGATTTATGATCAACTGAGATTCTCCATACACTTTGAGAGTTATGATATTCCATTGCACTGCTATTCTGAGACCTATGGTTAAAGCCTCATATTCTGCGATGTTATTAGTACAAGGAAATGCTAGTTTATATGATCTTGGTATGCAATCCCCTTGTGGGGTGATGAATAAAATACCATCTCCTCATCCATGTTGTGTGTATAAGCCATTGAAGTATAGTTTCGAGTGGTTGGCTATGTTGATGTTAAAGATGGACTCATCTCAAAATTCTGAGACAAGAGGATTCTCAGAATAAATAGGTGCTTTTGCTAGTTTATCTGCAATAACTTGGCCTTTAATAGCTTTCTGCTCTACATATTTGATGTCATACTCTGACAGTATCATCACCCATTTTTCCATTCTACTGGTTAGCATTGCCTTTGATAGTAGGTACTTGAGGGGATCAATTTTTGCAAAGAGCTTTATCTTGTGTGCCAACATGTAATGTCTGAATTTTTTAGATGTAAACACTACTGTGAGACATGATTTTTCAATAA
Organism: Sequoia sempervirens; assembly: GCA_007258455.2. Lineage (NCBI taxonomy): Eukaryota > Viridiplantae > Streptophyta > Pinopsida > Cupressales > Cupressaceae > Sequoia > Sequoia sempervirens. The sequence goes on from VDFB02045063.1 coordinate 26,902, forward strand.
ATGAATAGTTTAGCTCATGCCCCACCATTGTCCTGCTGATGTAGTAGATGACCGTCTTTGTTCCATTTTCATCATGCTGAGCTAGGAGAGCTCCAAGGGCTCCTACTGTTGCTGACACATATAGAATCAATGGTTTCTTTGGGATGGGTGGCATAGCGGTGTTAGTAGATATTCTTTGATCTTGTTGAATGCTTCTTCACACTTGGAATCCCATTTATACGCTACTTCCTTGTGGAGTAGGTGAGAATAAGTGTTCTATTTGTCTGCCAATTGTGTTATAAACCTTTAGATGGATTAGAGTCTACCTTGGAGGCCTCTCAATTGTTTTAATGTCTTTGGTGCTTCCATCTCAAGGATTTCTTTTAATTTTGCTGGATCCACCTCGATACCCCTCATGGACACTATGTATCCTAGCAATTTACCAGATTGTACACCAAAGACACACTTCTTGGGATTCAATCTGACTTTGTATTCCTCCAGTCTATCAAATATAGCACTTAGGGTTGCTATATGATCTTGTCTTTTTCTTGACTTAGCTAGAATGTTGTCAACATAGTCTTCAACCATCTTGTGAATCATATCATGGAATATTAGTGTCATGGCCCTTTGATAGGTTGCTCCTACATTCTTTATGCCGAATGGCATCATGTTCTAGTAGTAGGTCCCCCATCGAGAAGTGAAGGCTGTCTTATGTTGATCTTCTTTTGCTATCATGATCTGGTTATATCCTAACAATCCATCCATTAGTGATAACATCTCATGTCCTGCTATCATGTCTACTATAATATCGATGTTGGGAAGTGGGAAATCATCCTTGGGACATGCTTTATTCAAATATCTGAAGTCCATGCATATTCTGATGGCTCAATTGGGCTTTGAAATAGGTACCAAATTTGACACCCATTTTGGATAATCTATTGGCATTATGAATCCTGCATCTAACAACTTTTTGAGCTCCATTTTGACCAATAAGGAAATTTGAGGATGCATTTTTCAAAGTTTTTGTTTGACCGGCTTTTCCTCTAGATACACTGCTAAGTGATGAACCACAGTCTTTGGATCAAGCTCTGGCATGTTCGCATAACTGAGCCATGTGAAGTTTACTTGCCTTTCCTTTAGGAATGCTACTGGAAGTTCTTGCTCTTCTGATAATAGTGATTCCACATAGAATGTGATATGCAGGGTCTCCTCTGTTCCTAGGTTGATAGGATTGCATTTTTCAGCCAATACTGCTGACTTCTCTTGATGAATAACTCTTAAGGGAAGATTGAACCCTTCATCCTCAGGCACCTCAGAGAGGTTTTCACCATTGGATACATCGTTTCTTTTTACTATTTTCTTATCAAAGAGTGCCACAGTGTGGTTTTCACTCAAGGACTTAGATATGATTCTTAGTTTCTCACTTTTGCAATTGAAGGATTCAATTGTTTCCCCATAATAAGAATGTGTGTCCAACTCGATTATAAACCCTGCCTTCTAATCTCCATCTGGAATGTTATCTCTCAATCCCATCAATACTGAGAGTGCCTCATCGTTTTTGAATGTATTGAGAACTGGTGGTCCTCGTTGGTCATGGTCGATGAGTTGGGGATAGACTAAATGTATCTCATGATTTTGATGATCGGATTCAAAAGATAAGGTACTAATCATGCAAAGGGAAGTATCCTCAAATAACCTATGTAGATTGGTCATGGTATCCTCATCATCACTACTAATATAGGCCTCAGTTATAAAGTTATGTATGTCTCTACCTATGGATATTGGTGAGTGTACTTCTGCTAGTATTGGCTGAGGAGAAATATTAACTGTTCTAATCGGCAAACTTCGGCCACGTATGGTTATACTCAGAGGAGTACATCCAAGGCCAAGATTTGTTATGGGTCACATCTCTGGCATGATAGGTATTATGAGGCCATTGTTATTTTGTCCTAGTCTTTGGTTTCTATCATAGCCCATTGCAAACATCATTTGTAGGCCCTTACTTGTCTCATCCATTGGTAATTCTAGTGTAGGTCTTTCATCTTTATATAGCATGTGTAATGGATCTACTTCAATAACCTCCTAGCCAAGGTCTCCCCATCTTTTGAATTCAAGATAGTCATCAGGAGACATTTGTGATGTGGAAGCTTGATTTTCTTGTGGATGTCCTCGTCATCTAGGAGATTGTGGTAACTCCCCTATCACAAAGGCATTGTTAGGGAGCTTGTAACTTCCACAACTGTCTTCCTAGATGATGAGTTTGATGTCAGAGATGGTGGGGATGGTGGGTGTCTCTGTCTCATAAGTAGATGTGAGGGTCGCAGGGTCGATGTATGATGTGGATGGGCCCTTATCATTTTTTGGCACTTGGGGAATTTTGTAATACTTGGCCTCAAGTTTTTTGCAATATGAAAACAGTTCAGGATCTTCATGGATAGTAATTTCTTGTCCATTATGTGTAAATTTCACACATTGGTGGAAGGTTGATGCTACGGCTTTCATCACATGGATCCATGGGTGGCCCAGTAGGATATTATATGGCAAGTCAAGGTCCAAAACCTAACAAGTGGTTTCCATTAGAGTCGGCCCTACTTGAATAGGGAGTTTAATCATGCCTTGAGACACTCTTTCTTGGTCATAATATGCTCTTATCGTGATTCCCTTTCCTTTGTCGATGGAATTTTTTGATATTTTCAACTGCTTGATGAGGCTTAGGGAACGTATGTTCAAGCCTGCACCTCCATCCACCAAGACCCTTTTTATTTTGCTCTTATGTTCAATGGCTTCCAAGTGAAATGCACGGTTGTGAGATGGTTGGGCGGGGAAATCTTGGTCAGAGAATGTAAGAAGATTAGGCATAATGATATTTCTGACTATAGCTTGGAATTGCTCCGCATTGAGATCTGCGGGGACAGTGGATGAGGCCAATGCTTCCTCAAGGATATTTTTATGCACTGATGATATTTTTAACAACTCCATGATGGAGATGTGTGTTGGCATTCTCTTGAGTTGATCTAAGACATTGTAGTCATGCAGAACAGATCTAGATGAGGGGACTCTATTTGGTTGGGATGATCCTACAATGGTGACTTTGCCGCCTCTTGTGGTGACTCCACAATCTTTGGCATGGGAACCCTTGATGGTGATGACCATGTAGTCCTTATTTAGGGAGGAAACAAATGTTTCATACACATGATTTACATTGCCCTTCCCTTTGTCATTTTTATTCCCTCTGTTTCCATGATTCAACATTGGATTCGTATATATCTTAAGATCTTGATTTCCCATAGGTTGTTCCATGTTTATGATTTTCTTATTGATGAGATCTTGGATGATGTTTTTGAGACTCATGCAACTGTTTGTAGTGTGACCTTCAATTTTGTGGAATTCACAAAGTTGATTTTTGTTATACGAAGGATGTTTAACGTCAGGTTCTTGGTAATTTTCAAATGTAAGAGGTTTGATGAGTTTTTCATTGATCAACTTTTTCATTATGTCCTCAAGGGGTTCCCCCAAAGTGGTGTATTTTTTTTTGGGATAATTTTTGCATTGGGGTGGTCCCCTTTGGTCATCGAGATTATTGATGGTTGGATTGTTGTTTGGATGGTATGTCGTGTTATGAATGTTTTGGTGTTGTGTTTGGATTTGTGGTGCAGGTGTATGTTGGCGTGGGGCACTAATGACCACCTTTGCATCAATGACACCATCATTAGTAACATTTTTGTTCCTTGCCCATGTGCGAGGTTTATCATTGTAATTGGATGGTGGGCAGTTGTTTTGTTGTTCATGATATGATGTTGATTCTGCGGGTTGACTCACAAGGGCTCTTCTGATGCTAAGCACCTTGGGGATCAATTGATCGTATGTGGTGATACCCTGAACCTTGAGATGAAATGCCAAGCGGCCTTCAAGGTTGGCTATGATGGTGCAAACTTGTTGTTCTTCTAGCATGGTCCACTTGCTCTGATTGGCCTTGGATCGCCATCGTTGTAGGAATGTGGTGAATGACTCACCCTTTCCTTGTTTTGGAGTGTAGAGTTCTTCGAGACTAACATCCATTGCAATGTTGCATGCATAATTTTTAATGAATGAATCTCTAAATTCTTGGAATGTTCTAATGCCTGAAGGTAAATGAGAGAACCATTCTATAGCGGGGCTTGACAAGCTCTTGGGGAATAGTTGCATCAGATAAGTATCGTCATATGCGACCTCCATGCAATGAACCTGAAATTCCCTGATGTGATCTTTAGGGTTTCCAATCCCTCGATATTTGTCAAATTTGGGGATTTGAAATCCCTTAGGGAATTGTTTCATCTCTAAGCTCCTATAAAATAGATAGGGACACAAGTTACTTAGTGTCTTCATTGTTCGCCCAGATTGCATATCAAGCACTTGTTGTGAAAGCAACCTGATTTGTGTCGTCATATCATTTTGTAGATCAGGGGTGGGATGAAAGTGTTTTGGGGTGTTTGAATCATGGGTTGGATGGGTGGGTTGGTCGATATGTTGTTTGATGGTATCTATATGTTCTAGCAGGCGAAGTAGGCTTCTACTTGCTTTTGTATGAACAACGCTTACTGTTGATCTTGTTGTTGTTGTGCTAAGATTTGTGCTTGTTGTTGTGCTTATTTTTGTTCTAACAATGCTTGTTGTTTTGCTTGTTGTTGTTCCCACAATGCTTGTTGTTGGGCTGCCAATTCTGCTACTTCTTGTTTCTCTTGATATTGCTTTAATGCTTGTTGGTATGCTTGCAATTGTGCCACTTCTGCAAGAATTTGTGCTTGAGCTTGCACTTGGGCTATTTGTGCTTGTGCTGCTTGTTGTTGCAATAGAATTTGTGCTTGACAAACCTTTTGTGCTTACGATGCTTGTGCAGCTTGAGTGGCTTGTTGTTGTTATTGTAATAAAGCTTGGGCTTGTGTGGCTTGTTGCGCTTGCAGTGTGGCTAGAACAGCTTGAGCGGCTTGTTGAGCAGCTAGATATACGGATCTTTGTTTCTACACTTGTTGGTATCCTCTTTGAAAAGCGGCTTGCAATGTTGCATTATATTGACTTGATGTGGTGGAAGTTGGTGGTGGTGGGCGTGGTGGTGGATTTGGAATGGTGTTTGTGAAGGTGGTGTTGATTTTTTGCATGATGGATGGTGCTATTGATGTGATTGGTCCTTGAGAGACCATGCTTTGTGATGCTAAGGGGGTGTTTGATGATGTTTCCATTGCTTGTGTGTTTTTCATTTGTTGTTGTGATATCAACAACAAGTTTTGAGCATTTGGCATAATGCTTTGATTGATGGTTGGGATGTTGTTTTGATCGATACTTGGTAGAGGGGGGAGCCCTAAACCAAGGAGTAGTGTAGATGAAAATGGAAATGGTGGAAGAGGTGGAAATATGAGGGGTGTGTGTCCTTTTGAAAATGTTGTGGTGTTCAAAATGCCCCCTGGTCCAAACATATCTCCCTCCTCTTGCGAATTTGTGAGCAGAGAAGTTTGAGGTGTTGCACGAAAAAAATGTTGATGATGGATCATGATGGAAAGTGAGAGGAACATTATTATGTAATGGGTTTTTGAGTATGGTTTGTTCCAAGGTGGTATTTGCATCCAACTTTTGATTATTAACAAGGGGGTGTGTTTGAATAGCATTGAGAAATGCATTTCCCTTATTAACGTTAGGTTCGGCTGGAGCAAGAGATGTCATGATTTGTGGAATGTTTTGAGTGATGTTTTAGGATGGGGGTGTGGATGAAATGGGAATGGTGGATGAGATTGGAGGAAATGATGTCTCCACTATCGTACTCACGTCGAAATCCAAATGTAACTTGGCCACTTGTTTTGCTAGCTCAAGCATGTATAACGAAGGGTTAAGTCTCATCATGATGTTGATGATTTTTTGGTTCTCCGAATTTTGGAGCATTTGAGTTATTTCTTCGTGAGACATTCAAAAGGTAAGATCCTCTCCTTGGCTTTCCTCTTGCGGATTTTGGGATGATGAAATGGTTAATGGGTTGCTTGACTCAGCGGGATTTATCTCAACATTTTTTTGGCTAAGATCACTTGAAGCGGGTGTTTCTTTGTTGGCTTCCATGCTCTTCTTGTATTGAGATCTAGTTAGAACCATAAAACAAGGATCAACATTCGAAACTATGGGAGATGAATCTCCTAATTCCTTGGATTGATCTTTATTTTATGTCTCAAAGCGGAAATTTTTTGGAATATATTGAGGATCTAAAGGTGATATGATGATGATGTAAAAGATGGATGATGTGGATGTTTATGATTTTTTGGTAAATCTTGAAGGAGATACTAGGCTTTTTGGATCTTTAGGAAATGTTTCAGATTTTTATTTTGGATTTGATTTTGTCCTTGATTGGTTTTTATTTTGATTTGGATTTTTGAACAAGTAGACCCTAATATGTTTGGATGATTATCTAAGAGATAGATTTGACCAAAGGATGATAATTTGAATATGTGCAGGAAGAAGGATGGACCTACCCACACCTATCCAAACAAGATGATAGTTTCACTAAGCATATGATGAAGGATTCATCTACATATACTAAGCTAAACAAGATGATTTTGACTAAGCATATGCAAAAGGATGCATCTACACATACCTAGCCAAAGGTGATTTTGGTAATTTTCTTGAAGGATTGTCTCAATGATTTTGATGATTTTTATTTTTCCACAAAGCCTAGTATTAAGGATGATTTCAAGATTTTCCAAAAGGTGATTGTGAGATGATGTTTGTTTTGATGTTTTGAAGGATGGATGAAAAATATTTTAATTTTCTTTGATCCTAAGATGAACCTATAAAAGACACTTTGTTTTCCTAGATCTAGGTATTGAAGAAGAAGCTTTTCTCTAAACAAGATGTTCAAATTCTCTGAAAAGATTTGGGTTTTGGCAGTAATAGAATGAATACAAACTGGGATTGTTCTTTGAAGCCTTCTTGTAAAATTTGAAAAGCAGTCTTTGTTTAACTTTGTATAACATAGAAAGATGTTCTTGACAAGGTATTAGACTAAGGGCTTTCACCTTTGGTTTCTTGATCTTGAATTTGCATGAAATCATTGAAAACACATGTGTGGGGTCCAATTATTTTTAATCTTTGCTTAATGGATTGTTTTTACCACAAACACAATCTTTGATTATATTTCAAACTGAATGTCCAATGTCTCAACTTCATCTCATTTCACAAGGTATATTATGTGAAACTTTGATGAATTTAAGGCAAGGGTTACCTATTGTTTAACTTTATTAGGTAAATTGAGATGTAAATTCAAGTTCTTAGAAACATCTAAGGATGTAATCCCAAGGGCAAGCAATAACATGAGAATTTGGTCAATGATGTTTTTCTCCTACAAGGTTTGAAATTTTGAGGATCATGTTGAATGTTTGTTTGCAAATGTTTTCGAATCAAGCATTGTGTTTTCAGACCAAGAACAAGTACAAACCCTATGGATGTGTAATGCAATATTTGTTGAATCCCCACTTGGACAAGTCCAGCTACGGTTGTCTTTAGCGAATGGTTAGATGCTTGACCCCATTGGATCCCCTCCACAACACTCACTTATACGGGGCAGCCAAGCATCAACACCCATGAAAATCCCATGGCATGTTTTCCATTTCTACTAAAGACTGTAAAAGTGTGGGGCGGCTTTAGAATGACCATTCTTGCACCAACAAATAGATTAAGGATTTTGTAAAATTCTAGCACATGGGTTTTAGTAAGGACTTTCCGTTTGTAGGAGTTGACCCAACATGGCAAGAGTCCCCTTTCGGATCCATCTTGTCAGAGTCAACCATGTGATATTGGCATTTCTTCCAATATCCATATTTATATCGTAGTTGGAAATACTCTTGGCTTTAGAGTGTTACCGGTTGAGTCGTTCCCTTGGGTGAGTACATTTTCCCCAAGATAGGCCCTCTAGGATAACCAAAAGTGAATGAAGAACAAAATACGTAACTCGATCAATCCTTGATAGCAACAAAGAAAGAGAATATACATGAAAATTCCTCCACTCACACTCGCACAAGATGTTGTTCAATTTTAAACCCAAATCAAAGCATGGAGGTGATTGTTTTATCTCATCCTAAAGTCATGAAAAAGGTCTTTTGATTCTCAAGATCATTATAAAGCACGACAGAAGCGCATACATCCTTTTTCAATGCCTTTAGTCTAAGTAAGCGTTCATGAAAAACAAAGCTACACTTGTTCTTTTTAAATCCACAAACCAAAATGAATTCATTTTAGAGCACCAAAAGACAAATGATAAACATTTTGTTCAATTTGTTAATCCAATAAACAAAATCTAGTAAGTTGTGATTGTAAAGTTCATTTTAGCCTTTCCAAGAAATGGAAAATCTCTTTTTTAAGCCCAAATGAAAGTTAGTGTGCTAAGGGGGAGAAGATAACAAATTCCTAAAGAAGTGTTAAACAAACACTAAAGTGTTTAAAAACACTTTGATTGGATGAACTATCACCATCATGCTCCTCCTTTGCATGTTTTTGATCTCCAACCTACAAATGAAAAAAACTAGCCAAATTCTTGAAAAATATAGAAATTAAAAAGCAGAAAATAGAGGAAAGATCAGTCATAAATAAAAAGCACATGCTAAAATTAAATTTTACCTTTTTACTATCTCCCAACATCGCAACTCGTGAAGGCATTGCAGTTTGTTCTCCTAGTGGTGCCCTCACAGTGCCACTTACCAGTTAGCGACGTTCTATGTCAGGATAGAGAGCTCAACTATGTCACAATTTTCGGCCTGCATTGTAGTTTGCGTCCAACATCGGAGTTTAAATTTTTTTTCAAAATTTCTATAGGTCGACGAGTCCAACGACAAATTTTAAAATTCAAAAATTTTGCCGGGACAAGTCCAGCAGTGCAGTTTGTATTTCAAGCAGTGCCATATAGCGATGCTGATGAGCCTATAGTACCAAAACAGCGACGCTAATGAGCCTGTGTTGGAATTTCCTGTCTATGAAGAAAAATGCAAAAATTTCAAGAAAATATTAGAAATAATGATATCGAGCCCTCCTTCTAGCACCAAATGTGCGAACCCCATCCTTGGTACCTGCAAAACAACAAGAATAAATAAGTTAGACAAGTGATTGCAAGCCAAAACAAGGATTCCCCATGAAATCCATTTGTAGTCTCAAACTAGGAAAGAAAATAGTGAAGAACACAATGAAATAGATAGAAATCCTAATTAGATGTGCAAACTCATAATCCCATAGGGGAATTGGTGCCAATTTGATGTGAAAATTGGCCCTTTCCCAATTCCTAAGATGCAAGCTTCAAATGTTGAAGAGATTGATCCACTTTGTTGATGAAGGATGAGAGCTCCAAACCAAAAATCTGCAAAAACCTAGCTAGAACTCAATGGTAATAGATGAAATTTAAGAGATATTTGAGCATGGTAACTTTGCTTCGATTGTGGATGATAAAATGAGGATATGAGTTTCTCATTTATAGGATTTCAAGATGGATGAATGTCCAAATTTGAGCAATGTGGGACTAACATTCATCCAATGATATGGTGCCACTTGTCAAGCTATGAATGGATGATGGATGTGCAAGATTTGGGGTTTGTGCCAATAAATGCATAAATTTGAATTTCAAATTTGTTGAAATGTCATGTAAGAGGGAAGGGAAAATGCAATAAATTCCACTTGGCTCAAGGAAAAAGTACATGTAAGATGAACTTATTGCCTTGTTGGATGTACATGTTGACTTGGAATTTTTGAATTCAAATTGAGAGAATATTCCAAAAGATGCCTTGTGAGGAAAATAGGGATTTAATAAATGAATTAAATATACTTTCATGTGCAACTTGCATTATCTAGAGGATGTGACATGAGATTAGATTAAATTAATCAAGGGTTAATTAATTTAACAGGAGATTTGATGATGTGACTTATTTGATTTAGATTTATGGATTTATTTAAATCAGATAAGAGAGGAATATGACAAGAGATTAATTAAATAAGGATTTTGATTTATTTAATTAAAAGGGATGGTGTTAGATTAAATAAGGTTTTAATTTATTTAATTTAATGGATAGACTTTAGGGATTTAATCAAATACATTGATTATTTAATTAAATAGGGATAATCAAATCAGATGGATTGATTTAATTAACAAGGGAAAGTGACTTAATTAGATAAAATGATTTATTTAGTTAAGATACAAATGTTGATGAATTTAATTAGATAGGGAAATTTGATTAAATGGTTAGACTGAAGGATGGTTCAGGAAGAAACAATGTTAGTGAGTCAGGATCAAATGCACAATGTCAATCAGTATATTTTACATGTCTACAAGAATGTAGACTTGAAGCACTTGAATCCTTATTTTTGTTCCATGTCAAAATTTTGAGTGTAAGTATGCTCAGTTTCATGTCCAAGATTAGTGTTTCCTAATTTCAGATAAAAAGTGGGAAATTAAGCCCTCTTTTTGGGAACCATCTTGGTGCACTTACCTAGATGCAGATGACAAAGAATAACAAAGATCAAAGAAGATTGTGCAAGCCCCCAGGATCCAAGATCCTAAGTCAAACAAACAATATACATAATCATGCAATGGAAAGAAAAGAAAATGGGGAGAAAAAGATGTGCTCACTCTGGGGCCATAGAACATAAGGTCATCCATGGGGTGAGATGTCCCAAACAAGTGGTTTAGTGAGAAAGTCATGCAAGTGTGTCAACTTCCCACTGTATAATGAGAAATTCATGCCAACATGTCAACTTCTCATCAGACCAACCATACCAAAGTTATCCTCTTGATAACTTTGATAAGGCCCCACAATGAAAATGCTTTTGAATGTCATGTAAAAATTTTGTTAAAGGGGATTTTTCTTTCTTAATGTAAGGTCTTCTTCATAGGGCGCATCATGCCTAATGTCTCCAAGAGAGGAAAAATCAAGATGTCAGATCATTATCCATGGGCTACTTCGTTCACATCAGGCCACTTCAGTTGATCATTATTCCATTGTCAGACCATTATCCATGGGATGCTTTGTTCACATCAGGCCACTTTAGTTGATCGTACACACTTGGAAGGCATCAAACCTAATGACACCACCAAGGAGAAGAAACATCACAAGGAAAAGTAAATCACGCCATGAAATTTGAAAAATGATGTTGTCTATGTATTCCCCCACTTTAAAGCAGTTGCTACACACCATTACTGTGAGTAATTGCTTTAAAGTAGATGGAGTCATGAGAGCTTATTTAGAAAGCCCTATGCCAAGTCATATGTTTTCGATAAGCTACGTCATGAACAATGGTAGTATGTCACATGCGAGTCAATCTTAAGACATGTAATCCATAGCTCAAGCTTTCTCCTATAGGTTCAAGAAATGTTAACGGTTAGTCAAAAGAGACAACGAAAAGTGACATACGAGGATAAGGCTTTCAACTCTTTGCCCCCACTTAGTGTAGGACAAAGGTGAGCCTGGAGTGGATGATGGTATGCTTCTCATTGCGAGGAATGCAAAATTTGCAAATATGGCAAGGAGCAACAACTGATGTTATTTATGTTGATAAGTAAACAAATTTTTTGCTTGATACATATTTAATGAGATATCTATCAGTTCCAAATGTACCAAGGTTAGAGTTTTTACAGAAGAATTGTTTGTGATAGTGTTGAAATTGAAGGAAGGTTTGTTTGATGGTTTGATTTATATGAAAGGACAATCATGATTTGTCTCGTGTTTTAGGATTTATAGGGACATGGATACATTGTTCTAAATCATCATATTCTTTCCCATGTTGTTTTGTTTTTATTTTTTAGATTTGGTGGTTGTTTAATTTCCTCAATTTTTTTTTGTTTGGTTTTAATTTGGTTGAAGTGGATTCTTTTGAATTTTTTATTTCTGTTACTAGTTTGTCGTTTCTCATTATAGATTCTTTTGTTATGATCTTGTATTCTCCCATGGATAGAGGTATGAATTCAAAGCTTTGTGAACCTCTTCCAATAACCTACTAGCATATTCAATTTAATTTTTTCTTTCACTATATTTTTGCTTGGTACTGATGATAGCATATGCAACCTTATTGTTTGGAGGAGTCAAGGGTGACTTATCATGAACTCCTAAGATTGGCATCAAGGCTTGATCCATATCAAGTAGTTCATGATGCTTCAAAGTGAGATTGAATTTTTGTTTGCAATTGATAGGGTTGATGTTTGTGTGGGCCATGATACCTTCCCTAGTAGGAGAGATTGTAGGAGAGAAGAAATCAAGATGTTGATCACATTCCATTAATGGGTTTTGTAGAGTAACTTCAACACAAGGAGAAGAGGCATCAAGAGAAGAAAAGGCATCACATTCATCTTGTTCAATGATTGCATACTTTTGCTCAATTGTGTATTCTTGGATGAGGGAAACATCAGGAAAGGGATTAAGAAGATTCTCATGACTTTCAATGAATAGTTCATCTAATTCCAAAATATCTTCTTCACAAATAGGAGAGAAATTAGGAGAGAACAATTATGATTATCATGATTATCTGTGATTACATCCCTTTTTCCAATAATGTCTTCCAAAATATTAGAAGAAAAATAGTTATTAAAGGGTTGATCATCTAATGCCAACATATCCTCCTCACAAATAATGTGATTTTCATGATTGCTCACAAAAACATTCTCACAAATAGGGGATGATTGAGAAGTTGAATGAAGACTAAAAGATGTGTTTATGATCCCATTCTCTTGTGCCATAGTGTCTTCTAAAGTAGGATAAGTTATAGAAGAGGATCTTTCAACATTGTCATGATTCTCCATGGATGTATGTTCTAACTCCAAAATATATTCATCACATGTAGGAGAGATATTTGGAGAAGAGGAACTATGATTATCATGATTTTATATGCTTGCACATTCTTCTATCACTTCACTCCCACAAAATGAAGAGATATTAGAAGGTGTGGAATTATGAAATGTGTCAACATTGTTATTCTATTGCACTAAGAAACTCTCATAGCTAGGAAAGATATTGGAAGGATGACTAGGAGTTTCATGGTTACCAATTATTGGACATTTTTGTTCAAATAAGTCATCCCAAATGGTAGGGGTCTTAGGAAAGGGAGGAATAAGATTCTCAAGAGTCTCAATGAGGATATCTTTAAATACAAGACTATCTTCTTAATGTCTAGAGAAGATAGTAGGAGAAGAAAAGGTTTTATTCTAATGATTATCTACACTTACATCTTCATGTCCTAGAATGTCTTCTTGAGTAGGGGATGTAGGATTTTCATAACTTTCAATCATATCCTCCACACTAATGTGTTTGTCATGATCATTCACTAAAGAATTTTCACAATTAGGGGAGGTGTTGGGAGTATTGGCCATGATCCCAGTTTTTTTTTTCCAGGGGAAGGACGAGGAAGAAAAACAATACTTTCATGATCTTTAATGATTGTATCTTCTTTCACCAAGATACTTTTGTCACCAATGGGAGATATATCTGGAGAAGAACAAGTATGATTATCATGAGTATCAATGCTTTCATCCTCTTGTGTTAAACCTTTAGTGGATGATCTAGGAGAGATGAAGTATTTAAGGGATTCATATAACATGTCCAATTCATCACTACTAAAGGGCTTGGATGTTATGGTTTTCCTAAATTGAATCATCTTTTGAATTGGATCATTTGATGTTTTTTGTTTTTTTTTTTTAATTTTCTCATGAATTTGATGTAAATAAACTAGGAACTAATGTTGAAAATGAGAATTGCAAAACTCTAATGCTTTCCATATTCAACATTAAAGAAAAGGATGCTTATGCTAATGATTGAAATGGAATAGAAAATAATTGTATTGAAAAAGGAAATTAACTGATGCAAATAGAAATTGAAAAATTGGAAATTGAACGTTGAAAACAATAAAGAAAAATGTGTATTGGGACTGATTCACCAAGGGTGGAAAATGAGTCCTAGTAGGGGTATTTTGGAATTTTTATTTATTTATTTATGGATGTTTTTTGTGTTTTGAGGTCTGTACAATGCAAAGAAGTAATGTAAATGCAGAACTTTGTGATGATATGATGAAATGAAATGCAATAATGAAATCTAGGATGCAAAAAAAATACAAATCATAATGTAATGTTGATGCAAGTTAAACCTAGGATGCAAAGGAAATCAGAAAGGAAATGCTCAATAATCCAGGTTCACTAAAATGAACTCTAGATTTTTTGGGTAGGGATTATAGGCTACTCTTGCACTCTTAGGATGTTTCACCTAAAAGGAGAGAGATAAACCCTACACAAAAGATCTAGCTAGGTTCACTTAAATTATGCAATGTATGATGTTATTAAGACTAAATGAGATGATCTAAATGCAATTGGGTGATCTATTTGGCTAAATTTGAATGCAAAACCTAAGATTTATGCAATCTTTTTTGAAAACACATTGTGATATGCAAAAAGATGAAATAAAATGTAAAATAGGTACTTTGCAGCTGAAAGAGGTTGTCTTCAACAAGTTTTCAACATATTCTCCAATGATTTCCAAGCCTTCAAAGTACCCAAATATGCAAACACACAAAGAAAGAAAGATAAATGTTGAATGTTATGGGATAGGGGTTTGCCTAGGTCAGACCCCTTTTAGGTAATTGAACCAAATGAAGAAATAAGATGAAGCATGAACATGAAATAATTGAATTAGTACCTTTCTATGATGATGGATCTTGAATTTCTGCAACAATGGATGAAAATTATTTCTCTTGAATGCTTTAGAATTGAGCTTGAATGCTACCTTGAATGCTTGATTCTTGCTTGCTTGACTTCATGATATGGATGAATGATTAATGAATTTCTTGGATTTCTTGGATAATGGATGGATGAAAGGTCTCCTTTTATAGAGGAGAGTTAAGAATAAGGATCATGATCAAGGACCAAGATTAAACTAGAAAATAACATAATCAAGGGTGGAGGTTAATTAAGAGAATAAATACATGGATGGATAAGAAAAAATTGAGGTGGAAGATAAGATTGGCACAAAAAAGAGGTTGTTGGAGAAAATTAAATAATAAAATTATTTAATTTAGTTGGCCAATATAGAAGAAATAAATAAAATATTAATTTTATTTATTTCTAAAGAAAGGTGGGAAAAAATAATTAAATAATTAAAAATAATTATTTAGTTGGGGAGATAGAGGAAGGATAAATAATTTAATAAATATAACATTTATTTAATTATAGAGAGAAAACACTAATGAATAATTAAATAATTAAAATAATTAGTTAATTATAGAAGAAGAGTGAAAAATAGAGTTTTGAATTAAAATAATATTTAATTAAAAAGTGGGGGAAAAGGAAAAAATATTAAATAATCAAATAATTAAAAATAATTATTTAATATTGGAGGGAAAGTGGGAAATAATTAAATAAATAAGATTTATTTAATTATAGAAGAAAAGGGAAAAGATAACTTTTGAATTAAAATAATATTTAATTCAAAAGTGGGGGCGAGGGTGTGTGGAAGGACCATTAGATTTAAATTCTTAATAAAAGTCTCAAAAATGTGTGAAATTCATTTATAATTCTTTACAAAACCTTTACAAGATATGCATTTTATTCAATTTGTGAGGGTCCAAGACCTAATGTGGATGTGTAAAACACCTCACAACACTAGATCAAGACCTCATTAAGTCTAATTTATCATGAATTATTCCCATGTCAAGAAAGAAACCCTTTTTTCTACCACACAATAATAGTTTTATTGATGTTATTGGCAATGTGGTGCATGTAGGAATGGTATCGGATATATACAAATAAAGGATCAGTCCCAAAAAAATTAGAGAACTATTAAACTCAATGATTTGTCATCCTTTTCAATTGATGTTAATTTGTGGGGCTCAAATTGGGAAGCAAAGGGTGATGAGTTGGAGAGCTTGTACACCCCTGGTTCAACTCTCATCCTTGTTAAAAATGCATGTGTTGGGTACATCAATGGAGTAGTTCTGAACATAGCCACATGGACTCTTCTATATATAAATCCTGACATACCAGAAGCATAGCCCTTGATTCAATGAGGACATATTGATCCACCTACTGTTGAGCCCCCTCAGACAGTTCCTTGAAAGGTTGCTTTGGGAAATGGGAAAGTCACTATTGCATATATCTTGGATCACTACCTTGGCTTGCCAGAAAATTTGCAAGCTACTCTCAAGGCAATAGTAAATATATAAAAACAGATGCATTCTATTACGCTGCACGTCTGTTGTAGGTGAGTGGTAGGAAATGCAAGAAAAAGTGTGAACAAACGAAGAAAAATACATGGTTTATCCCTAAATTATAGACAATAATAGTTGACTATGACTTTCCATATTTATTGCAGCTAAAGATGAAAGACCACACAGACGAGCTTTGGGAAACTACTTTTGATGAGGCTACCACAAGCCTATTATAAATGTCACCAAAACAAATTTATATGTTACAATATGAGTCTATCACTGCAATGACTGTTGAGTCTCTTATTGATTTTGTCACCTACACCTCATTTGTTTTCACTATTCTAATTAAAACTTAGACTTCTAATTCAGAAGCAAGACTCAAAACAACAATAGTGAAAGTTGCAAGGGTTAACTTTGAAGCTTAGTCCAAGCTGTTACTGTCATATTTGTCTGATATTTCCCCTGCTGTGGAAGAGTCTCCAAAGATAGTTGTTGTACTACCTTAAACACCAAAACAATCATGCCTAATTGTGACTTTGCATATTTCTTATAGTTCATGTTAATTGGACATTTACTTCATTTTCTTCCCTCACACTACTTGTCACATAAAAAAGACCTTCCCTTTCATCTGCTATTGCTTTCTTGTTGGTTTGATTGGTTATATATTAATACAATGAAGTATAACTTATAATATTTAAGAAAAAGAAGATAAAATTGTTTTATTTTCTATTATTCATGTTGCTTATAATTATGTTCCATTTTAAGTGTATATTTTTTATTTAATTTTATGTTGTTTATTTATATAGAGTTTTTTTCCTTCTTAAGAGATGTATCAGTATCTACAACTGTTCATATATCTACTTTTGGACATAGTTGTATGCATGTGTACATTTATGTATGCATATTTTTATGTTGTTTATTTATATAGAGTTGTTGTCCTTTTTAAGAGATCTATCAGTATCTATAGTTATTCATATATCTACTTGTGGACATGGTTGTATGCATGCATACATTTATGTATGAATATAGATAAATATACATGCATGAAATTCAAATTTCCCAGTGCATACAAATTTCTGGTATAAATGTGCATAGATATATGTGTGTGTAATGGATATCTATGCATATATGCATGCACAATTCAAGATTTACAAGTATTTGTGAGTTGTTTTAAAGAGAATATTGTTCTCATCTTGTTTTTAATGTTCTTAGTGGGTAGAATATCTTGACAAAGTTCTATGTAGATATATGTCTCTATGATGTATTTGTCTATGTAAGTATCTATGTTTGGGTATCCATCTAATGCTTCCTGAATGTTCTTGATACTAATTTGTGATCCCTAATGATAGTGCCATGATAGATATGGATGTGATATGGTTGTTGGCTATAATTTTTCTTACATATTCTCTATAGCTCAACCCACAACCTAGCACTAAACAATGCCTTATTGAAACTATTGTAAACTGTTCAATTACTTTGGTGAGTTTTAAATGCAAAGTATTATTCCAACCATTGCCAATATATGTAGCACATATATGAGGCAATGTTCTAATGAAAGTTGTACAAAGTAATGCTTATTTCCTTTGTGTAAGTAACATATAGATATATATGCATTTAAACTTATCTAGATATTTCTTTCACATGTATTGACAACTTTGGGTGCGCATATGTATATATGCCATTTGTAGAAACAATCGTCACCATGGTGGCACCAAATTTTCATAACAGCTAAAGCTATAGACAACAACCAAAAATTTTGTATGGAAAGTAACATAAACTATTCAATTGCTTTGGTAACTTTAGAACTCTAAATATTATTGTGCCCATTGCTAGTCTATGGAACATATATATGAAATAATGTTGTTATTGGTCTATTTTTATTCCTATGCAATGATCAACCCAATATGGAAATGATAAATGGAATAGACTTTATTGATTTGCAACATTTGCCTCTATATGGAAACTTTTACCTAATAGGCTATATGTGTGAAATTTGGATGGAATTTTTGTTAGCCTTGCCGGTTTTAAAGCTACTCAACAATAATCACCAATGCAGATATATTTGCATAATGCCTTAGGGAACAAAAAAAAAATTATGGGAAATTTTTAATAAGGAATTTTTTGGTGTCATTTTGTTGCTATACCTGCTATGAGAGTTTTTCAGTGACAAGGGTAAGCTTCTATGAGGGTGCAAGCTCAATTAAGCTTTGTGTAGCTTCTATGAAGGTGGGCGGAGGTTATCTTCTATTTTTTGCATGGGTGGAATTTTTGTGATGGTGGTTGGAGATTATTTTGTGTTTTTAGCATAGGGTGATGGTTGCAAAAGCATTATTTTTTAATTGGTGATGGTTATTTTGTGTTTTATTTTATCTCTATACATAAACTTCTACACATAAATTTATTCCTACTTCTTATCATGTGGCCTTCTGTCTATTTTTTGAGAGTTTCCATCAGATGTAACAAAAGAATGGGTAGTTATGTTTCAATTGATAGTTGCAATTTTTCTCGTGGAGATCGTCATCATGCATTTATTGAAATTGCTTTCCTCAACTTAAGCATGTGGTACCTATTCTTCTATAAAGTAATTGCTTACAACCATGAAAACTGCATGGAAAGCATACAATAATTAATCATAGGATACAAATCCAAAAATGTGTTTCTTAGCTTATGTGGAGTTATTTAGATGTTACTTTGTGTCGTTTGCATGAGGCGATGGTCGCAAAAAATCTACAAAAGTTTTGGTTGTGATAATTCTTTTCCCATTTCTTCCATACATGAATCTTGTATATAAAACTTGAAAATAAAATTTATCATTCCATGAGTGTCCCATAAAGTAGACATAGGGATTAGTATGTATTAATGGTATTTTCATCTCCTATGACATGCATACATACCTCTGCATAGCGCATATACATTGTCCACCATTGTGAACAATCACAACATCAATATTCCTTCATGTATTTGAAGATAACTTATGGGTATACATATATGTAGATATAATATATATATATGTATGTCTAAAGTTAGATGCAAACATAGGAGTATAGTTTTGTTAGCATTGAAAGGAGCCTCAAAAAGCAATTATTTGAATAATAGATTATATATGAAGTCTAATGAGGAACATTGATTTTGGAATTCATCAGAGTAGTGGCCACCTAATATTATAGAGCAGGCCTCATTTTTCTCTCTTCCATTTTATATTTTCTATGTGTGCAACTAAATTCCTCACTTGAACTCAGGTTTTTGTGATTATGTGTAGGTTCACCTTTCTATTTTCTATATACTGCATGATGCATACCAATAGTTAGAGTGCACTATAAATCAAACAAGCTTATCATCTCCAAAAATATTGTTCATTGGCATCATCATCAAAATTTTCTCTTCATTATGGTAAGTGAATTGCTTCTCCTTTCCTCTTCATCTCTAGGCATGTAGAATCTGTACCATCTCTAAATTCACTTCCTTATGTCTAAATTCACTTCCTTATGATTTTTTATATGTGACATTTAATTGTGGTATTACATTTATTTTTCTTATAAATTATAGAGCCATTTAAAATTTGTAATTTACATATTGCTTACCAATAAAACATGTTTGAGACACCAAAGCTCACATTTCCCTTCTATGTAGGTATATTCCACTGAGACCATTTTAGATTGGAACTACATTGTATTCATATACAAGATGTACAAATCTCCAAAATCCTAAATAGCTTTGTGATTCCACATTTGCATGGTGTATGGCCTTCACCCACATTCCATCTGTATACAATGTAAGCCTATATATCTTTTTTTTCATTTCTCATTTCACAACTTCATGTTAGTTTATTAAAAATGTGTAATGTTGATTTCCACGAAATAGATATTCTCAGGTGCCAAAGAATTGCCTTCACCATTGATTGAAGTGGTGGAAAATTAATGTTACTGCTCAGGGGTTTGGTGAGAGCCCATGATGCTCCATGACCCAATATGGTAGGGTGGAGAGAAGGCCTCCTTTTCTGTGTCTAGACTCCAATCCATTATATGCACAAGGTATGCCTAGATTTTATTTACTATGTCCTACTACAACTACATTGCATCTTCTTTGTAATTAATTGTATAAGTCTTTAATTTTCTTATTTATTTATTTTCTACCAATGGTACATGTTTATTACACTAAAATTTAGATAATCCTTCTATGCTTGCAGCTAGACACAACCCAAACAATCATCCTTCATGGGCCTTTTGATGCCATTAGATCTTGTATTAAGTTAGTATTGGCTGAAACATTGCTTTCGCCATTGATCACAATGGTGGACAATTTATTTTCTTGCTCAGGGGTTTGGTGAGAGTGCATGACACTCCATGATCTAGTATGGTGAGATTGAAATTGGGCCTTGTTTTGTTGTATACATATTGCATTCTACCACATGCACTAGGTATGGCTAAATTATAATTAGTTCATTCATCCCATTACAAGTACAAAGTAAAGTATGTTTTACAAAATATAGAAATTTGATACTTCCTAATTTACATATTTTCTATGAATTAGACATGATCACTACACTAAAATTCACACTTTGTATACATAAGTTGTATATGGTCTTTCCTTTGCAAAAAAGGTTTTCCATAGGAATATAGCTATGAGTTCTAGCTTTTTGTGGCGATGGTTGTAATGGAATAAAATAGTTAAGGTTATGTAGTTCATTCTGTTTTGCATAATCACCATACTAAGCTTCACTCTTTTTTGTTATTATTATAGACCGTACTCTAGCCATAATATAAAAATTGATGAACTAATGTGTTGCAAACAACCTTTCAAAACAATGATAGTGACTGCAAAATTAATAACAATGGTCAAATGGAAAATTAGATCCTAATGTACTCTATATTGATTGTAAGAAGCAATATTCATTTCAACATTGATTAGAGTGGTGAGCAAATTATATTCTTGCTTGGGGGTGTTGGTGTTTTCCAATGCACCTTAGGAATCTCTAAGGGATAGCGAACTCCTATGTTGAAGACCTCTGAAATGATTGGCCAACTAACAAGATTTAGTCAAAGACTGAGATCTTCTGCACTTTAGGCTCTATGGGACCAAGGAGGGTATTCCTATTTGTGTTCATTTTGAATTACAGTTTATAGAACACATCACTTTCACAGATCAGTTTTGAATGAAGCATAATTATGCAACAATTACTATGAAATTGGCTTATTTCTAAGTAACCTGCTACCCATTCATCAAAACAACATTCCTCATAATAATTACCACATAAATGCTTTAAGATTAATGAATTTTAAAGGGAATTTAAATCCTAACTTTAAGTTGGTCATTGGACAACAATTTGATTCACCCTTTAGGTGAATCTTGAAAGAATAGACCAGTGCCTTGCTACATTAGGAATTGGAGTCACATACACAAGAACCAATAACACAAAAATGACTTTAAAATTTGATGTAATGGACTACTCTCACAATAAAATTGCATCATGGAGCTCACTTTCTCTAATACATAACTTCTTATCAAATCCCTTGCAAATACTTGTAAATTTATGACCCCATTTAAGCATTTAATTGAGTGCTTGAATCAAAGTAGAGATAGAGACATACATTCAAATAGATGTTTGAAGAAGAATGAAAGCATCATTAACATTTCATTCAAAATTTACATAGATTCACATAACGAGAGAAAATATATCAAAATTATACATTTACTTATATTTATCAGTCATATCAATAAAACAATTTAAGACAATTGCATATGTTCTTCCAAAAGCTCAAAAAAAAATATTTGTTCTATTCATTCTTTTCTATTCCTAGCGTTCTACCCATATGCTCCCAACTCAAAACTAACAATAATTTTCATCCTTTGAGCATAAGGTATCAACACTTTCAGTATCACAAGCTTGCTCAACAATAAACAATTCTGGTTTAGAAGCATAATCTGGTTTCTCATTTAAATCAACATCAACATCAACAGATTTTTGAGTTTGCATTAGCATGCATGTTGTCATACTCATCATACAATGCATCAATACATTCAAATGGCTACTTTTCATCCACATTATCATCATTATGATCAGTTGGTTCATCATTGGAAGGAGAATCATAAATACATGCATCATACTTTGCAAATTGAAAATCATCATCACTGTCAAAGTCACTAGGGGCTGCAAACAACACTTGAGAGTCATCCACATGTTCACAATTTTGATATTGAGTGGTCAATAGATCTGAAATTTTTTCACTGCTCAATAGACCATTGCCCCAATCCATTCTTTCAACCACTTCCTCTTCTTGACCTTCACAATAACTGTGTGCATTATCAAATTGAAAAGTAGGATATATCAAGGTGCAATCATCATCAAAGTTTGATAACTCAATGCACTGATCATAGAAGGGATTGCCCCAATCATAGGAGATTGAATTGCTGACAACATTGTCACATGGATGGTTACAACCTGTCATAGAGGATAGGTTGTCTACTTGTTCACTCTTACTAACTTATAGGCTATCATAACAACAATCCACATCATTTTGTATCTCAACATTAGACTAGGTGTCTTCAATGAGCTTGTCATTTACATTCTCTTGAGGGTAGACACAAGCATTTTCTTTATCAAATTGAAAGCCATCAGCGATTTCTTCATTGCAGCTGCTTTTAGTTGATCTTTCAAACTGAAATTCATCACATACTCTATCACTTGTAGCTAATAAACTGACATTCTCATGAGCATTCCCTGAATCAGAAAATTCCTTTTGTCTCATCATGGAGACTTGCATCAAAGCTATACTCAACACATGCAGGATTGACATGATCAATTGTAGCACAAGATTGTTGATTGCATATCACTTCTTCAAAGAGTAAATCCAACTCATATTCTTCATCATGTTCCTAGCTCAGAAGACTGAGAATCCCATTGTTCTTTCCAACATCACACTGATGGCTTGAAGGGAAAGTCTTATCAGGATAATGTAAACTAAGATGATCATTCAGAAACTGATCTATATAATGGAAAACTTCAATTGTTGCAGAAGATGTGCTCTCTATTTTTTCATTTGCAGAAGAGATAGAAGAAACTTCAAATGTTTCATTCACCTCATCATATCTTTCATTACTATGGCTGAAACTTTTAGTAGGGTACACTTCCTTCGTTGGTTGTTCAAATACAACTTCCTCATCTCCCAATGATGCTTCCTTCTTGTCATCTACCTTCTCATGTCTACATTTATTTCAAGACCTTTGATCATTTCCATTCACATATATTTTGATTTCATCAGCATGTTTATCCATAAGTGATGACAACAAGCTTTGCACATATTCATTCCTTTGTTTCTCCAAATCATCTAAGATTGTCTAAGCCATCTACATACTCAGTATTTCAATTTTTTTTAACAATGCACTAGATCCTTCCTCATAGGTTTCAAAATACATATGGATAAAATCTGGGGAACCAGGTTTGAAACTTTTTGGGATTAATGAAAGAGCAGCATCAAATATATGATTTAAATCAATGCTTGACTCTTCATCTTCCTTTTTAATATGATTTAACCTCATTACGAGGTTAGAAGGTTCAATTGAAAATTCTTTTCTATAAGCATTCACTAATTCATCTTAGCAAGGAAATGATTTCTCAGGAAAATTTAGGTACCAATCCCAGCTCTTGCTTCAAGGGATCTGACAAATAATCTCATCCACATATCCTGATATTTGAATGAATGTTCTCCATGAAGCTAGAAAAACTTTTGACATGTGCCTCTCCTTCACAAACATTGTATCCATGAAATCTAGGAATCTCCTTATAGACTTGGGCTAACATACTTTGAGTTTTGTAATCAACCCATGACAAATCTAATTGAGCATACAATGGGTCAAAGGAATTGATAAAAGGTGCATTAACTTGACAAGTAGATACAACATTATTGTCTCTTAACCAGGTTTGTTGAAACATCCAGTGCCTTTCATCCATCTCTTTAAGTCCCCTTTCAAATAAAACTTTCCATTCTGGCCTTATTTTAGGCTTGTGAACTCTTAGATTCTTACACTTTGGGGTCTCAAAAGTGTGAAGATTATCAAACTTCTGACACTTCTTGACAAGCTATCTCAAAGTGTCTACAGGTATGGCTATTTTATGATCCATGGATATTCTTACAAACTAGGATTCAACTAATTGTGCATAAGCATAACCATGACCAAATGGTGGACAACTATGAAAATTACTAATATAATGACAACTGGGCTTTAATCATAAGACAATACAAATGGATGGAAATCCCTAGAATAGGCAAATGTGTTCTAACCATCCATAATAGCAAATATTTGAGCACTAGACCAAAATATTTCAATGGACCTACAATTGCATTTAAAATAACAGACCCAAAAATTTATGGGAGTTTGCAAACTTAAATTTACTATCCTTTCCCTTTGTTAGTGCTAAACCACTCAATCGGGAAGCAAAATTTTCTCCTAAAATGTTCAAATATGGTTTTCATACAAGAGTTTCTTGAAAACAAAGAGTGAAGAATACATAGAAACATTGTAGCCGCTACAAATTATTTTTGAAATATTGTAGATCTGGAACTTTTTTCACCTCTTTAGAAGGTTCTTCTAATAGAGTCGCCACCTCTCTTTGTAGAGGACTGAACTTCAAGCTCAGTATGAAGGTCTTTCACATGTAAATTTATTTCTGAGTTCCTTCCACCAGTAGAGCACCACAAATCATGAAACTTTCTGGTTCTGCAACAAATTCTTTCTCCAGGTTTGAAATTCTTCAGTATTTGAACTAAATTCAAAATGACAAACAATAATATGACTCTATAACTAAACAATTTGCACTTGGAGATTCAAAGCTATCCCCAATAGAGTCACCATCTCTCTTGGTGTTCCAAATCGAT
Source organism: Sequoia sempervirens (assembly GCA_007258455.2). Taxonomy (NCBI): domain Eukaryota; kingdom Viridiplantae; phylum Streptophyta; class Pinopsida; order Cupressales; family Cupressaceae; genus Sequoia; species Sequoia sempervirens. The sequence goes on from VDFB02045063.1 coordinate 51,927, forward strand.
TAGCTCAATAAATTCTATAGACTAGCCACTTTCTAATGATTAGAATCAATGGTGGATTTGTCCAACTAATGAGGTTTAGTCAAAGACTAAAATCTCCTACACTTCTGGCTCTACAGGACCAAGGTGGATCATCCTATACAATGTCTAAAACTTAATTCAACCACACACAAACATTGCTTTTTATAATAGATAATTCCCAATACAGATACACCAAGAAAGTATTGACAACTTCAAATCTAGCTAAATTCTGGGTATATCAACACTTAATCAGCAATTGGGAAACAAAACACTAAACTTCAACCAAATAGAAGGGATTTAAGATGATTTTGAATTTAGATTTGTTTCTAAGATGCATACAGCTAAATGACAAATTAGTGCTTAATTTGGGCCATGGAGTCAAACACATAAAAATAATTCATCAGCAAACAAACTTCAACCAATGGATTCACAATTTTTTAATGTATTGCATTAACATATCCTCTCCTGTTATCAATCAAATTCTCCTTATCAGATCCAACCTGCACACTTCAATCACAATTATCTGCCCAAAGCATTTTAACAATTCCATTGAAATAGAACAATGAATAGAAAACACAATCTCATGAAATTTGATATGAAAAACTCAAAGATTCTTTGTACTATTGAATTCATATGATCTAAGGGGTGAACCCACAATAGTGATTTACAAATTTTGGCCAAACTAGACATTGAAATTATTATTTTTAACTAAATTTTCACATTCAGGCAGCTATAGTGGCTAGACCGTGAGGAATTTGAAGATGATGCAAACTAGAGTCTTGTCACATTTTGTCTATAGATTCTAAAAATATTTTTTTCAATTTTTTTGGAATTAGATTGCACTTCCTTTTCCATCTCCCATGAAACTTGGTTTTTTTCTAAAAATAATATTTTTAAAAAGTGACACACACTATATAAGACAACTTTTTCTCCATGAAGGATAAAATTCTAATTCTTTAAATTTAGATTTGTAACTACGATATCTAGTGCTTCCACTTGGTTAGATAGTTTTTTATTGAATATTTTTTCTTTATTCAAGTTTTAAAGTCAAACCAATTACAATTCAGACATAGTGCAACCATATAATGTGTAACTTTTTTTGTATAAATTGAAATTCCTTTTTTTTTTGGTTGGACCAAGGACTTCAATATCTGGTGCACTCATATAATTTTTCATTTTTTTTTGATAATCTACTATTTTTTCAAATGTGCAGAACAAAGACCTTCATTTTCAATGAAAACCCTATGTTTAATAGAACTAAAAAAAATACATAATAAAACCAAAACATATTAAAATTATATTTGTTGGATAGCTCATTCCGAGGACTACCCAATTCCAATTTGGTTTGTGAAGATTCATCCATTTTCATCCTCAAACCAAGCTTTTAAGCATGAAAATTTAGGTTTTTTTTATGAACAAGGTCAAAAATCAGGGAAAAAGGGGTTTGCTAGAACTAGGGGGGTTTCTAGAAAACCCCTAGGGGTTTGAGTGAACTAGGGTTCATTCAAACCCTGGTTCATTTGAACACCCTTCCCAAAAGGGTTTTTCATTTGTTTTTTGTTTGTGCATCCATTAGATGGGTTCGCTCGAACCCTGGTCCGTGTGAACCCTTTTTTGGTTCATTCAAACCAATGAGTTCATTCAAAACCCCAAAATGATTTTTTTTGGCATGGAGTAATTTTTAACAAGTTTCCCTTCCTCATTCAAAGTGTAAACCACTTTTGTGGATTTACCCTGAGATGTACAAATTTGGAGAAAATTTGATGATATTCATGACTTTCATGATTTATTTGCACAAACGGGCTGATATTCACTCATGAAATCATAATTTATAGCTTACAGACCTAGCTAATGACTCAAATTCAGCATATCTCTATCTACCTAGCCCCATACAACAATTCAAAACCTTAGAAAAATGAGAAGAGAAGAGAAGAAATAGAAGAATAGAAGGCTCCACAAGAAGATCTGAAAATGCCATCTCTCATCTCTCATCTCTGATCAACAAAATTGTAAAGCATATCTTATCTCTCATCAACAACAAACTTTTTTTCCAATTCTGCCTTTGCAATCTGTTGTTCAGTAATCTAAAAAAATTTCCATGTGAAGAATTTCCATCCACCCAGTAGCTATGAAATAACTTTACACGTGAAAATCCTATTCCATATTTCTGCTCTTTATTTTTCCTTTTATTTTCTGCATTAAAATTATTCTCATTTATGTGCCCAACACATAGTCTCTATTTATAAAGTGATTAAATTCACTTTACCCATAATAAACATTTAATTCCTCTGAATAAAATAATTTTTTTAGCCAAGGCCTTTATTTTGTTGTAGATTCAAGCTTTCATCCTCAGGAAAAATATTTCACCAGTGTCGTTTGAAATATTTTCCTTTTCACTTTATTTCACCTGTGCAACCTCCATTTATCTCACATTCAAAATTGTGCCTTGATTTATTTTATATTTCACTTTTGACATATTTTATCTTTTCTCTTAAGAGAGAGAACATTTAACTTTGTCTTTCGCAAAACATTTTATTTAAATGTTCTCATAATTAAAATATGATGGCCCATTGAACATTTTATTGGGCCCTTTAACCTTGTTAAAAGCCTTCACCCTTTAGCGGGCCCACCCAAGACGTCTCCACATAAACATTTTATTTTTGTTATTAACAATATTTCCTTATTTTAATTCTCATTGGGCTAGTTAGACTATACCCGTGCATTTTAATATTTCTCGGGTCCACTGCGACACAACTTCGTCTTGTTAATCCTATGGGAATTAACAAGCTCGCATCTTGAATGCATGAGATGGTAGGGAACAACCTAGATGTGGTTACATCTAACATTCATTTTCAACTGTTGATTTCCTCCTTAGTCTCTGCTTTGTGCCCTAACTTCCATCTATCAGCCTGTTCTCACTGCTACAAATGCACGATGCTATTTATTTTTTGTTCATGGAAGTAACTCTAGTCCTCAATGCTTTGATGGGGGTGTGTACCTTAATTTATAAACACTTTATCAAGCTCTCTTCAACCAATTAAATGGTTGTCCCATCTGATGCCACCAACACCCTCTACCATCACAAAAGGATGCCCATGTTTCTCATTTTGCTCTATTTGAGCCAACCCTAATAAAACTTGGGTGTCAATACCAAATAAAACCTGAAACAATTTCAAATCCCTTTGCTACATGACATCCTTTACTTGGAAGTTTCTAAAGGTTATCAATAGACACATTGTTGAATATTCTGCATTTATGGCATTCCATGCCAAATTCATTTGCTTGGAGTTTCTAAAGACTTTTCCACATTCCATTCTATATGTTCTGCATTGGTTGCATTAATCTTTGCACGAAAGCTCCCTTTTGTTGTGCTCTATCCACTGGACCGATCCTCTTTACAAAATCAAGAGAACATCCCTTGCAATGTCCTGGTCGCACCCTTTAGATGTGTGAGTTTTCATGGGAGTAGGCATTACAAATGCCAAATGCATTGTCATTAAATTTTCTAAGACTTCTCAATAATCTACCAATTACATTAATTTAAAAGTTTACGAAAGCCTTTTCAACAAATCCATTTTGCACACGTTTTGCAATGGCATCTTTTTAGCAGCATTTATTTGAAACTTCCTGAAGCATTTTCATGAAATAAATTGTATGTTGTTGCATGGCTACCTTTGTTCTATTTGCATATACATTTGGGTGCCATCCTTCCTCATTGATCTAGCATGGCTGCTTCCTCTAGTTCGAGCCATCTCATTGCTTAAAAATTTTAGAGGCTTTTTCAACAAATCATTTTGGGAATACCCTGCTACCGGGGCATCCCATGGTCTTTCACATACCAATTGCATTTTCTTAACTTCCTCAAGTTTTGAGAATGCTGGGAAAGTGTATTTATCAAGCTTATTGCATGTGTCTTGCAATCTATTAAACAAGATGATCACTTGTTCATGAAGCCCGTGTCATTGTACTTAATATCTCTCCAACAAATTTCTATATATCATCAGATGAAGAAGCCATGAGATGAGTCATTGTTTCTATTCCTCCATTTCTAGCTAATACTCAATAGAAGAGTTGCCTCATCAACTTTGTAGATCACTAAAATCTTGCACACCAATTTCATCTTCATGCAAGATAAAACTTCTCAATTCCATCTCCACACATGATATTGACTAGCAGTACAACAATCAACATAATCTATTATGAGTATGCCCAAATGAGATCATGATCATTATTAACATAGCCCTCAACAACAGAAAAAACAATTATCAAGATAACATGATTCCACCTTGTTAAGGTAATTTTAGTAAGCAATAACTCCATACATTTGCATTGATTTGGGTATGTGGTGTAATTGAATCTTCATAAATGTGAGTTTTAGGAATACATGACTTGGGTATTTGGCAATATTTTTCTCATCCTCATGAGAAATAATCTCAGTTTGAAACATGTTTCCCTTAGTTGCAAATGTTGCATCATTGTTTCAATGATATATATATATATATATATAACCATGAGAGAATTATAATCAGCATCATGAAGGTTACCACTTTTATCATTATGAATATGAGCATATGTCGGGCCTCCTTGTGGGCCTAACTATTTTTTTTTTCAAACAAATTTCATGCTCAAATTGACTTGATGTAGATTCTGAATGAATTAGGTGTGAAGATTTTAAATGGGTTTTCATCAAAACTTGCTTTTAGGCACTTTTAAACAATGGTCAAAACTAGCCAGTGGGCTCTAGAATCGACCTGGGAAACTGGTGAAATGACTTCCTAGAGCCATGAAAACTTGTAGACATGTAGACATTCATCTTGAGAATGGAGTGAAAAAGATGACTTGGTAAAATAAGCCACAAGGTGAAAGTTACTCACTGTCAAAGTTGTTTACTCAAATTTTTTGCAACTTGTTTAGAACCAATTAAAACTAAGAAAATCACCTGATTGAAAAAATATCAAATGAACCCCTGGTGAGCTGCCACTGGACACAGTGGATCATTTTGGTACAGTGAGCATGTGTGCAATAGGGCTTTCTTGAATAATTACCCATCAAAAGATAATCAGGGTCAAAGTTGACCTCTCAGAAAGGTTTTTAAAAATGCAAGTGCAAAATAGGAGAAATTGCATTTGGTTTTGATCTATTAAAAATAAAAAATCTCATCATAAAGCTCTAAAAAATGACATGGGAGTTCATGAACACATGTAGAATGGAGAGAAATAGTCATTTTGACTTTATAGTCATCTGGTGGGTATGTGTAGGATCATGATGAGCCAAAAAGTGGCAATATGATGGGTATGTGGCTGATGAATTTTTCTAACCCAAAATTGATGAAATGAAAAGGGTTTTTAGAGGATATTCTTAGCTTTCCACCAATATAAATCATGCTTTACTTTGAATTTAATAAGTAATTATTACTCATTTTCTATTTGAATTACAACTAAAGTCTTGATTGATAGGCTGATTGAAAAACATCTATAGCTTTCAAATGGTATCACATTTTTTGAATCCAAAACATGTGTCACATTCTATTCTCCACATACTATAGAATTAAAAAAAATAAAAATTGAATTTCATGAAGTTTTGACCAAGTTAAGGTGGTTAGACATACGAGTTTTTATATTTTTTAAAATTTGTAATAAAAAATTTATAATTAATTATTTACTTGAAAAAAAATTACAAAAAAATATGTGTCACATCAGGACATGAGTCCTCTACTTATATCTAAAATCTTATAAAAAAATATTATCATTTTATTGTGGTTAGGGTGGTTAGATAGACACCTACTTATTTTTTCCCTGAAATTTAAGTACTATTGCATTGAAATTTTAAATTTTCAGCAAATAGATTTTTTATTTATTTTTAACAAACCTTGTAGTTTAGAAACTACATTCAATTTTCTATAGATTCTATTCTTACATATTTTTGAAATAATATAGATAACTTATTCAAATTTTTACGTCAAGTTGCCTAACTCTAATTTTTCTAAATTTTTGGCCACTTAAGGGCCTATTTTTTCCATGATGATCCTACACATACCCCGGTTGAAAAATCCAAGCTCAAACAAGAGGTTGCTTTACACAACTGAAAGTTTGCAAACAACAAAAGGTGTCAAAACCCTATCAAACCTGATCATGAGAAGCTAAAAATTGACATGTTTGCTCACATAGGACACATGAGTGAGTTTGCAAATGGGTTTTGCATGAAAATGAACAGGCTTCAAATTACGACCCTCGAAAGTGGGTCACTTAAGTAGATTTCTCAAGTGCACTTCTGAGAGTGTAGAGGAAAAAAATTTAAATGAGCACTTCAATTTGCAAAATTTGAGAGTTCCATTAGGGGGTTTGGTGAGAGTCGATGAGGCTCCATGACCCAATATGGTAGGGTGGAGAGCAGGCCTCATTTTGTTGAGTTTTATTTTATACTTTTTATGTACAAATCTCTATGTTTCTGACATAAGATTCAAAGAAAATTCATATGTTTTAGGTTATGGTTGCAACATAATAAAATATTTAATCTTATACACTTTGTGTTAGATTCGATTGGGCATTGTTGATTATTTTCCTCTTGGTTAAGCTATATTGCTCCATTCTCAAGAACATGATGTTGAAAAGGCTATACTGTTTCAATTTTCGATAAGGTTTTTTTGAGTTGTTGTCAATTCCCTCTGGGTCTTTGTTTATGCCTTGAATTTTGTGGCTATGTTTCCAATGGAATATAATTTTTGGCGTTATGCAGATTTTGTCAATTGTTATTGTCTAGCTCAAGCTACATTGTCTCATTTTCGATAATCTTTTGTTCAAAAGGCTATATTGTTTGAATTTTCCATAGGATGTTGTTGAAAAAATATTATATTGTTTGTATTAGGTATTATTGATTATTGTTCTATGTCTTAGGCTATATTGTATCATTTTCGATGAGGTGCTGTTGAAAAAGCTATATTGTTTCAATTTTCTACAAGGTTTTGTTCAGAAAGGAGTATATTTTTTGATGGGTTTGTCACTGTTAATTCTGTAGAGTGTGTTGTTAAGAAGGCTATATTGTTTCTATTTATGATAAGCTTTTGTTGAGAAATGAGTATTTTTTATTATCATTGTGTTATCTAGAAACCATTTTGCATTGGTTTAGTGGCTTTGGTTTTAAAGTTTTCATATAATGTTTAGAGAGATATTCTGATCACATGTAAAGTTAATCTCGCTAACAAAAATTTAAAAATGTAGGTCACAATCAATACCAACATAAATGAATGAATGGTATTATATTTTTCTTGTTTTTTTGTTATCCATAATTATTCCAAATATATACTTATTGGATAATTGTATCTCCTACAACAAATCAATGATATAATAACCTTTCAAATAATTTTATTATGTGTACCATTAGCATCCATACAAATCTATACATAGGGGTAATAAAATATAGTAGCAAAAAATCATTGTTACAATTAAAACTTACAATATATACTACCATTTTCTACATTGACATTTCCATACAAATTTTGTTGTATGTTAGTTTGTATTCCAGCCATTTGTACTTTGCACCGCCTATCGGCTCATTGTTGCATGTCACTACATGCAACTACTAGTTTAAATGTTCAAGATTTTTTTAAATGCACTTGAACTAAATATGTAAATTTTCTTTGAGAAAGACAAATAAAATCATAGGAGATTCTATTGTTTAAAACATGCTAAGTTTTGACATTTTTCTCCTAAAGCTAAATATGTAAGTTCTTTTAAGAAAAAAAAAGAAAATTATAGGAGACTTTAATGTTTAAAACATACTAAAATTTTTCCTCTCTTAAAGATAATCATTAAGGTCAATCAAAGATAAAAGTATAAAATTTTGTAATACTTAAAAATGTTGCTACTGTTATCACCTAAAGTTGCACCCTTGTTGAACTTGATGTTCAACACCTCAGTGTAACATGGTAAGACCTCCAAAGCTATGGGTCACTTGTAGATGGAGGTCAACCTCCGAAGAAGGCCGGATTCCTTTGGTGTCACCTAAACTATCAATATGGGAAGGAAAACAGAGAAGGAATGCATAAAATAAAGCTAAATTCTAAGGTGATGCACCGAAATGACAGGAACAATGAGATACTCAATTAACACTTGAATATTGACTATGAACATAAGATTACACATCAAATTTTGTAAGCCTTGCACTAATGTTTCACAAATAGGTTTGATTCACACACCTTTTCCAGAGAGGAAAGAAAGATTTTCACAGATTAGAATCTATGTGTGACTAAATGAACATAATTTGTAATTTGTATAATGATACTTTTGCAAAGGAAGGCATGAAACACAAGATAAAGCTATGAAGGAATGAAAGAAATTCACAAAAATAACTTGATCATGAACCTGAAATGCACAACACTTTGCAAGAACAAGATGGAAATCTGAATATCAATAGTGATCAAGGTAAACTTTATATAACATGCTACAAATGAGTTACATAATTTTGCTAATCTGAGAGAGGACTGTAGAAGTCACAAAATTCAGAAAAGCATTCCCCAGACTCCTTTACAAGAAGGAAAGAAAAACCTTATATACAAGAGTGAGGTCGTCCGCTTAGGGCTTACAAAAATATCTCCCCTCGGGATAAATCTCCCTCCAATCTTTTGATAAAATTTAATGTTGCACCCTGCGTGTCCTATTTCCTATGTCGGTGAAGAAACATCCTAGAGAGCCCTTAGATCTTTCGCAGCTACCGCATTCATTTCTGAGCCCCGTGTCCATCTCTGAATCTTTTGCCGAAGAGCTACATTGAATGTCCCTGAGTTTAGAACAGATACACATTTCTTTTCATTCGGTTGATCTTCTTCATCTTGGTCAGATTGCCACGACTTGCTTTCAGGTATCTCTGATTGGTCGAGTAAACTCTACGTAGATTCCACTATGGCCAAGAGTTCTTTTAGTTAGAATCGCATCTCGGTGAGACACTGGAGTAAACTCTACGCAGATTCCACTATGGCCAAGAGTACTTTCAGTCAGAATCGCATCTCGGTGAGACACTGGAAGTGTCTCACCGATGCGATTATGTCTCTCTCAGCTATCAGAAAGACATGGAAATATCGATGAGAGTCTTTATCGAGCTTCAAAACTCATACCGATGTTTCCTTTGTGGTCGCCAAGACAAACGCCATTGGGAAGACCCTTTACCATGTGCATTCAGCTCTATCGGGGAGACATTTTCTAGTAAGCCGGGGTGTCATAGCGAAGTGTCTTCCTTTTCTCCATTAACATTGCACTTTGCTGAGACATCCTCATTCGCCGTAACAACATGGCAAACTCAAACCTCTTGGCGAACTCTATTTCCACTTCGACGGGAGCTTCCTTAGTCGGTGAGACCTTTATCGATCTCTATATCCTTTTTCGAGTCCATTTCGACATCTCCCCAAGCTACTCTTTTCGTTTCAGCAAGAAACCCATGGTCAGGGAGACATCTCCCTGAAAACATGACCATTCACTTAGCTCTCATCTTGTCATTGAAACTTTGGTCTGTCGGCTAGACCCTTTGTCGAGCATACTACAATCACCCTGAATTCACTCCATCCTTTAGTGAGCTCCATATTCCTTCGCCGAGACATTCGTGTATCGATGAGACCTCTTATCGAATTCACAAGATTATGTCGAAGCCACCCCACTTCGACGAGACCTCAAATAGTCACCAGGACCCCATGGCGAAAGCCCCAACTCCTAGCGAGCCCTCATCATCTGTTGGAAAGAGTCTATTAGTGTCTCCCTAAATGCACTACACTTTTACTAAGCTCCGCATGTTGTCGTCGAGACATCATCAAGTCGGGAAAACTCCATAGCAAGGATCAAATGTTACGTCGATAGCCGCTTCTATCACTGAGACCATACCACATCGGCGATACATCACACCGAGGGTCAGGCGCTACACCAATGTAAAAGTCAGGGAGACCTACATTGATGAGACATCTTGACGAAGGCACTCACCCTATGCCGAGAACCCATCCTCCGCCGAGTTGTTCACTTGTCGGCAAGACATCATCGAGTTGGGGGGACCTTTCTCTGACTTGGAATGCTATACCGAAGGCCTTCTTAAGGATGAGACTTTTTGGGCCGCTAAGACCTTATGTCAAACGCTCTATCTTTCGGCGGGTTCCTTTTCCTATCAGGGAGACATCTTCAATTTGGCACGACCTTATGCTGTTGACAAATGTTCTCGGTGAAGTCTTTCATTGTCGACGAGACTCCTACGAAGGAAAACATATCGAGGCCCCCTTTTATCGTTCGACAAGACCACCTCCATTCGCGGAGACCTCTTGGCGAGCCCCTCACTTTTTCCGTGCTCTTCATTTCAGGGAGACTTTTTATAATCGCTAAGATATCTCAGCAAGGTTCCTTAGTTGTACCAAGGGCCCTCATTCCTTTGTGTCAGGGAGACATCTTACTGTCAGCAAGACCTTGTTCCGAAGCTCACTTCCTTTTGTCGATGCTGGTTCAAGAATAATTTTCAAGGAGACTTTTGTCTTCAGTAAGACCTCTTAGCGAAGTTTGTTGACATATGCCGAAGGTATCCCTTCGATGAGACCTCCCATAGATCAGTGTGACATTCTGGCAAAAGCACCATCCTATTCCAAGAAAATTTCATCTCGGTGTGACTCTACCCCCATCGGTAGGACTTCATGGTGGGACCATCATGCTCTCGGTGATGATTTTACTTTCTGGTCGGTGAGACATCATGCGGTCACTGAGAATTCATGTCGAACTCCTCCTGTCTGCCCGAGCTCACTTCATTTTTCCAAGACCTCTTGCATTCAGCCAGACCTTTTGCCGAAGATGCCTCCCTTTGCCAAGACTTCATTCTTCTTTTCGGGGAGACATGACCATATCGGTAAGACCATTTTCTAAGCATACTACCTGATGCTGAACGCTTCATCCCCTCGGCAAGACACTAGTTATCAGGGAGACTCCTACCGAACCTCATTACTATCGCTGAGACCCTGTTGCTTTTGGTGAGACTTCACTGTAACGCCGGCCGCTTCGGCGAGACCTCTAACAGTCACCGAGACATCACAACAAATGCGAAACCTTCTCCCCGATGGAAACCCTTTGCATAACTATCGGTGTGACTTCCTTCCAGCGGAGAGATACATAAAAACACCTAACAACTCGAATGTCCTAGTGACCGGTGTATTCAAACGCAAAGAACACACTGCCAGTTGGCAAGACAGCACGAAGGTCCTGCCGACTTTCCTCTCTGATGAGTTTCTGCCAAATCTAACTGAGTGATACTCTCCAATAGACCTTCCTTGTGAAATATCCTTAGATGCAAGATCGAACTCTTGATCGAAATGTCCCATTTGGTCTTCAAGAACACCTGAAACATAGATTGACTTGCTCAATTGAGCCTGTAGGTGAAAATTGGGTAACTGCTACAAAATAAATTTAAATTTAATTACAAGTTGAGTTTATTAAAGCATCGATCTATTAGAATAAAATTAAAAATGCAAACGTTTGTAACAATTACCTTTGAAATACACATAGAATAATAAATTATTTTGGACAAAAAAATAGAAGGGTGGAAATTATTCATTGGTCTTGAATGCATTGTTAAAATTGGTTAAATTTGATCATGCATGTTGTATTTATAAGTTTTTTGTATAGAGCAAAGTACATTGAATATTGTTTCTGAATAGTCTTAAAAATCAATTAAAACTTTTGATAGACACAAATTGTAAAATTTTATAATAGATTTTATTTTAATCTATATAATAAATGTTTATAATTGTGAACATTTTCTTATTTTAAAATTTGAAATTTAGAGCCTTCATTTTAAATGCAATAACTATTACAACAATAAGTATGTGCAACAATATATAATTTAGTTTTATTGGTACACATGAATTGAAAAAATAAATAAAAAAGAAAATTTGTTCTCTTAACTATGGGTGATGAGTTGTAATGAAATATTTAACAATAGCCATCATAATTTTTTTACTAAACTCTCATCTAATAATTAATATCAATCATCAAATTTGATTTGATTTGATGTAACTTGCATTTATTTTGATTATAAGTCTACAAATATAATGAAGGATTTAAATTCCCTTTCAATCTCAATTCATCAAATATCTTATATTTATCTAAATAGCTTCTTTTATTTATTTAAGAGAAGGAAATCATGTTTCATTGTACAAGAATGTACATTGGCCATACCAATTATAATGCATCAGATAGGAAAAACACAAATTCTTAGCCATAACTCGTCCAATTATTCTAGTTAATGATGGTTGACACTAAATCTATAAAACATAAGGATGTCTCACAATCTTTCTTACATTATTCTTCAAACAATTTCAACAATTTTTTTAAGATCTATTTGATTCTCATCCTTGAATAATGTCATATTAAAAAATTAAAAAATCCTTTATATTAATTTTAATATTTAAAAATAATTATGTAATAATCATATATTTGTTAATTTTTTATCTAAAATATAAAAAAATTATAATACAATTTCAAACAAAATATTTATCCTACAATTTTTACAATATCTACTCAAAATTACAAGTATTCCCATTGAACCCTGAGGGTATGATTTATAATTTTAACACTTTGACCTCAACACACATATTAAGAATAGAAGAGATTTAGAAAAACCATGATCCTAGCACTACGTCTACTATATAATTTGATCAACTCACTAAATATGAAAACTAACAAGATGGAAATGGGAAGGAATAGTCTACTAGCATATGTGATCTGTGCGCTTACTGTACTAAGTATAATTTGCAACCATGATGGGTTATTTACTGGTAGTGGAGTTTCTCCCTCCTTTGGAACCTCACTTATTAAAAATAAGATAATAATCTCAAAGAATGACACATTTGAATTGTCAAGATATATGCCATTTTCATGACAAAAGTCATATAAACTTGAAAGCCTCTAGTTTTGATAAATAGTAACCTATGTAGTAGTAATAGTATCGTAGCATGCTTTTCTCCATGAATCAATATCCTATAATAGGATTTTAAAGTAGTATTCATATGTATAATACCATTGTATTTCACTCCACATCATCTCTTATCATTCATCATGACACTCCTTGAGGACTATCATCAAGCATTACTGAAGTCTACTTTTCTTCATCAATACATAAAGGTCCAACTTGTAGGATCTCTATCTCACTTCTGTAATGAATCCCCCTCTTTGAAAATGTTATCATTTTGGAAATCTCCTTGGATGGTTATTTTATCTTTCAATATGTCCATTTTCTCTTTCAATTTGATGTGGTCTTGGCATCAAAATAGGATGATGTAAATATTTCAATGTAGCAATGATCATATATTCATTTGATATTATAATAACAATTTGCTTTCAAGCCAACCTAATCTCACGAGTTAATTTCAACATTGGAGAAGTCTGAAATATTCTATTTTTCACCTACTATTATCAAATAACATAATGAGTTTTAAATTCTAAACAGTTAGTGCTCATTTGAAATAATAATTTGAATCTTTAATATATTTCTATTTCCTTCAAAAGAGTTATATGATTTAAAAATGGTGCCTCATTTTAATTCCACATGTGAAATTTATCATTTTAGAAAATTTGTTAAATTATTTGTATTGTGTTTTTCACAAACTCCCTTTAAGTAATTTAGGCTACCATAGAAGGGTTCCTTAGGTTCTATTTTTAGTTTTCATTTAAAGAACCATAGATCTTATACATATGCCATATTTAGGCCTTGAATCTCATTATATGATCGACATACCTCAAGAGAGAAAGAGTGAGAAAGGGGTAGATGGAGAGGTGGGGAGAGAAATCATGGGAGAGAGAGGGAGGGAGAGATAGCCAGAGAAAGGAATTGATGAAGACATGAAGATGAAGAGAGCTAGAGTTAGGCATAGATAGAGGAAGGTGGAGAGAAAGTGAAAGAGATATAGAGAGGAAACTAAAGATATCTTGAGGAAGACATGAAGTGAGGAAGAATGTGGAGAGAGTTATGGGAGGGATAGAGTGAAAGAGAGTAGGAGAGAGAGATAGAGAGTCAGACATAGATTTAGAGAGAGATAAAGAGATTTAGGGAAAATGAAGAAGTGATGAAGATATGAAGAGAGAGGAAGAGTAGGAAGTGAGAAGAGTTAGCAATGCATGTTATACTATCATATCCCTAATTCTAACTCCTGTAACCCTTAGGATCATGTTAACTATATATATGTATGTATGTATGTATGTATGTATGTACATACAAATATATATACATACATTCATACATATATAAAATCAGTTAAGGTGTTATATGTAACTTCAATTAGCATTATGATATTTCTATATAACTTCAAACAACAATATGGTATAATTGAAACAACATTTTCATACATGTAAGATCACTATAGTTGAAGAACAAAAACCCCATACATCAAATTCAATTGAATGCAAATTAACAAGGCTATGTGTCAAATAAAACAAACATTACATGTTATACTATCATATCTGCAATTCTAACTCTTACAACCCTTGGGTGATAATGTTAATTTATTGTATATATGTATGTATGTACATACAAATATATATACATACATACATATTGAAATAGAGAAAATGAGAACTCTAGGCTTTGATGTGAAAAGCCTAGGATTCATTTTTGGGGATTTTCTCTAATGTTTAATTAAGATGGAGATCAACAAAGTGTTTGGATTGAATTTGAACCTTGAAGGTGAGCTAATCAGACCTAGATCTACATCTTTGAGGGATGGGAAATAGATTGGAATAATTTTTCTTGATTAACCTAATTAGGCTATATGCCCTAATATGAAGAATGCAAGATTCTGGCAATGTATAGACTAAAACAATGAATTCTAGGCAGATCTTGGAAGGGAAAAATGATGTGTACCTATCACAAAATTTGGATCCAACATGCATAGTATGACTAATTCACCCAAGGGCATATAAGTCCTTGTAGGGGTGTCCTACTTTGTTTATGTAGTCCTTTTATGGCAGATTTGAGACTCTTTTTTCCATTTGCAAAGTTGCTAGATCATTGTCAAATAATTATGTAGATGAGTTTTTGTGAGTTGACAAGGTTTAGGGATTTGAAAAAAAAATGAATGATAGATATTAAAACTTCCTTCAGTCCTTTTCAAACCTCAAACCTGTTTATTCAAAGAGAGGGAAAATGTTATGCCATTTAGGGGCTTGCCTAAGTCAAACCCCATGTTAGTGATTCCACTTCCATAGTGATAATAATGATAAAATGGATAAATGATAGGAAGGAATGATGAAATCACAAAGTGCTACAACTCACCACTCTTAAATGGCTTCCTTGAAGGAACAAAGTCATAAAAATCACCTTAAGGTCTTGGATCTTGCTTTTATGAATGATTAAAGTTTCTTGGAGACCTACAAAAGGGTTTGCCTTAACAGATAATGATAACATAAATATGCATAAACTCACATAGGATTTGAGATGATGTTTGGATATTGAAATATTGTAATAGGTCTTTGAAATGTTGCTCTTGACTTGCTTGATAGTGCTCTCGACAATAGTCTTTCTTAATTATTTCACCTAATGCTTGTTATATTTCAAATGACGGAATAACTAGGTATTTATAGGAATTTATTCATTTTCCTATGAATTAAATCCAAAAAGTTGAAATTTGTAATTTAAATTTTGAATGCTAAAATGCTAACACTAAAATTTCAATTTTGGGTCCTGAGAAAGTAGGAGGACTCATATGCCAAAGGGTTTATGGGTCATGGCCATTTTTTCTAGGATGTAAAGTATTTGGGGAGAAATATTAACTGGATGCATTTGTTCAATTCTTGCAATTTCTCATAAAATTATAAAAATAGACCTTGAAATGCATAATTTAGGGAAACAAATGATCAATTAGGCTCAATAATTTAGGGGGGACATAACATTGTGTGAAATGTTCAAGGGTGAGAATTTACGATGGTACACACACACACACACACACACATATATATATATATATATGTATATGTATATGTACGTACATACATATATATAATCAATTAAGGTGCTATATGTAACTTGAAGAAACATTATGATAGTTCTATATAACTTCAAACAACATTTTCATACATATAAAGGTCACTATAATTGAAGAACAAACAAACCATACATCTAATATAAATGAACAAGGATATATGTCAAATGAAACAAGTAATGCAATTTATACTATCATATCCCAAATTCTAACTCTAACAACCCTTAGGTTATATGGAATATGTTTACAATATATATAATTAGCTAAGGGGTTATATATAACTTGAAACAACATAATGATAGAAATATTTATAGCCTTTTTCGATAGAGCACTATGATATTTATATATAACTTAAAACAACATTATGACATATAAATTGAAACAACATTATTATAATTGTAAAAGTCACTATAATTGAATTCTAAAATTAGGTTATGCATCCACAATGTCACGCTCTACACATTTTCACCCTTCTTCCACTTTGTCTGGTGATAGAGTTTGCAATGACAATGTATTCACTTCCTTGGACAGTGGTGGTGAAATGGTTTTGTGGGTTGTTCAATCGCTTCCCCCTTTTTCCCACATGGATATTTGGTGCAACTCTTTGAAATTATGTATTATTGCTCCTATCATGGCTTCGGTGTTGATCTACTCCCTAGCTGATGGGAAAATGCTCCTACCATGCCTGTTGTTCAAGCCCACAAAGGGGGTCCATTACCAAGGTTGGATATTGCAAGATTCTACTCAAAGCTTCCATTATCGTGCCCTAGCTTGACTAGGGTTTTCAATTTTCAAGGCTGAAAAACCTCCATTTTAGTTGGCTCAACACCTCTTCGCCCTACTATTGGGGCTCAAGGATCGACAAAATCAAAGCTTGGGAATAGCCTATCCTTTAGGGATATGCTTTTTTGTCCAAATCAAGGAAAAGAGTTCAAATTTGTGCCTTGGGATTCTCGACCATTGAAGGATAACTTGGTCACTAATGGTTGTGGGATCTCTAATAACTGCCCAAAAACCCTCATCTGAAAGCAATCCTCCTCTCCTATTCTGGTGGTGTTTTTGAAGAAGCTCAAAAAGGAGGCCGATGATAGTGAGCAATATTTTTCCTCCAACAGATAGATAGGCTAGTTCAATCACCTTTGGCCAAAATTTCTAGATTTGCATAACTAGATCTCATCAGCAAGGCAACCCATGCTCAAAGGAAATGTAGAAGTCTACTCTAGTGCTCAAGGGTTTTTATTGTGGTGTTCAATTGCATTTAAGACAAGGATGCCATTCTACAAGAGAAATGGTGTTGGGGGAAAATCCTGCTCCTTCTCAAACTATGGTTTCTAGACTTTAACCCCGCTACTACATCATTTAGTATAAAACCTGTGTGGATTCCTCTTTTGATTCTTCCATTACAATTCTAGTTTTCAGATTACTTTCATGCAATTGGTGACTCGCGTATCAATGTATACAGACATACCGATGTATCCATGCATACATATGCATATACATACAAACACACATATATATATGTATGTATGTATGTATGGCATGCATAATGTACACACATATACATAGTTAATATCAATATAATATATAAATTTAAATAACTCAAATTATTGCCAATTTACGATTAAATTGCTATATATGTATGTCAATTTCAATCAAAATATCATCCATACAAGCAGAGGTGAATGCAGTATTGAAAGGGTAGAGAGGACAATGGGGGAGTGGGTGATGTTGTGTGAGGGGTTCACGACAACGAGGACACAATGTTGGCCAAATCATAGGTGCATGAAACCCTTAAAAGTCCACCATATGAAACCCATAAATGGTATGTATATACACATAGTCAAGAAAATGATAGGTGCATGAAACCCATAATAGAGTGAGTTGCATATGTACTTTGAAGATATTATAGTAGCAAGTACATATTATATGACCGATTGTGTATACACACATACACACATATATATGTATGTATATGTATATATGTATACATATGTACACGCATAGTTGGCCATAATGTAGCTCCAAGAAACCCTTAATAATCAAGCATATCATAACCTCAAATATTGTCAATATATTTATCAAAATTCTAGAGATAGATAGAAAATGTTTCATGTATACATTGTTTAAGGATATTGTAGTAGAAAACTTATCTTATTTGAACGATTATGTGTACATACATAAATACACACACACACACATAGACATATATACACAGTCAGCCATAATATAGCTAGAAGAAACCCCTAATAGTTGAGCGTATCATAACCTCAAATATTGTCAACATATTTATCGAAATTGTAGAGGTAGACAAACAAAATGTCACAAATGTACACATTGTTTAAAGATATTGCAATTATATTATTATTTATTTTGGTGGATTGTCTGTGTGTGTGTGTGTGTGTGTGTGTGTGTGTGTGTGTGTGTGTGTGTGTGTGTTTGTGTGTGTATACACACATAGTCAGTCACATGATAGTTGAGGAAAAATACATGCAACAAACATTCGAAAAACACACATGTAGTGGATAGATATTGTCTCTGTGAGGTTGGAAGACAACCTCACCTATGATGGCAGATGCATACTATTTTCCTTTGGCAATGGAAGTGTTGATAAACATAGTAACAACGAAAAATGCATCACCATGACTCACTCCCATTGTCTCCAGCGTCGGCAATGAAGTGCACCACCAGTGGTCCTTCAATGGATGGTGTTATGTGTAGACATCAAACATGAGTGGCATTGCAAAGAACAAAAATGAACCCTACCAAATGAAATGCGCCTCCAAGTGATTGCCAAAAGACCGATGACGGAGGGGAGAGGAGCAATTAATGCAGAGTTATTATGAATTAAGTTTGCAAGGATCGGCATGGCGGGAAATAGGTAAACAAGTACCACACATCTGCCATAGATTGATGCCACTTTTAGCATTGGAAAAGGTGATTTTTAGAAACCACTCAAAAAATGTTGAGAAACGTGCAATTTTTTCCTAGTTCAACTTATGTGCGTTGCTAAGTGGACATTCTAAGATATGCAAACAAAAATTGACCGACATGGAACTTGCTGACTTGAATCCCTCACACAACATAACCCTCACCACCTTCGGACCTTCTCCCTTAACAATTTCTAGAAATTTAGAAATTACATAAGCTAATTAGTATATCTAAATAAATAAAATAAACATTGTGCATGCTATTCATTTAAAAAAATCAAACTATTAAACATAAAAAAATTCCATTGTTGTGAGCTACGGGTGTGCCCATTGAACCTTATGACGAAATTCCTAGTTTCAACACTTTGACCCCAGCACACGCGATAAGAAAAGAAGGATTCACAGACGTTAAGAGCAGAAGAGATACTCTGAAAAACTAACAATACGAAAATGGGAAAGAACTGTCTACTAGCATGCATGATCTTCGCTCTTAGTGTACTAATTGTAATTTGCAACTGAGACGGGTCGTCTGCTGGTAGGGGAGACTCTCTTTCCTTGGGCACCTCGCTTAATGGAAATCAGACAATAATTTCAAAGAATGGCACTTTTGAATTGGGATTTTTCAGCCCAAATGGAAGCAATAACTGGTATATTGGCATCTGGTATGCCAACATATCAGAGGAGATCATTGTTTGGGTGGCTAATCGGGAGAGTCCGGCGAAAAACAAGCCTGGGGTTTTTAAGCTGTCAAAACAAGGTAATCTGGGACTGTTTGATGCACAGGACACCTCTCTTTGGTCAGCCAATGTATCGAACAAGCCCTCGCGGGCTGTCCTATTAGATTCTGGTAATTTTTTATTGCTTAGCGATGACAATAAATCTGAGACTGTTTGGCAGAGTTTCGACTATCCTGTAGATACCGTGTTGCCCGGGATGAGGTTCAGTGGGCAGCAAAAGGTATTCGCTTGGAAAAACTCAATGGATCCCGCTCCTGGGCTTTTCTCCGTCCACTGGGAACACGAAGCTACACAGTTCGTGCTAACATGGAACGACACTGTCCAGTATTGGGAGAGTGGAGCTTGGGACGGCGAAAAATTTAGTGGAATTCCAGAACTGATAAACGGAGAGCCCTACAATCTCAAAATTGAAAGTACTAGCTTGGGTATGTATTTCAGTTATAAATTGGTGGTCAGGAGAATATGTTTTCTCCAAATTAACTCCGGAGGAATACACATATATGCTTTGTTTGATGGCAAACGGATCTTGGCGGTGAGTCTCCCCAGAGATCAATGCGCCGTATATGGTCTTTGTGGCGCATATGGAAGCTGCAACTCCAAGAACCTTCTGTTCTGCAGCTGCGTGGAAGGCTTCGCCCCGGCAGACAATCGCGCCTGGGATTCGCAAGACTGGTGGTCAAGTGGCTGTGTTCGGCAGAGCCCGTTAAACTGCAGTACAAAACAAGGCAGCACTGACGAATTTATCGACCCTGGTGTAACGTTGCCTGATAATTCAGCTTCGTCATACCCTGCACAAACAAAGAAAGATTGCCAGAAAGCCTGCCTCCGCAATTGCTCGTGCACTGCGTTTGCTTTCATTTCTCCTTCAGGACCCTGTCGAATCTGGTCCAGAGATTTGCTAAACATTCAGAACTCTCCATCAAAAAACAGATGGACGGTTTCCATTCGAGTAGCTGCCTCTGCACTTCCAAAGGATCATAAATGGTCTTCCAAACTGAAAGTCACAAGCATTGTTAGTGCTCTGGCCGTTGTTTTGAGTATCTTTTCATTTTTAGTGTGGCAAAGGTATCGCCTACGACCAAAGGATACGTGTGCGGATTCCTCGGACTCTTTTCTTAGAATGTTTAGTTACAATGAGTTGAAGATTGCAACAAGGAATTTCAGGTCTAAGTTGGGGAGCGGAGGATTCGGGTCAGTGTTCAAAGGATCTCTAACAGACGGTACGCTTGTGGTCGTAAAGAAATTGGAAGGTTCAAGACAAGATGATAAGCAATTCCGAGCGGAAATCAGTTCTCTTGGTAACATACAACATGGGAATTTGATCAGGCTTCGAGGGTTTTGTGCAGAAGGATCGAGACGCTTACTGGTTTATGATTACATGCCGAATGGCTCTCTAAATTCCTAACTATTCACTAGTAATTCCAAAAGTAAGCGGAAGGTACTCGACTGGAAGACCCGATTCCAGATCGCTTTAGGCGCTGCACAAGGCTTAGTTTATCTCCACGAGGAGTGCAGAGATCGCATCATTCACGGCGATGTAAAGCCCGAGAACATTCTTTTGGACAGTAATTTTTCACCCAAGTTGGCAGATTTTGGGTTGGCAAAGGTTGTGGGTAGAGATTTCAGCCGCGTACTGACGACAACAAGAGGAACGAGAGGGTATTTGGCTCCAGAGTGGATCTCCGGTCTTCCCATCAGTCCCAAGGTTGATGTGTACAGTTTTGGTATGACTCTCTTGGAAATCATTTCCGGCCGAAGAAATCTGGATTTAACCGTGCAAGATTCGAGTAAGTATTACTTTCCCCCGTGGGCTGCAACTCAAATTTACCAGGGGAAGACGATTAATATTGTGGATGAAAGTATTGCGACGGAGGCAGATATTGAAGAGGTGAGAAGAGCAGGCGTTGTAGGGTTGTTATGCATAGAAAGCGAGGAGGAGATGAGGCCAAGCATGGAACAAGTGGTAAGGATGCTGGAGGGGAAGGTGGAGCCTCAGCGTCCGCAGATGCCGAGCTCTGCAGTAATAGACAAAGAAGCAGACCAAAGCAACACTACTAGCGATAGCAATAACATTGTTGCTTGTTAGTACCTGCCTTATGGGCGGAGACTAATGTTTTCTGTAAGTAAATTTTTCAATTAATAATTTGTCGGGAATCGCGTACAATGTTTTAACCTATGGTTCAGTGAATTTCGCTATTAAAATGTAATTTCAGTTTTCTTGGCTAAATTTCTTGATTGGCTGGTCCGTTTATTGCTGGGGTTTTTACATTTTTTCATCCACGAATTAGTAAAAAACAATCTTGTCACCAATCAGAAGCTAGCAAGGGAATTAATTAAAATCAAACCTAATGTTTGAGCTAGTCCAGCGAATGCAGGGAACACGTGCGTTTGATCATAGCATGTTTGACACCTTATTATACAGATTCTGAGCACGTGTAGAGGTTAATTTGTTCGGGTTTTTCAAGGTGATTCGCTTGCATTGTCTATGTTTCCACATTTCACATTCATGCATACTACAGTGTTCCTTTAACCGGCTCACAGATGGGCATGGAAAGCTTGCTTGGCAGATAGAGGTGAGAATGTGGGGTTTTTGGCAGTGTGATGAAAAACACAATAACAAACACAGTGATTAGCCCAATAGTTGCTGCAGCACACACGTTTGATTTTATTACTTGATTGATTACAAAAAGCTTTACATCGATCCTCTTTTATAGAGGAGCACATAAATTGCCAGAAGGTTCCAGACAGTAGGAACTGACATAGAGAGAACTCTAGAACATTCACCCACTGTTGTTTGCATTTAATATTTTCACCTGCTCCTTATCGGTTAGGTGAATGACTTTGCAAGAAATCTCTAGAAGGTACGTAGGTTGTAGAGATCACTGGAAGATTTGTTAGGTGGGAGAAATTATTACTCCAACACTCCCCCTTAATTTCGACCACACATGCTTTTATCATTTTCAATTTTGTCTTCCAAATTTGCAGACTCACTAAATCATTTTTTAGAAGGATGGGTTCCAGCCTAAAGCCTTGTTAGGTACCCATTTACAATCACTTTTCTAGTGATAACCATCAAACATTCAATTTTTGTTTTTGAAATTCCTTGTGTGCAAATTCCTTGCTCGCTCACTGATCTTCTGATTTGCAATCTAATTTCTTCCTTTTTGGAAGTAATTTCCTTCATGCTACTGCACTTTGCTGCACAAGAATTTTAGTTTCATCCTGTTCTCAATCAAACTTGGGGTCATCATGCACCTTCACTTCCATTTGATTTTCAGATCACCTAAATCTTAAATGCACCCTTTTCGAAAACTATAATCAAGTTATCTCACTTTTCTCAAATGTTCAAACTATTTATTTTTAAATTTTAAAAAATTCAATCCAAAAGTACACTCACTATTTGGATAATGTGTTACAACACAATGATCAAACTTTTCTTGTTTTCTATCTTTGATGACACATGAATTCCTATACTTGAACAATCTTTTGATCATACCTGTGATCTTCTTCCAACTTGGTCCATAAACCCATCCACAATCCATTTTCATGTATCTTGTCATTGATTCATTCTTCCAATCTTTGTTCAGAGACATTTTCTCACTATGATTCTTTAATCCACATATACTGCAAGGATGTAAATCCCAAAATCTTTCCTTTGTATGACCTTTTATGTTACAATGTGAACAAATCACATATTGCTTTTCTTGAACAAATTTGTTTGTATTTGTGTCATTTCCTTTAGCTGTAATATATCCAAGACCTTCAAATTTTGGCCTCATAACTGATTCAATCAGTTTTTTGATTCCTTGTTCATTCTTGCCTAATCCTTTACCTTTATAACCCATTTTCTTCATTATTTTTAATCCAACATTGTTTTCATTACAACTTTTCTCATCACATCGTACAAGATTTGTAGATTCAAACACACTTTTATCTTCATCTTTACATTCTTTATAAAACATATCTTTAGCGATCTTACACAAATCATTTGATTCATTACACAAATCCTCAGTATTACACAAAACATCACAAACTTGTGGTTTTAACTTTAGACATTCATTTTTCTTTTCTAGTAAATTTAACTTTGCTTCTAATCCTTCATATTTCTTCTTAACCTCATCATACATTTTCAATTTTTCTTCTAACTCTTCATTCTTTTTCTTACCCTCATCAAACAATTTTAGTTTTTCTTCTAGCACTTCATTCTCTCTTTTAACTTTTTCTAATTCATTTTCAAGATCACAAATTTTTATTACTTGTTCACTGTTCTCAATTAAAATCTTGTCTAAATCTTTTAACAATTCAGAATTTTGTTTCTTAACATCTAGCAATTCTTCCTCAACTTGACACAATGCTTTCAAGTGTTCACTATTTTTTTCCTTTAAAAAGTCATTTTCACAAATTAAACTTTCATTTTCTTTTAACACTCTTTTACCAAGTTTTCCCATCGATTCAAATAATTTGACTCACCTTGCTTTTATTTTGATTATGATTTCTTCCCGATAACCTTATTGCTAACTTTCCACCAAAAATCTTCTTGCTCCTTCCTTCCTACAGCTATATGGCCAATTTATAGTTCACAGAATGATAACTTTTCAGGCACAAATCTTATCAGAGACAATCAATTTTATTTATCTCAGAAAAATATTTGTCTTCTGTCCAAACAACACTACCAGCAATTACTCAGACACAACCATTTTTATTTAGCCAGAAAATCATATTTTCCTCTATCCATAATAGCACTACCAATTCACGTTTCAGAATATTCATTAAATAGAGCATTTTCTAACAAATTTGTTGCATTGTGACATTAAACAGATTCAAATCATAAAACATGAAATTACTCTGTGGCATCCCTGAACAATTCAACATCTACTTTCTCTTTGTAGACCCAGCGATCTTCCTCTTGCCAACAAACAACGATTACTCACTTTTAATCTGGTGTTTTTCTCCCTTGACAGTGACTTGATCTCCTTCCAAGAAATGAACTCTATCAATGATCTTTTTGCATCTTCAAAACATCTATCTTCAATGAGGGATGGCTTTCTTCACTAGGCAGCGACAACCTCTTTTAGTTTGGAGCTGGCTTCAGACCTTACTCAGCCTCATACAAAAATCCTTTGCCTTTGATTTATTGGTAGCGACTAACTCTTTCTTGAACACTGAGATGGAGCTCTTGATTGTTTCGATCATGGCTTCCTCATCAGATTTCAGCAACTTTTTCCTCTACCCATTTCCTTGTCCTTCCTCACATCTCTTAACTTTGACTGCAATTTCTTCACATAGATTCACCATCAATTCACAACTTTCATAGATGACACATGCCACCCATAGCCCAAGATTTGAAGGGCTTTGATACCATGATGAAAAATGGAAAAAACAAACATAGTGATTAGCCCAATAGTTGCTGCAACACACACATTTGATTTTATTACTTGATATATTACAAAAATCTTTACATCGATCCTCTTTTATAGAGGAGCACATAAATTGCCAAAAGGTTCCAGACAGTAAGAACTGACATAGAGAGAACTCTAGAACATTCATCCACTGTTGTTTGCATTTAATATTTTCACCTGTTCCTTATTGGTTAGGTGAATGACTTTGCAAGAAATCTCCAGAAGGTGCGTAGGTTGTAGAGATCACTGGAAGATTTGTTAGGTAGCAGAAATTATTACTCGAACATAGTGTTTTTGGCCATTAAAGAGGTAGATTGATTTCTGACTTGTTTTACAAAAAAATATGGTTAGGATTTAGAGTTTGTGAGTTTTTTTTCTCGTTTATGCAACATTTTCTTCCCAATTCTTTCTCAAACTTTAAACCATGTTTTTACTCGATTAATTGAAAAAATCTGGTGTTTTTGTTTGCCAAGTTAATCCCAAAATATAGATTTTTGGTACTATGATAAGCTTACCAGTTTCTTCATGGCTGGAGTGAGGAAATGGAGCACTTGGAGGGAGTGAGTCGGATTGAGGGCTTCCAAAAGATGGAGAGTTTGTCGTGATAATGATAATGATGCCATGCATGGGACAACAAATGTGAAAATCCAGCATTTGGAGTGCATGATTTTACAGAAGATTTTGTCGACTTTGGGCTGGTGAGGTGAAATTCATATTATTCTTTTTCTTTATGCGTGTTTGTTTTGAAATTTGTAACTGGAATTTCTACGTTTTGTAGAAGCTCTCAGTGGTTTTGAAAAGAAGAAAAGTTTTAAATGTATATTTGTAGGGTTTTGGCGGCTTAAGGGTTTTTCCAGAATCTTGATTTTCTTGGTTTCATAATTTTCATGTTAGAAGTGTAATTTTGTTGCCATGATTCATTTTATTTTGAGCAAATTTGAGGGCTGAAAAGATATTATCAAAATTCTGAATAATTTTGGTATGGAATTTAAACATTGTTTGATTGTCATAAAGCTTTGGACCTGCACTCCAGAGCACTATCAATCTCAAACACTCTTTAGCAATTCCATGATAGCTACTTCATGCAAAGTTTTTTGCCTTTTCTCTTGTGATCAACTTGTACTCTATAGCTTGGTTTGGACTTCTCTCAAACTAGTTTCATGATTTATGTGGTGCATCTTTTTTACTTGGGACTGACAGTGTTTGTGTTATTTGTCAATGCACTCTTACTTGTTGATCTATAGACATGCATGTACATTCTCAGTTGTTTTATATGAAGAAGCTTACAACTTTCTTTCATTTGACTAGTCACATGTCTTGCTGTAGAAATTTTCAAATTCTGTTGTTTCCAATTTATTTTTCTCATTACTAAAACACACAAAAATTGAGGGAGGGAGATGTGATCAATCAAAACATCAACTATGGTGCTAGGACCAAGGAGCGCAAAATAGCAAGCCTGAAAGAAGGAGATCAAATTTCAGAACAAAATGAAACCATGAAAGGGTCTTGAAATGCCAGTGTAGCCTCAGGGTCCTGTCAAGGCCATCATGGTGCTCAAAAGAAAACTACCAATATTGGGAGCTTCAACATTGGAAGATTCTCTAATTGGATTTATTTATTGCACCTGGGTCAGCTCAATTAAATTTTAACTCAGCCTAAATTCACACTTAACAATCGTGATTGCATAAATTTTATTGTGTTAAGCTATAGCGGCCAAGTAGAAATTGTAGTTGTGTGGATTGTGTTAAATACAAGCATAGATATTAAGATGACTTAGATAGGGAGATTAGATTATACCATTTATTAAAAATGCTTAGCAAGCCTAAAAAAACATTTGAGACTTCTTAAAGCACATTCATCTGTTGTTTCCCATATAGACAATCACTTGATTTTAAAGGTCCCCGTTAGTTGAGTCCCCTTGAAGTTTCTTGTCTTGTACTATTTTCTTTTGGATGTTTTCTGTATTCTTGCCTGCCACTTGTACATTTTGAAGTTCAGACAATTTTCAAGTCACTTTTTGAAATTTGTTTGATTCTATGGTTTATCATGTAGGACACATCCAGAGCTCTTTGTTATGGTCTTCCATAGAAAGAGCCTTTACCTAT
Organism: Sequoia sempervirens; assembly: GCA_007258455.2. Taxonomy (NCBI): domain Eukaryota; kingdom Viridiplantae; phylum Streptophyta; class Pinopsida; order Cupressales; family Cupressaceae; genus Sequoia; species Sequoia sempervirens. The sequence continues at coordinate 79,098 of VDFB02045063.1, forward strand.
GTTTTAAATGTGTGCACACATAATTATGGTATTTAACATTAATGGATGTAACCTAGGTTGGAATAATTTTAAGAAGTTAAAACATGTTTTCTGCTGCCATGGTTAGTTTTTCATAGCATTATCATGTTCTACATTTTATTATATTTAAATTTATTTTTGAAGCCTTATTTCTATTATTTCAAGCTATTTTCTGCTAGGCATGCTTTATGGTTAACTGGCATAAGTTATGAAACAATGTTGCTGAAATTGTGAACAACAATCAATTTGCTAGAATCCCAAGAAAATCAATTCAGAAAAAATAGAAAATAGACAAGCTTAGGAAATCAGATTTTTAAATTAGTAGAATATGAATAAAGACAACAATGTGATGTCTTTGGGTTTGGTATTACCTGAACATGCTCTCACCACTTTTACTTTATGCATCTTATCTTTGTTACTATTTTAATCTCGTTTAAGAATCACAAAATAAATTATTATGTTGGAGTTAATGTGCAAGGTAGATTATATGTTTTGTTAAGGATAATGTTGTTCATACAAAGTATTGACTTCTAAATTGCTCAGTTTTGCTGATTTTACTCTGAAATCGCTTATAACAAATTCTATTATTATTAAATTTTGCCCCATTTTTCTGAATTCTGCTAATGACAGTGCTGCTCTATTTTATAAATCTAACATTATTTTACATTTTTCTTTAGCAACCTGCTATTTACGAGATATAAAGAATATAGAGCTTATACATAAGTAGAAAACCAACTCCTTGATCAAGCACCCAAATCTTCTAAAAGTATCACTACTAAATCTACTATAAAAAGATAATTTTGTTTGTACTCCTTGTATTGTTGCTCACTCCAATACATAGAGTAATCTTATTTTAGCGTGGAACAATCACAAAAATTTGGAATGGATGCTGTCATCTTCCATTTTAGATTATCCTCTTTCACATGCTGGTCAACTATCTATTCATAGGTGTGCATCCTTATTGTCCTAGATAGGTGTGCCCTCCTCAATTCAATTCAGAATTCACAAAACATATGCATATTTCCCCTTATCACACACATGCCTCACAAAACAAAATGGAATTTTCAATTTGCACCTTGAATTCCCTTTCTCACACATGCACCTCTATATAGAAGAAAAACAAAGATCTCCTATATTGGAGTGTGCACCTATGTATTGCGAAATTGTCAAAACAAATTGTCTTCACAATTATATGTGCACCTCAATATGGTTTTTGAGCTCAATTCCTATGCATAGGCATACACATCAACATATATTTAAGACATTGATTGTTGTTTGAATTGAATCCTATCAAGCACAACCATTAGCTAATATCTGTACATCATCTCGTTAGAATAGAAGTGCTTTCATTACATGCTTAGAGGCTGCTATTTCCATTTCCATTCATTTTGTGACTAGATTTTGTTGTGATGTGCCAATTATCAATCACTGAATTCAGAAGTAGAGAGGCAATGAATGATTATGTTTGTAGCCAGCAATAGAAAGAAGTTTCAGAGGTACTTGAATGCACCGAAGAAGTTTGTAACAAATCCATTAAGTAGGTATTTGCTGACTGCATAAACGTTTACCCTTATAGTATAGCTCATATACTGCACTACAATCTAACTAATTTTTTTGGAAAATTCAACTCACTTTCTAATAATATTATTTTTTTGCTTTTGTTTCAGATTGCTTTTGTTCTAGTCATCTTCTTCTACCATACACATCCTTCCTTTGTCAAGAAATTGGTTTTATGACAGCCAACATTAGAGGAGCTATTCTTCATGATGTTTAAGGTAGAAGGGCTAGAGCTAGTGATCAGATCCTATAGCCTTAGCATACTGAAATATGGTTCAAACATTGTTTCATTCCACCTGCGTATTTGTAGGCCTAAATGAAATGCCACTTGTACTACTACCTGATGCAATATATATGATCATAAGCATACAATAGCATGAGAGTTCTACATAATGCTTTTGTTTGGCTAAAATAGAGACAGAGCTATCCTAGTTCATAAGGAATTAAGTATCTCTAGTATCTACCAATTATTCAATACCAAGCATCTGATCAGCAAATTCCAAGTTGCTACAACATGTATATGCTTTCAATTAGCCATACAAAACCATAAATAGGTTTACAACTATTCAAGAAGAAAGGGTTCTTTTCTCATCTACCAAAGACTATTTTATCTGTAGAGATGGTTATTTGTATGCTTTTGAAATGGTTGTGTCAGGAAGTCTATGGGGCTGAAGGATTAAGATTTTATGTCCCAAAAGAGCAGTACATGGAGAGGAGCTCTGCTACAGGCTTCACAACAGAGTGGGGACAAGTTATTTGAAAATAAGCTCTTCAATTCATTCATGCGGTCCATGATCTAGATGCTACAAATGATAAAGACAAAACCAAAAACCAAAAACCAGTCCTCATAGACTAACTCCAAAATTCTCGTAACATTGTTTTCCCTACACCCAAACCTACTTAAGGTAGGAACTCCAGCTCATGCAGAGAGCTTGTTAGAATAATATAAACGAGGGATGCATTTTAAGAAAAGAAGCGAGCTTGCTATGCTTGAATGTTAGTGTATAAGTTAGTATACATACCTTAAATGTAGTTTTAAAATGTATTGTACGTATTTTATTTAAAATATTATATTAATTTCATAGTTTTAAAGGTGAGAGGATTTATTTAAGTTGGGAATTTGGTTTATGTATGGTTTTAGGATTTTTAAGGATATACATTTTTTTTTAGAGTTATTCATATTAATTTTACCATTAATCTTGCTTTTAGAGTATATTAAGTTTGTATATATGCTTTTTAAATGTTCATTATAAATGACAAAATTCATGACATTCCAATGGGTGAATAAGTTTTTCCAAAAAGATTATGACATGGTAATGACTTTGATATTTCTTTTTATAGAGTAGATGTTAGTTTAGCCATTAATATTGTTTTTTATGTTTGTAAATTACATTCAAGAATTATAGTCTTATAACCTTAGTTGTTAGTTTAACCATTAATATTCTTGTTTATTTTTGTAAATTACATGAGAATTATAGTCTTATAACCTATTATGTTGGTTCTATTCACTTTGAGAAATCTTTCACCACATGTTGGACACTAGGAAACCCCAAGGTTATAAGATTTTGGATTTTTGAAACTTGATTAAATCTTTATTCTTGATTTCATTACAATATGTGTGTATTCTTTAACAAAGAATCCAAGGGTAGATCTAGTTTGTTTTATTTAGCATTATTGTACATAATGGTTGGATTCTTAAATGCAATTTTTTTGCTAAGACAAAAATAGTGTCAATGTATGGAATCAAAAGTTGAATATTTTATATATTTAGATTACTCTAAAAAAATTGTGTTTTAAAAAATACATTATTTTGAGTCAATATGTTAAGGTTATGGCTTTCAAAAACTTGTCAATAAAGCCATTCAAATACCTTATATATAGGAAAAATGTACAAGATGTGTTTTAACCCATAAAAATAATGATTAAATTATTCTAGTAGATAATAAAAGTGGTACAATCATTCTCTACAACAATAGACAAAAAAGCATATTGAAGTGGTATTGATAGTGATAGCAATGATAGCATTTCTTTCTAGAATAATGTAAATGGGGGACCCAGTATAGTGGGTGTTACTTTTGAGAAATTTTAAAAGTATTTAAAGTAAGTTTTCTTATGAATTTTATTTAAAAATTTAAGCCCTAAAATTTATAATAGTTTTTGAAAAGGAAAAAATAGGTTTTACAGGCACCTGAAACCACATAGTTTAAACATAAAAAGATAGAGCAAAAAAAGTCCAAAGAAACAGACAGCGGTCCCAAAAAGGAAACGACAACAAAAAAGAGACAACAAGGTCCAAAAAAGGACCGCCAAAAAGCTAGAGACGACCACAATATCACTACTCCAAGATGTTCATCAGCGCCTCGGCTTCCTTTTCAACTTCACTCATATCCTGTAATCCCTGCTTGAGGATTTCAACTTCACTCATAGTTAGTGGTCTTCTAAATTTCAATTAATGTTAAATAATAAAGTTTAATTTTTCTAAGGAGGCATGTCTTGTGATACCTTAAAATTGTAATGATACATTCATCTTTCATATACAACTATAATTATAATTTGAAAAACAAAATTATACTATATAGTGATCAATCAAAGACTATATACTGATTAATCAAAGTTATATTATTAAAATTCATTACTTTGACAAGGTTGGGATAAAAAAAAATCATGTCTAGCATTAGGAAAATTCTATATATTTGAGTAGAAGGCTACAATAATTTTCTCTATTTCATATCTATTTTTTCTTTGATATTTTGTTCTCTACTATTCATTGTAAATCAAGGCATTGTGAAGTGCATCTTCTTAACTATTAATATCTAACTTAAAATAAATATTGATTTGTAAATGAAGAGATTAAAAAATATAATAATAGAAACTTTTCATAGATTAATTGGTAGGGATTTAAAGACTTCATATGACTAACAATGAAAAAATCTTAACTTGGTAGAGAAATTTCTAACCACATTCCAAATACACTTCCTCAAAATCTACAAATAAAATATAGAGAATACTATTAATTCAAAAAATGATCTTTATTAATCCTGCAACATCTCTTTTTGTTTCATGAGACCCCCTTCTCCATAAGACTAGAAACTAAGGTAAAATGTTAATAAACACGTATATATAACTACTACAAATATCTTAGTTATATTTATTTTAAAAGTATATTAAAAATATCAAATTTGAATTATTTTATTATATCATGCATTTTTTTTTCAGGAGCAACTTAAGTATTAAAATCAATGATTGAAAATCTCTACCAATAATATATGATGGTGAAAATAAATTTCATCATTGAGCACTACTGTTGATGGGTGTTTTTGCATGCTTTGTTAACACAGGCAGTGCATAGGTGCACTACCTCTCTTGAAAGGAGACTTCCAACAACAAGTTTCCATTTGTTGTACCCTCAACACACATGCCCCATTCAAAACGGGGACCCTCTTGTCTTTTGCCTTGCCAGGACATTTTATCACTGCCTCATTTTGAATGCCCCATTTTGGTGTCCTAGATGGTCAGCATACCTCCAAAGTCTCATCTTAAGTTGACGATGTTTCATCCCCTCCATTTTGTTAAGTTCTAGTTCCCTGTAGAGTCTCCTTGGCAGTTTACTTCTGCCAGTGGCCTTGGGGCCTAGAAAGCCCACCTTGCCAGGTTTCCTTCTGGTGTTTGTCATCTGAAATGACAGAAGGCTTCAGCCTTCCTGAGCCCTAGGACCTGGCTCCTTCTTTGCCACCCCATTTAACTTGTGCTAAAATTGGACTACTTTTGTCCCTGTCAGGCCTTGATCTCCTGACTTTCGTCCCTGAAATTCTGTGATGACTTCGCCATTTGCAATGGCCAACCTACACTAAAACTCCATCCTCTAGGCCCTAAGATATCTTTTGCCAGTTGTTTTTGAAATGAAATTTTAAACAACCATCTGATGGTGACCTTTCGCCTCCTGGTTTCCAACCCTCCATTTTCTGCGAGGAACAACTAACATCAAACTTCAGCGTCTTTTCCCTTGTCGAGCTCCATCGATTGAGGTTTAGCTGGTTAAAAGGGGAAAAATAGGTCCATCTTTCTGACCTCCGTGGTCCACCCTCCTAATTGGCAAGAAACTTAACAAAAAAAATCTAGTGGCCAAGCTCGATATCAGGTCTGGTGTATCGGGCCGCTCCCACAAAATTTATGTTCCACATTCACCATTTTCAAACGATAATTCACGAACAACTTACCACCCCTTGAGACCCGAATGCTTCAAAGTTTAAGGTTTGCATTGACTGCCTTTTAACCTCCTGGGTCACCAACCCCAAAATTCTGACCTGGGATTTCGTTCCTTCTTAGCTGTTCCAAACGGCAAAGCCCTGACAACTTTCCAACCTTATATCTCTAGGTGCCCCAAAAGTGACACAAATGATCTCCAATTCAGAAACCAATCTCAACCCACGTGCCAAAATTTGGCCTTCTCCTACATTGGAACTTGAAACCATCCAAATTTGAATTTGGGAGAAATCACCCAAATCGGACTACCCTATCTGCCCTTCAAAACAACATTCTTGCTAGGGAAGTTCGGCCCTATGGGCCCGAGTTGTCAAAAATCCCTCTAGTAAATTACTAATGGCATCTTGAAGTAAATGTCAAATTTTATGGATGATATATCACCTAATTAGATGTAATTTATAGGATTTTGACTGATGTTCATGCTTTCATAATTGGTTGTGCTCATTATGCCTTTGTTTGCAAGATATATGGAATCGGGTGCAGGACCCTTGGGGGTAGTTGCATAAAAATACAAAGGGAAAAAGGTAGGAAAGGCTCCTCATGGAAAGGAGAAAAAAGACCAAATGAAGTACCAGTTCTAGGGAGAGCCTCTGCATTCAAAAATTATCAAAGACTGGAAAGAAATTATAGACACCAATATCGGCCACGTCGATATTGATGAATTCAAGCAAAGGGTAAGAGTCCATCCTAAGATCAAAAATGAAAGATTGATTAGGAAAAGTGGAATTTCTAAAGTTGTAGGCATCCCTCCATCCCTCATAGCCCCCAAATTGGTCATGGCTTGTTGGCAGGCATATCAACCACGTACACAAAAAATTGTTGACAAAGATGGAAATATCCTTGTTGACATGTTAGGTGAGGTGATTACGAAGAATTTTCACATCCCCACCTTTGGGGAGATGGAGATGCCCACCATAGCAGAATGTAAGGCAACATGGGATGAGGACCTGATGGGCTACAAGAAGCTTATAAAGCAATACTAAGTCGAAGAGAAGAGAGACAACACTGTAAAGGTTCCTCAAGAGCTCTTTTGTAGCAACTTCCATGAGGATTACCATGACTTGGTCACCATGTTGAGTAGGGTGATGGGCCTCCCCATTGTTGTATAATTTTAGGAATGGATGGTGTATTTCATTGAGCAGATCCTCTGTGGGATGATGATGTCACCAAAAAATCCTCATTCTATTGGGGAGGCATTATAAGCAACTGCTTCTATGAGAAGTTTGTGAATGTAAAGAAGACCTCCAAGTTCTACATGACCTCCTATCTTGTATAATCACTGGTCAAGCAGAGGCAGTACAATGGATTGTTTGTGGCACCTGATGAGGAACTGAGACATGTGTTAAAAGTTTATCACAAATATCCCCAACTCTAGTTCAAGAACTTCAAGAAAGAGTATTGCAGGGTGAATGATGCCTTCATAGGCCACATCATCAGATTGCTTGGAGGGGATTTTGGAAGGAGGGTCTCTCATAGTGTTTGGTCATTCTTGAAGCAATATGTCTTCCTATTCATTCAGTAGCCCAAGTTTACATACATTCATGCCCAAGGTTTCACAGAGAAGCTGAATAAGCTTCCCTAGTACCCCAATGATCGAATGATACTGTTAGAGCTTTTTTGACAGCTACAACATGTGCATTCAGTTCTCAATGGAAAGCACTTGGAAGGGATGCCTTATCCCTTAGCCTTTGGCTAGGGAATGTACAAATTGCAAACTTCCTAGTGTGTTGGGAATTCTGAGAAGGAACTAGAAGAATATCACTTTTTCCTACACATTGCTCACCCACGGATGGACCCATGAGGGCATGTAAGGAAGGCATTAGGACCAGGGTATGCCCATTTGCATCACGTCAAAGACTTCTAGGTAGATTGCCAGTACGACAAGGAGGTGCATGGAAGGCATTACATGTGGATGACTGCGTACTTCATAAGAAGAGTACAATTATTTCCTATACCTAATCAAGTTGAGGAAGATGAAAGCATCGTCATGGAATCCAAGTACACTATAGTTGCTATCGGGTATGTGCAGGATCATCATGCAAAAAATAGGCCCTTAAGTGGCAAAAAATTCAGAAAGATTAGTGTTAGGCAACTTGACGTAAATATTTGAATAAGTTATTATATTATTTCAAAAATATGTAAGAATACAATTTGTAGAAAATTGAATGTAGTTTCTAAAATACTAGGTTTATTTAAAAATAAATAAAATCTATTTGGTGAAAATTTGAAATTTCAATGTAGTAGTACTTAAATTTCAGGGAAAAAATAAGAAGTAGGTGTCTTCGACCACCCTAACCATAATAAAATGATAATATTTTTTTGTAAGATTTTATATATATGTAGAGGACTCATGTCTGGATGTGATGCATATTTTTTTGTAATTTTTTTCCAAGTAAATAATTAATTATGAATTTTTTATTACAAATTTTAGAAAATATAAAAACTCGTCTTTCTGACCACCTTAACTTGGTCAAAACTTCATGAAATTTAATTTTTCTTTTTTTAATCCTATAGTATGTGAAGCATAGAATGTGACGCATGTTGTGGATTCAAAAAATAAGATACCATTTGAAAGTTACAGATGTTTTTCAATCAGCGTATCGATGAGGAATTTAGTCATAATTCTAATAGAAAATGAATAATAATTATTTATTAAATTCAAATTAAATCATAAATTATATTTTTGGAAAGTTGAGAATCTCCTCTAAAAACCCTTTTTGTTTCATTAATTTTGGGTGAAAAAAAAGTCGTCAGCCACATACCCTACAAATATTGCCACTTTTGGCGCACCATGATCCTGCACATACCCTAACTTGCCACTACCAACAATAGATTGGGATGAGCAAGAGGTCGATGACCTCAATATTATAACCAAGCCAATTGTGGCTCATACCAAAGAATGGGTTAATGGACAAGTAGCCCGACTAAAGCAATAAGGGGTTGTCCTAACATATGAGGGGCTCAAGAGTGAGCCTAGTGCTATAGAAGATGTTTTTGCTACAACTTCAAGAGGAGGGGCATCCAAATCTCCTCTGCTCACAAGATCACAAAAGAGGAAAGGGGTTGAAGTAGAGCAGTCACTAGATCCAAAGGTTTATTTAAGAAAGGATTCACAAGGCTCACCCTCGAAGAGGTACACACGGATGGGAAGCATTGTAGGATAGCTGATAATTCAAGAGGATCCCCTTCACGAGGGTGAGGGAAAGAAAGCAAATCAGCCAACACCTCCTCTAGTTCTTCTTGTTTCCACTACTCTTCCATCTATTTCCTAGGCCATGGTTGCCACATTCCCACCTGTGGTGGACATCTTGGTCCATCTCGCCTCCTCTCCCCCAGTTGGGCCCGTAATAGTGGTTGACTCCTCCTCTACTGCAACTTCTCTGCTTTCCTCTACCTCCATGTCTCCCACTACATCGCTTCCATTGGCAGCAGTGACAATACCAATGCTCGCACTCACATTGCTAGAGGCTTTCTCGTAGCACATTCAGAATGTCCCCTCTAAGATTTCTTAGATATTTTTGGATCCCACCATCCAAGTTGCCTTAGTGCAAGTCCTTGCCAGTGCTTCGCCCTCACAACCTCTGACAAGACCACCAGCAATGGAGGCCATAATGCTAATTTTTGAAGAATGGGCGAAGAGGGAGATGGAAGCTTCAAAATTAGTGGAGGAGGAAGTCGATGAGTACCATGAATACCTAGAGTATGAACAATGGAAAATTGATAGGGTGGTTCATGAAGAAGAAGAAATATTTCAAAAGTGGAGAGGAAGAGGAGGATGGTGGTAAAACTACAATTGTACAGACCTTTGATGATGATTTCAAGGTCCCAAGGGACAATGAAGAAGAGGTCCCTCGAGGGGTGGCAAGATGGATCTTGATGGACAGCCCAATTGTGCGGATCAAGCTGAAGAAAGGAAAGTTGAAAGAAGAAAGTCCCCAGGAGTGATTGCCTACTAAGCCTCCCATCAAGCGCCTTGTGTTCATCCAAGACTCCGATGAGGAAGAAGGAGAAAACACTAAAATGGAAGAAATGACTCATGTAGGTAAAGAAATATAAATCCAAGCAAAGGAGGGGGAGGGTGATCATGAATCGCCTAAGGAAAAATTTTCTATGCTCGAATGGTTGGAGAGGAAACTTGAAAATAAAACTCTTGCCCCAAAGGATCCAAGAGAAAGACTGGAGGCTATCTTAGCCTGAGCTCAGATCACAACCAGGAAAGAGAAAAATCCCAAAATAAGATCCAAGGTAACAATTTGAATGCTTCTAGATCCTGAACTGTGTAAGTAGCCACACTAGTGGTGGGAAAAGGAGTAAGCTATAATATCTCCACCATTGATTTGGGGATAGCTACTAGAGAGAAAAACATGCAACATCTCGAGGAGTCTGTTACCACAGTAGTGCATTTAATACTGCAGGATAAAGTTTCAAAAGACGAGCTTAAAGAACAGGTAGCTAATTTTAAAACTTACATCTAGTAATGGTCCTCAACTAAAGAAATTCCTACCATGTCCGCAGCTCCACTACAATTACTATCCAAAGAACAAATCAATAAGTTGGAAAAGAGAAAGAATCTGGATAGAACTATAGAAAGCTGGTTTCAACAAGTTCTATACATTAGAAATATGGACATCTGATGAGCTATCTAGATAGCTAACATGTTCTTGGACTTACAACAATCTCTTGAGAGCACAAGAAAGCTCGGTTCTGACTTCCTAGCGAGATATGAGGCCAACTATCCAAAGGTCGAGGCTATTCTCAAGCTACCAAGCACAACATGGGAAAAGGATCTCATGTTCAAAATGGACGATCACTGGTTGATGGATGTATGGAAATGAGACTTCGAGAACAAAAAAGAAAGATTGGAGCAGGTGATTGATAAAGTAGATCTGTATATTGAGTGGGTCAGAGAGATTAGGGTGGATTGTGTCTAATACTTGAAGCTAATGGCATGCTATGAAATGTCTGTCATACAAATGGACCCAGGTAAAGTAAGGCCCCATTTCTAGAAAAAGATGGAAGATGGGATGTCAAATGAAATCACCAAAGACTTCATGAATTTTGTAGCCCGAGCCTTTGTTCAGTTAGAGTTGTTCTAGGACCACACTACTAAGTATGAGGAGGATTGGGAGAATCTTGCTGAGCAATCCAAAGAATGGAGCTATCAAGTGTTGCGGTCTGAAATCATAGAGGTCCACAAACTCCAACCAGTAATCTTGACGTTCATGGAGTATGTAGCTTTGAAGAAGCAGGAAGCCAACCACATTGTTATTGAAGATCTTCTAAAGGAATAGCTACAACAAAAAGAGTAATCAACAAAAAAAAAACATGCTACACTGTTGTCACTAGAGGATGAAATAGGGATAAAGACAAAGTTGTATTTTTAAATTGTAATATATTGGGGGGTAGGTAGAACCCTAGTTTGTAGTGAATCTTGGCCACACAATAAGATTAAATCTCAAGTCACCATTCATTCAACTTTTTGGACACTATAAATAGGGGGTATCCTCTCATTTTCAAGAGAGAGTTTGGTTGTTGTAAAGACATGTTGCAAAAGTTTCTAATGAAAATACATTGACTTGGTGCATTTTCTGAGTTCTTCACATGTTTCATGATTCAATCTCCCATTGTTAGATGCTTTATTTAGATTTACATTGTTGTTCTAGTTAGATTTAAACTGCTTGAACAGATTTTGGTAATGTTGTTCTATGATTGTAGAAATTTCTATTGTGTTGATGCCTTCTAGTCTATACTTTTTGAGATTCACTATTGGTAAATGGTCTTGTAAAGTTAGTTTGGGCTGAAACTTGAAGCTGCTTTTTAAACTTTTATCTTTATTCATGCATGTATGTGGTGGATGAATGATAAAATATCTGTAGGCCTTTGAAGATAGCACATATTTCATGATATTGTAGGTTTCTTGGTTAAGTGGAATCCTATTTGAAGGAAGTTGTTCATAGCAGAACCTCCATGATCACTATTCATCATTAGTTGCAGATCCAAGAACCTTCCCTCTTCCCTAGTCTTTTTTCATTTTTTTTAGAAACATCCTGTGCTAAGGTTCATTGCACATTGTAAAGCCAAAACTTAAGGAAAACATTGAAGTTGGGATTGTTGTTCGAACCTACAACAAAGTGCACCTTAACTCCCACCTTAGAAAATTCAGATTTTAGGATCCACCTCGCATCCAACTATGTATTTTTTCCCTGTGATTACCAGCAAAATCACATCAAACATCAACTGAGGAGTTCCATGTAGGTCATGACTTGACACTTGAGAGACCTTGGGGTGATTTTTAGCAACTTTTTGTTGGAATTCTCCTTTCAAGAGAGGTAGTGTACCTATGCACTGCCTATGTTGAGAAAGTGTGCAAAAGCACCCATCAACAACTACCTTTAATATTTTTCTTCAAGATATGTTCCTAAAAATAAAATTTTAAATACAAGGAACATGGACAAATCTATATTATTTTAATGTTCTTTCTAGTATATATAATCAAGGATAGAAGATGATACATTATTTTATTATTTTATGTCACATTAAGTAACCTCAGCTTTTAAATTATAGCTTCCAATTGTGTAACATAGGAGTATGTGTGCATGATTTGTAAAAGAGTGTTTCTTTTATTTCTTATATAAGAAAATTCATCAAAAAAAAAATTAAATGTAGAATTACCACATGATATACTTTATATAAATTACTAAATATAGTTTTAAAATTTTATTTTATTATAAAATTTGTATTTATATAAAATATTATATATTTAACATATATAGTTTATTTAATTTTTTTTAATTTATAAATCACATCTATATTAGAATTGTATTGACTCTTATATATCAAAATGGATGTAATATGTTGTAAGATATAAACATATATAGTATATGTAATTTTTAATATCATATTTTATTAAGTTATAAGAAATTTAATAGTTTTGTATTTGTATGGGTTGAGAGTGAGATGGGTAGAGAGAAAGAGTCAACTAAGAGAGAGTAAAAAGAGAATGAGAGAAGTGTATAGAGAGATGGGGATAAGCAAGAGAGAAAGATGAAGACATGTGGGAGTTGATGGAGGTATATAGAGGGAATTAGAGAGAGGGAGGGATGTGTGGGAAGAGAGAGGAGATGTGTGTGAGGCAAGAAAAATGTGTGTGAGTGAGAAAAATAAAAATAAATATAAAAGGATAGATGTAGTTAAAGAAAAGAGTGTTAGAATAATTAGTTCTATCATAGATTAGATTGTATGTGGCCATGTAACTAGCGGGTGTATACAATTAACTAATTGTAACTATTTCACTCAACTACCTCCATTCAATCTCCTTCCTCTATTCCATATAAAGTAGGTGTATTCCTTGAATAAAATACAATGAAGTTTTATGTGTTTTTATCAACATATGGTATCAGAGCCCTTGCAAGTCTTATACCTATGCGATCAGAATGAGGCAACCTAGTGTGTGGGATTGGCAGTGCTCAGACTGGTGTGTGTAACCTATGACTAGTGATAAAGGGAGGAGCATAAACTATTTTTGTGCCTATTCGGGTGGCAAGTTATTCAAGGTTGGGCATGCCATGAAATTTTGTAGTTGTAGATCATAAAGTATGTCATCAAAGACATAGAGATGAATAGAATTGTGCATTTTGCACAATATCTCCAGTGCAGGTGATTAGATACTATAAGAATCATGTGTGTGCCAAAACTAGCCAAGTGTGCATGACAATCTCACAAATGGATGGGACAATATTGATAGAGCAAATCCGGATGTTGACCATAAAGAAATATTATTCTTGTGAATTTTTGTTAATGTTAATCCTTGCAATTTTGGAAGGTATGGACAAAGAGGCATAATTTTTACTTCCCTTCAATCTGATTGACTTTTATTTGTTGGTCTCCTCTATTCATACATGTTTCTTATATTTTTTTTCAACTCTAATTTATTTATATTCTATTATTAATTCTGGACACAAAAAAGTAACCCTTCCACCTTTTCTCATCTTCAAGCTCTCCTAGTGGACTTTGGCTTGATTTTTCCTATATTTAATGTTGAAATGTGGTCAACACATTCACATTAGGTCTTGGATGCTCGTGAATCATTAAGACTTCTAGGATGTCTTGTAAAGGTGTTGTGAAGTGTTGTAACCCACTTTCACACTTTTCTAGGACCCTTTCATCATAATTCATCTAGTAAACCCCTTTTTATCACTTAGAAAGTCTTATTTCAAAGTGTTGTAACCCACTTTCATGCTTTTCTAGACTTTTCATCACTAAATCAACCCTTTCTCATGTTTAAATGACCCTTTAATGCACTTTTCAACCCCTCTTAAGTGTGATTTTGAGGATATTCCCATTGGACAACATTTAATGCCCTATAATTCTAGACTCCCACTTAATTTGCTTAAGTGGGACTAAGTCACCAATAGGGACAACTTAGTCCTTTTTGGCACAAATCTCAAAATAATCTCAAATCTCTGGTGAGATTTCACTCTCTAATCCTTGAGGTCAACCTCTGATGTGTTACTTTTAGGAAATTTAGTAAGATCAAGTATAAATAAGGGTTTTTTTTCCTCATTTTTCAATCTTCTACAATCTCCTACGATCTCCTACGATTTTCTAATCTCTTTCATTCATTAAGAATTCAATCTCACAAGCATTCAAGAAATCCAAGAATAATAAAGTCATCTATTGGAGCACTTCATTGCATATCTTTAGTTTTACACATGAAGGGTTTGGTAAGTTTATGATATTGCATGCTATTTATTTATCATTCTCTTCACATTTCATTTCATTATCTAGGGTTTGATACCAAAGTGGGGTTTGACCAAGGCAAACCCCTATACTCTAACCCTTAACCATTTTCCCCTCTTTTCTTGTGTGTTTGCATACTTTGTAGGTAGATTTGTCAAAGAAATAGGTGTTGAAAAGTGGTCAACAATTCATCAAAGATATTCAAGTCAACATAACCCTAATTCATGCTTGGAGACCCTTTTCATCACATTTTCTTTAGAATCAAGAGTGGACACTTGTCAGAAAAGCAAGTGTAGACTCGAAGCTATATGATTATTTTATGAAATTCATGAAATATACAAGTGGAATAAGTCACCACCAGTGCTAGATTAGTCCCACTGCTAGGCCTGAAAAGTGGTTTCTACATTTTTTGGATACCTAATTGGCAGATTCTCATTCCGACAAGTTTTCCCCTAACTAGGACTAAGTCACCCAACCTAGCGTAAGTGTCCCAATCAACATTTTTAGTCAGTTTTAAAAGATTCCACAATCTCTTCACATCATATTTCAAATTCTAGGTGCACCTCAACAATTTTGTTCTATTATTTCATCATTTACTTGCATTTTTAGGCATATTTTCATATCACAGTGTGTTTTCTAGCACTCCACATTTCTTAGGTTTTGCATTATTACATTATAATTAGACATATTTCATCTCATTTACATTAATATTGAGTGTAGAAATTTTTATTTTGGACCCCATTCCTTTCTCCTTTTAGGGGAAAAACTCTAGAAGGAGCCTAGAGCAGTTGGGCAATCCAAAATCATTGTCCACATTTTGGTGAACCTAAATTTTGAATATATTTACTTCTTATTTTAAGTTCATCCTAGGTTTCATTTTAATTTATATTTCATTAGATATTGCATTGATTAAATTACATCCTAGGGTTTTCAAAATTGCATTAGTGAAAAGCTCAAATAGCCTGAATTTTTGCATTGAAAATCATAAAAAAATTACATTTTCATACTATAGTTACATCTGTGCATCTAAAAGACATAAAATTGCATTCAAAATTTCTAAAGAAAAACATCACTAGGACTAATTCGCCACACTGGGTGACTTAGTCCTTGACATTTTATAATTGTAGTTTCTTGCATTTTTTGGGAATTTTCTACACTTCTATTTTCTATTACTGCATTCTAGAATACCTTCCAAATTTTTTGATTTATTGTCTTTCTAGCATATTAGTTTACTTTCACTCATTGTCATCATGCATTTTTGTTTTAATAAGTTTTGGAATTCATTAAAATCCTTAGTGGACATGTCAAATTGTGCCTTTGGTTGTGATCCTAATCACCTTGAGCTTCCTCATGCTCCTTCAACTCCTAATGAATGTCAACCTCATGTTGTTGAAATCATTGGAGAAGATGATGATAACATACATAAGTTCTTAAACAAATTCCTTGACAACCTTGAAAACAATACAACCTTTTACCCCTCCATGAAGTCACCAAATCTTCCTACTGTCTCACCCCCTAATATGTTTGGTTATCTACATCCTAAAATGAACTAAAGACCTAAGTTCCCTCCATTAGGTGGAACTAAACAAGCAACTCCTCAACCATTTTATTATCACAAAGTTACAAACACACCAATCAACTTTGAAGAAAGATATGGCAAGGGTTTTACTATCTTAAGCAAACAAGTATGTGACACAACAACCAAACATGACATTCACCAACTTTTAGAACAAATACCGATAGATGAAAATAGAATAGGGCTAGGATATCAAGATCCTCCTCATAATGACAAGCCTGCTTTTGAATATTAGAGACTTTGAGATGATGGTATGATGATCTTTGATTCCCCTCCTAACTTGAATGTCCTCCTCCCATGTGAACAACCCTTATGTGATTCCAATACTAAGGATGATAGGATCCCAATGGGTCCTCTTCCCCCTTCCATCCATGAAAAATAAAATCTAGTAAATGCAAACAACCTTACAAATTAAAAAAACTCAAATTTCCTCTCCATCTACCACCTAAATGTGAAAGGAAACTACAATTGCTTTTAAAAAAATGCCTCATTCTCTTACCACCTATAAATAGGTTGGTAATCCATCCTAAAGATTCCAATGTACCTTATTGTAAATATCATCATGTTATTGGCCACCAAACTGGTGAATGTTGGACATTGAAGGACATAATGAGTAAGTATCACTTCACTGATACCGACTAATATCTTGTAATCCCATAAGTACCCTATAGCTTTATCATGCAATAGCTATAGAATTTTCCATTCTCACTATTGCATGATTATTCCCATCATCCACCTTGGCTCATTCTGGCCTTACACTTAGTGGGAGAAAGAAGTTGTTAGCCTTGACCTTGTAATGCATTTTTCCTTGTCCCTTAGATACGTTATTCATCTTCCACTTATACCCATTGAGATTGGGAGGTGGATGACTTGTCCAATGCGTGACCTATATTTTCATTACTAGTATTTTTACATTTTCCTTTTTCTTTTTCTTTGATTTGATTATGTGTGCATATTTTGTTACCCCATTATGGGAAGTTTGATGTTATATCTCTCTTTGTTCCCATCCTCTATCTGTACCTCTATTCTTCTATGTGTCGTACATTTTCACTTTCTTTTTTGCTTTTATTTTATTTTTCCTTTTGGAAATGACACAAAGTGTTGAGATGATCCATGTCTCTTCCATGTTGATTAAAAAAATCCCTTTTCCTTTGTCTTTTGTTTTGTGTTTTCCTTTTGGGGATGACACAAAGTGTTGAGATGACCTATGTGTCTTCCATGTTGACCAAAATGGTCCCTTTTCCTTTGTCTTTTTTTTTTATGTTTTTCCTTTTGGGGATGATGCAAAGTGTTGAGATGCCCTATGTCTCTTCCATGTTGACCCAAAAGTTCTTTTTTATTTTATTTTTCACCTTTGTTTTGTGTTTTCCTTATGGGGATGACACAAGGCATTGAGACTAAAATGCATCCTTCATGTCGAGCCAAAAGAATTTTCCTTTTTCTTTTTCCTTTTTAAAATATTGTTGTGTTTTTCTTTTGGAGATGATGCAAAGCATTGAGACCACCATGTACATCTCTTCCATGTTGACCAAAAACAAACTTTATTTTTCTTTTGTTTTTTCTCTCTTTGTGCCATTCTTCCCGTTCTATGTATTTTGGGAATGAGGATAGTTTTGAGTTCTTTCATTAAAGTATTGCAACAACGAATATACTAACCCCAAATCCATAGATTCCTTATGTGTTTGGTGTGTTCCTTTTTTGGGGGAAATCCCTCTTTCTTTCTTTTTCTTCATTCACATGATGTAGCCTTACTTAGAAATGTATGACTTGGCATAGAGGTTTTCCATGTTGTCTCTCATGTCTTATTTTCTTTTTTCATTTTTCATTTTTCTACTTTAAAGTAATTGCTCATAGAACAGTGTGTGGAAATCCCTTTAAAGTGGAGGCATACATTGGTATTATTCATTTGCATTTTTATTTTTCTTGGTTCTTAGTGCAACCTTGTTACTTCATATGATGTGTTTGTCACTTTGTGGATGACATTAGGTGTGATGTCTTCCATGAGTGTGATCTATCTTAGCATATATTAGTGGTCTAATACGACACACTGCATCCCCTGAGTTGTGAATATTCTATTCTCTGATCGCTCCTCTCTTGGAGACATTAGACACAATGTTCCCTAAGTTAAAGACATTTTATGGACTTAACAAGACTCATTTGAACATTTTCTTTGCATGTTGCATTTTGCATTAACATGGCCACCTTGCATTACATAGGTTGCATGCTTGTGGTGCCTTTGCATTTTTTCATGAGTTCTAAGCATACGAAGCTTTGGTTGTCTCATGAAGCATAAAATGACATTGTCCTTTGTGACACCTTATTAAAGTTATCAGGAGGTATACATTTGATATGGTTGACTAGGAAAGCCCATTATGAGGCATGAATTTTCCCCATATCCACCTACTTATGTGAGTACATACCAACTGAGCATATGTTTCTCACCTTTTTGGCCTTCTCACCCCATGGACAACTAGAAGTCTCGTGGCCCCAGAGTGAGTATACTTGGGCTTTCTCACTTGGTGAACAACCATGAGCTTTGTCACTCCAAAGTGAGTACACATTTCTTATTCCAAACAAACAACCTAGATCTAATCCACAATGAGCTAGATAAATGATCAAAGCTTTCTCTCATCTTTTCTCATCATCATGCGTGTTCCTATACGTTCATGTTTGATTTTCCATGGGATCATGATCCTGGGGTCTTGATCATCCCTCTTGATTATCATTATCCCATCTTATCAAGCATTAGTGAATTTGTAACCCTCTCGGTTGCATGATCGGCTACATTAGTATGAGTTTGAAGTAGGTTCATCCTCTCACTAAAGTGGGGGCTAACAGTGGACACAAAAAAAGTAGCCTTTCTACTTTTTCTCATCTTCAGGCCCTCCTAGTGGACTTTGGCTTGATTTTTCCTAGATTTAATGTTGTACGTGGTAAACACATTCACATTAGGTCTTAGGTCCCTATGAATCATTAAGACTTCAAGGATGTCTTGTAAAGGTGTTTTGAAGTGTTGTAACCCACTTTCACACATTTCTAGACTTGTCATCACTAATTCAACCCTTTCTCATGTTTAAATGACCCTTTAATGCAATTTTTGACCCCCCTTAAGTGTGTTTTTGAGGATATTCTTGTTAGACAACATTTAATACCTTGTAATTCCTAGAACCCACTTAATTTTATTAAGTATTACTAAGTAGCTAATAGGGGCGACTTAGTCCTTTTTGGCACAAAACTTAAAATTATTTCAAAATTATGGCAGGATTTCATTCTCTAACCCTTGAGGTTGGCCTTTGATGTGTTATTTTTGGGAAATTTAGTAAGATCAAGTATAGATAAGGGTTTTTCTTCTCATTTTCCAATCTCCTACAATCTCCTAATCTCTTGCACTCATTAAGCATTCAATCTCACAAGCATTCAAACAATCCAAGCAAAATCAAGTCATCCATTGGAGCACTTCATTACATATCTTCATATTTACACATCAAGGGTTTGGTAAGTTTATGACATTCCATGTTGCTTATTTATCATTCTCTTCACATTTCATTTCATTATCTAGGGTTTGACCAAGGCAAGGCAAACCCTTAACCATTTTTCCCTCTTTCCATGTTTGTTTGCAAACTTTGTAGGTAGATTTTTCAAAGAAATAGGTGTTGAAAAGTGGTCAACAAGTCATCAAAGTTATTCAAGTTAACATAACCCTAATTCAAGCTTGGAGACCCTTTTTATCCTATTTTCTATAGAATCAAGAGTGGACACTTGTCAAAAAAGCAATTGTAGACCCGAAGCTACAAGATTTTGTCTCGAAATTCCCAAAAAATTTAGGTGGAATAAGTCACCACCTATGGTGGATTAGTCCCACTACCAGGCCTTAAAAGTGTTTTCTACATTTTTGTATACCCATTTGGCAAATCCCTATTCCAGCAAGTTTTCCCCAAATTGGGACTAAGTCACCCAGCCTGGCATAAGTGTCGCAGTCAACATTTTTAGTCAAATTTCTAGGATTGCAAAATCGCTTCACATCATATTTCAAATTCTAGGTGTACCTATCCAATTATTTTTAGTTATTTCATCATTTACTTGCATTTTTAGGCATTTTTTGCATATCATCGTTTGTTTTCCAGCACTCCACATTTCTTAGGTTTTGCATCATTAAACCACTTTCTTTTTAGATCAATGCATTAGTACTTCATAATTAGAGATATTACATGTCATTTACACTAATCTTGAGTGTAGACATTTTCATTTTGGACCCCATCCATTTCTCCTTTCAGGTGAAAATCCCTAGAAGGAGCTTAGAGCAGTTAGGTAGTCCAAAATGATTATCCACACTTATGTAAACCATTTCCTTCAAGAATACACTTTTTCATTATTAATGGTAGGGTACTTAAAATTTAATAGTCTAGTCTCATAATCTATGGAAAAGATGGTGTGGGATCTATGATGGAATCCATGAATTAGGAGCACATACAAGGAATTTACATTCAATCTGTTGCCACTTACTATGCTTGGTATGGTTATCAGGTAAAAAAAATTGATACACATAGTCATGTGTACATAATCATTGAAGAAGAGAAGGTATTTTGTGTGTTAGATGATGCAATCAAGAGTGGGACAATCATTTATTTGAAACATACGAGGATTCATGGTCATTTGCATGCATTACTCATTAGTTGTAACATGGATGTAAGTTTCTTTGCAAGAGAAGATGCAACTCAAAATAGTTTTATGAGCATTGTAAGACATCAAGTAGTTGATATATATTCCATGAGTTATGCCAATCAAGTAATCTATCTTCTTACTACCTATGTTTGGGAAAGTCAATTTCAAACAACTCAAACAATTACTTAGTATTTTGTAGATGAGTTTATCAATGTTTCCAATGGATCTTCAAATAGTTATGCTTAGAAATTTGGGGCCACCTTTTCTATTGTTGATGAGGCATCCAAAGACTTGTATAAGATATTAAATGGATTAAGTGTAACAAAATCATACTAGAGGCTAGTGGCACCGGAGGATGGAGGAATTTCCATCATCTCAAGCTACCCTCTCACTTTGAGATGATGCTTTGCATGAGAAGCATTTTTGGCTTTAATTTGTTCCTTTTTTCTTAATATTGTTGATAGATTAAAGAATACATATATTGTGAAGTATGTTTTTTGGAGGCATGCAAGGGTTTTGGTGAAGATCTTAGTATGGATTGTTTCCAAGAGAATTCACGAGACTAGTAGAAATTATTGCACCTTTATAAGGGTCAAGGAGATAAATTGGAGGATGGTTGTCTAGTAATTATGGTCAATACCAAGGGCTATACCTTTATGAGGGTCAAGGAGACAATGTGGAGGGTGGTTGTCCAATAACTATGGTCTATGATTTAAGATTTTATGGGAGGAGGAACTTGGGAATTTATCTTAGAGCTTAACCTTTTTTAGGGTTACAAGGAAATATGGAGGAGTTCCACCTAACTCAGGATTTGTTTCTTCAAAATGAAAATCTTCTAAAAAATGTATAATTTTTTTTGTAATCAACATGTTTTATCATGTAAACCTTAAGGGGGTCCCTTAAAACGTGAATTAGAGCTTTCATGGATACAATTGTAGGAACAATGTAGTAAGGGGGAATGTTAGCATAATTAGTTATATCGTATATTATATTATATGTGGTAGGTGTAACAGGGGAGTGTATATAATTAACCAATTGTAATGGTTTCACTCAATTACCTCCATTCAACCTCTACCTCTATTCCATATAAAAGTAGATGTATTCCTAAAATATGATACAATAAATTTTTATTTGATTTTACCAACAAAGAGAAATATAGAGAAATAAATATATATAGATAGGAAATGTGATATAGAGAGGTACAAAGAGATGGAGAGGGATGTAGATAGATAGGTGTGGATGGGGATATAGATTAGGGTTAAAATTTAGGAGAAAGCATGAATCAATATAGCAACCACAAACTATCTAATTTAATCTATGAAGACCCTAAATTAACAATGAAGCACAAATGAACACAAAAAATGCAATAATGATGCAATAATACCCAATCTCTATTCCAAAATTGATTTATCTCCATTTCTCTTCTCCATTTTTCTTTATTTGTTCTCGGATTTGTAGTATACAAGATATTTTATAAGCTTGATATTGACGCAAGATACCTAGATCTCAAGATAGAAAAAATTTAAAGACTATGGTTATCCTTGAAATGAAGATGATGGATTAAATTTATAGAAATTCCAATTCAAATGAAGGGTTAGGATTGAATGATTGGTATGTGCGGGATCATGATGGGCCAAAAAGTTGCAATATGATGGGTATGTGGCTGATGACTTTTTTGTTACCCAAAATTGATGAAATAAAAAAGTTTTTAAAGGAAATTCTCAGCTTTCCACCAATATAAATTATGCTTTACTTTGAATTTAATAAGTAATTATTATTCATTTTCTATTCAAATTAGGACTAAAGTCTTGATTGATAGACTGATTGAAAAACATTTATAGCTTTCAAACGGTATCACATTTTTTGAATAAAAAAAATGTGTCACATTCTATGTTTCACATAATATAAGATAAAAAAATAAAATTGAATTTCATGAAGTTTTGACCAAGTTAAGGTGGTCAAACATACAAGTTTTTTATATTTTTTAAAAGTTGTAATAAAAAAATCATAATTAATTATTTACTTGGAAAGAAATTACAAGAAAATATACATCACATTGGGACATGAGTCCTTTACTTATATCTAAAATCTTATAAAAAAATATTATTATTTTATTGTGGTTAGGGTGGCTAGACAAACACCTACTTCTTATGTTTTCCTTGAAATTTAAGTATTACTCCATTGAAATTTCAAATTTTCACCAAATAGGTTTTGGTTTTTTTTAAACAAACCTAGTATTTTAGAAACTAAATTTAATTTTCTACATATTCTATTCTTACATATTTTTGAAATAATATAGATAAATTATTCAAATTTTTACGTTAAGTTTCCTAACTCTATTTTTTTTATTTCTTTGCCACTTAAGGGCCTATTTTTTCCATGATGATCCTGCACATACCTTGATGAGGTGTCATGATAAATGGATGAGATTAATTAAGACAAGGATAGGGAAGGATGAACCAAAACTCAATAAATTAGTTGAGACTTAGGGCTTGGCTTAGAAGAAATTCAAATTATATAATTATAGCAATTATTCAATTAAAGGAGTGAAAATAAATAATTAAGTAATTAATAAATTATTTAAGCATTGAAAATATAGGGTGTTAAAGTATTGAATAATTAAAAAATAATTATTTAATTATGGAGAAAATAAAGTGACAAATAATTAAATAAATAAGAATTTATTTTATTATGGAGAGAAAAGTCTAACGAATAACTAAATTATTAAAATAATTATTTAATTATAGATGGAAATAAAAATAAATAATTAAATAAATAAAATTTATTTAATTATGTGAAGAAAAAGATAAATTAGTGACGTAATCTAAATAAAATTGATATTTATTTAAATTAATCAGAAGAGAAATATAGATAAAATGAATTAATTAAATAATTAAGAATTATTTAATTAATAGAATAGAATGACATTAGGAAATAATTAAATAATTAAAACTATTTAATTATACATGGAAGAAGGTGAATTAGTGATAAAATGTTGATTGAAGGCTTGAGACATTTTTTAGTGTCTACAAGGTGTAGTATCAAAAAATGTCATCGTTTACATTTTCACCATTAATTTGGGAATGGTTCACATTAAATTTAGGGCCCTTGGACCTAGTGCTACCTTAATCTAGTGTTGTAATGTGTTGAATACATTCACATTGGATTTAGGGCCCTTTTAAGCTAAATCAACCTCATTTTTCCTTAATTTAATGTTGTAAAGTATATTTATTTACACTTTCACATTGAGTTTTGAGCCTTGTTGCATTTATGACCTTTATATCATCATTAATAGGCCCCTAGGACCCTATATTATGCATTCTAAGGCATATTTCATCCAAAATTTCAATATAGACACCATATAAACTTAATTTCTCATCTTCTCAACACTTTCTATCTCGAAAAGGGTCTTATGGGACCCATACGCCACCTTGGGTGTATATATCCCACCAAGGTGGAACCCATACACCATAGATGACATGAGTCCCATTTGGCCCCTTTTTTAGGGTTTTGGGAAGGAAAATATTGGTTTTAAGTTCAAATTTCATGTATCTTAGCCTTAGGGATCTACTAAACAAGATATTAGATGGATTTCCTATATAAATGAGGTCTCAAATCATTGTTTCACCTAAGCAAGATTAAGAATTCATGATATCAAG
The DNA here is from genome assembly GCA_007258455.2 of Sequoia sempervirens. Classification (NCBI taxonomy): domain Eukaryota; kingdom Viridiplantae; phylum Streptophyta; class Pinopsida; order Cupressales; family Cupressaceae; genus Sequoia; species Sequoia sempervirens. The sequence goes on from VDFB02045063.1 coordinate 103,572, forward strand.
TCAAGAAATCAAGATTTAAGCATTCCAAGACTTTACATGAACATCATGAGAGCATTCAAGATCATTTCTAAGGCATTCAAGGGGAGATTATTCATCATTTGTTGTAGCAATTCAAGATCCATCACCATTTCAAGGGTATCAAACATCAAACATGTTTTTGAGCTACTGTTGTGATGTTGCATTCAAGATCCAAGGAGAAGCATTGTTCTGCACTCATCTCAAGATATAAATGTACATCCTTCATGGCCATTTCATGTTAGATTGAAAATTTACAAGGCATCATTCAAGGTATCATTGTTCATGTTTGATGTTTGATATTTGATGTTTCATGTCCTTCTTTCATTATCTCATCATTTCATTTAATTACCTAAAGGGGGTTTGACCTAGGCAAACCCCTATCCTCTAACAAACAAAAAATATTATTCTCTTTGATGTGCCATTGCAGATGTAGGTGTCTTGGAGCCTGAATATCCCTTGGAGATTAGGTTGCAAGGTTGGAGAAATTTGTTGGAGTTGTCACCTCATTTTCAAGGTTGCCATCTTCACAAAAAGTCATCTCCAGGTCTAAAATTGGGCTTTTAGATTCATAAATCAATTGGGAAGGATAGAGCAAACATTGAAGACCATATTCATACTTTGAAGTTCCAAAAAACCATAACTAGTCTAATCATATGCTAGTCTTGGTGTATGATTCCTAGTTTAGGTCATTTTTATATTTTTGTAGTTTTAGACACCTTTTTCTAGATTTTAATTTGTGCCCACAAACCATGATCTGGGACTAATACACCCATATTATCATATGAGTCCTAGTGTGCTATAATTTTAGTATTTTCAACATTTTAGAGCTTCAATCAATCTTCTTTAGGTTTCCTGGTGCACACATTCTATCTCATAGTTCTTTGTTCTATTTTTCATGCTTTTCTAGGTCGTTTAGTGAAATATTGCATCATATTAGGTTCAAGCATTTTTATTTACATTACATTTGTCTTTTCAAGCCCTAGCTTGGTGGTGAAACCCTCATTCATTTACAATAAGATTCTAGGACAACCCTATTGTCAGATCTCTTTCCTCTTTCTTCATGGGATTGAGATCTCTAGGGTTTGTCCTTCAATGAGAGTGTTTGAAGTTTGTTATTGTATCTCTCAAGTATACAATCAAACAAAATTATTCCTTTCATTTTGGTGAACCTACAAATTTAGAACATCTTAATTCTAATTTGAAGTGCATTATCATCCTAGATCTAGGTTGCATTAAAGTTTGCATTAGTTAATTGGCATTTAGGGTTTTCAAATCTTAAATTATTGAAAGTGCATAGAGGTTGCATTTTTTCATCTTGCATCACTAACATCATCTCAAATCTACATTTTCATTTAGTTTAGATTCCATCCAAATAAGAAAGTATAGAAACACACTTAAAATTTCTTAAAAATTGTGAAAAAACCCTAACTGGGACTCAGATGCCCCTCTAGGCAATTTACTCCCAGTCTAGATTTTAAATTTCCTTTTACAACATTAAAACCCTCATTTATGTGCTTCATAAGCTTTTTGGTAACATATAGTCTAAGTCTAGAAAGTTTTAGGAACATATGTTTTATGTATCTAGGTTAAATCATCCATGCAGTGAAGTCATTTTTAAAGTATTTCAAAAATCATTTCAATGTTAAAAGTTTTCTATCTATAGGAAATTTGTTTATATTTCAAAAAAAAATCATAATTTAGATAGATTACTATCTCATATTAGCATGTTTTCTTTTCAAGCATTTAGTGTTTCTAGAATATTAAATGGCTTGTATGATTCTATTTTCCCTACTCATGGGCATAATCTAGGAAATCAAAGTAAAAATTTGATAGGCATGTTGGATATCCTCCTAGTATCTATAGAATTTATAATAATGTTATAAAACAAGAGGAGGGTATGTGTAGGATCATCATGGAAAGAATAGGCCCTTAAGTGGCAAAAGAATTAGAAAAATCAGAGTTAGGCAACTTGACGTAAAAATTTGAATAAGTTATTTTTATTATTTTAAAAATATGTAAGAATAGAATATATACAAAATTGAATGTAGTTTCTAAACTACTAGGTTTGTTTAAAAAAAAAGAAATCTATTTGGTGAAAATTTGAAATTTCAATGCAGTAGTACTTAAATTTCAGGGAAAACATAAGAAGTAGGTGTCTGTCTGACCACCCTAACCATAATAAAATGATAATATTTTTTTATAATATTTTAGATATAAGTAGAGGATTCATGTCCCAATGTGATGCATATTTTTTAATAATTTTTTTCCAAGTAAATAATTAATTATGATTTTTTTAGTACAATTTTTTTTAAAAAAATTAAAAAACTCATATGTTTGACCACCTTAACTTGTTCAAAACTTCATGAAATTCAATTTTTCATTTTTAAATCCTATATTATGCAAAGCATAGAATGTGACACACATTTTGGATTCAAAAAATGTGATACTGTTTGAAAGCTATAGATGTTTTTCAATCAGTCTATTAATCAAGACTTTAGTCACAATTTGAATAGAAAATGAATAATAATTACTTAGTAAATTAAAAGTAAAGCATAATTTATATTGGTGGAAAGTTGAGAATCTTCGTTAAAAACCCTTTTCATTTCATCAATTTTGGGTAAAAATAAAGTCGTCAGCCACATACCCATCATATTGCCAATTTTTGGCCCACCATGATCCTGCACATACCCAGGATGAAAGTGTAGAAAATCATAGAAATCATAATTTTTCTTCCCTTGATACCTCTCTTATTAGTGATGAAGGTATCTTGGTGAAAAAAGATACAAGTATTGAGGGTCTTGATTGTCCCTCTTCTCCCCCCTTTGGAAGATATTAGAAAATAAGAAGATGAGATCATAGACACATTTCTAAAAATCACCTTACCTATTCTTAATTCATCCCTTTATTATGAGAAAGTTCTAGTGAAAAAGGATGAAATCATAGATAACCATAACAATGAAATTTTTCCTTCTCCTAATATCCCTCCTCGATGCAAAGAAAATATTTTGGTGTTAGAAGATAAACTTATTGAGAGTTCTAAGAATCTTGTTCCTCCCTTCCCTAATGCTCCTACCATTTGGAAAGATCTATTTGGTTAGCATGAAAATCATAGTTATCCTTCTCTTGATGCCACCCCTACTTGTGATAAATCTACTTTTCAAAATCTAACCATGGAATGTGATGAACATCTTACAAGCTCTCCTACTAGGGTATATAGTATGGCAAAAGACAATTAGACCTTAGAGAGAAAGGACAATCAAATTGATCCTTCCCTTAATGTCCCCACTATTGATAAAGATGATATTTTGACCTCCCTTACATGTGATGAAGTCACTTTAGAAGAAAATGTAGAAACGTGAAATTAACATCATACACCCAATTCAGGTTCATCCGCTCATTAAATAAATCAAACACAACAAATCCATTCACCAAGTAAATCAGGTCTTTAGTCATAAGGTTATTCATTTAAATAAATCAAACATTCATTAAATTGAAATCCAAATGCATATTCCATCCATTTCTGATTTAAATAAATCAAATATTTAAGTCATAAAAGTCAAAAGCATCCTAATCATCATTAAGCTAATCTAATCCTAATTAGCCTAATGTAACCACTCATCACATCCTCTAGATAATTCCACTTGCACAAATAAATCAATTTATTGATTTATTAAAATCATCATTTTCACTCAACATGGCATCTTTGAGGAATATTCCCTCAAGTTTGAATTCAAAATCAAGTGGACATGTACATCCAACAAAGCAATTAATGTCTCTTACATGTCCCTTGCAAAGGTCAAACTAAGCATTAACTCTCAAATTCAAATTTAAAATTTCCCCCTCTTGGGCACATTTCCCAAATCTTTCACATCCCTCAACCTATGACATCATGACAAGTGGCCTCTTTTCATTGGCTTGTTTTTTATCCCACATTGCTCTCTTATGAGCACTCTTAGAATTTGAGAATCTACAAATAGAGGCTTCATTCTTAATCATATCCTCCACAAATCCACAATCATTCATGTAAAGTCACTCTCTTCAAGAGAACTGATTTCTCCCACCATCACTCCATCATCATCATTGGCATTATATCATTTAGCTTATCTTAGCAAGGATTGGGAAAGGGCTATTTTCCAAAATAGCACCAATCCACTATGAGATATAATTTTCTCCATGTTTTATTATATGCTTTTAGTTTATCTATCTAAATCTTTGTTGCTTTGATTGCATTATTAGCACGTGGAGTTATTTCATAGGGATGTTGATTACTGGTTTTGTTTTAAAACACTAATCATGCTTTGTGTGTTTTAGGATTTTAACCAAAATGCAGATTTTTAGCATCCACAAAATGGCATTAGAAGAAGGGCAGAACCATATTTCTATTTCATTAGGAATTTTGTTTGAGCCTTAGCATCCGGGTTTGATTTCTCATTACACATTCATATCTACTTCACTACTGAATCTACTTCACCGCTACTGTGGAAATTTCATCATCCTTTATTTGATATTGAAAGTAGGAATTACTTTATTGTCTCATACTAACAGTTTTTGCAAGGAATAATACCTATAGCTTTTTTGCATCATAGGAATTGCTTTATTATTTTATATTCACTATTTCCAAAGTAGAAATGTCCGGGAGGCATATATTTCAGTCATTCATTGTTTATGTTGAAAAAATCATCTAAAAATTTGGAGTTCTATTATAGCATACATTGCTGCAAATATTAATGTCGTTGCATTTTCAAACAAAGGCATTTCTTAAATCTCCGTTTGTTGCCAATTGATCTCTACACACAAGTAATTTACAGAAAAAAAATTTAACTAACACTATTATATTACCGAGGAAAACTGTGCAAAGCTAATAGAAATGTGTAAAGCTAAGAGAACTGTGTAAATCTATGAAAGCATTGTAAACCATGGAAACTCTGCAATGCGATGGTCTCTCTATGGAATTCAGACGTTTGTGGTTGGTTTTAGAAGTGAGGCAACTTTTTTTTTATGATTTGATTTGAAGAGGGGGATTTAGTATTAGTTTTGTGAAGCGGGAATTTGTAGCTTGGAGTTTGCTTTGTTTGGCCACAATGCAGCGGCAGGGGCATTTGCTAGCAGTGTTGGTGGCCCTGCTAGTGTTTACTGCACAAGAGAGTGCAGTCTCATGTGACCGTGCAGCTAGTGTTTTGGCTAGAGTAAGATGAAAAGAAAAATCAATCTAGTACAACTATACCAACATCCTTCCTACCCACATAATATGTTCAATCAATGGCTCCCAACGAATGGAGAATCATAGCTTTACATAGGCCAGTTGCATTGAGTTAAATTTTTATATCTTTTGAAGGGTTGTGAAGCTTAGTTTTTGCGCCTACCAGTTTATGTCTTTGAATGATTATGTAACATCAGAGTATACTTTGGAGCTTACGCAAGTTGCATTTTCATCATTTTTTTTTTCTTCCCTTTACCAGTAACAAGCTCTGTCATAGAAGGGACCTCTCCAGCTTCACCAACTTTCCTTTCCATCCTCTTTTCTGACATAATTTCTTTTTGACTTTCTATTTCATTCAATTCATTGTGATCAATGAAATAGGTTCTTCCCAACGGTTTCAAATAACTAGAATCAAAAACTAAATCAGGATATTATTTCATTGATCTACCTTGAAACTGTACAAAAAGAGGACTTGAGTGAGGATGCACATACGAACTCTGTCATTTTGTAGAAATAATATTTAGATCTAGAAAGGTGTGGGCCATTTGCTGAAAAAATAGTTCTTGCAGTCTTGTTTCTCTTACCTGCATCTCTTCAAAATTGTTATGATACCAAATAGCATTTTCAAGCATCAACCATACATCTGCCACAAAGTCTAAAACATTGACATACTCATAGCAATCAAGCTATCGCATGATCATTTGAGAAATAATAGGGTTGGCGATGACCCTAGAGTATCCCAGACTCTTGTCCCACTTAGAAAGCTCCAAAAAGTGAGTTGCTCTTTGCTTTTCATCCTTTATAACAGCACACAACAACTTGCTCTTTGCTCCCTAGGAAGAGATTTCAATAAGGCATTGATCGTTTATATCAGACCAACCTCCATGATCAAATCTCTGCTAGCATCTTGTTTGAAGCATTATTCTACATTGCAATGTTTTTTTAGACTCTTGATTTGATGTTATTTTCAATGAATTGATGTGTGTGAAGACTGATATCAATTCATGCTTTTATTTTTTGCATGTTAATGATCCACATCCCATAGCACGCAAGTGGAAATGTTGGAGGGCATGCGTTTTGACTTCTTAGCACCGTGGCTGCAATTTTGGATTGGTCTAGTATATGGCTGTCAATCCATTGTAAAAGATCTAGGGGCACAAATTCTTGAGGGGGAGCTAGAAGCAGTTTTGATGTTGACAATGTGATTAAAAATATTATGGGAAGATATACTTTTTAACACATCTACACCTTACAATGAATGCCTTTATGCAAATTTAACTCCATGCAGGCCACTTGTCTTTTAATTGTTAGTGAACTTAAAGGCTAGCGGCATGATTTTTTTTTATATAAGGAAAAGATATGGTTGGCATGATAGAAGAAGGTCAAATTATATGTATCCTCCTTCATTGATAGATCTGTCACATCAGTCATCCTGTGCACGAAAGAATTGGGGCAGTACCTTCATAAAAACACAACTCTTTTTGAATTTTGAATGGGGCTTTGAAATTTTTGTTTTCTTTCATTTACTTGAAACACGTATTAGTGGTGATTGATTTAACAATCAAGACAACAAAGCAGACGACTGCCTGTGAATCTTGTCTTTTTCTTTATATCCCAAATTGAGTTCCTTTCAAAGCTGCTAAAAAGACATTTTGATTTAGTGTTTTGTCACTTTTTCCCAGTCAATGCTTTATTTATTATCATAGCTATAATGCACTCAAGATTATGACTATCAACTCATAGACATTCACTTTGTAGCCAACTATCCAAATTATGAGATTTGATAAAAATGATTTGAGTATGGGAAATGTAGATTTTCTTTTGTAGAAAATGATATTTATTGAAACAAGCAAGTCATAAAAACAACCTTGAATTTGTTTAGAACAAACTATATTCATAAGATGAAGGAAAATTTAGAAGGAGAATGTTTTATAAGTTATTTATAATAACTAATTGAACTATTTTCCTTTTTATCTCTCAAAAACACTTATTTCTAGGAATAGTTTTAGTATTTAGTTTGAAATTTCATTTATACTTGAAACTATATTCATCATATGAAGTTATTATTGAGGAATCTTATTTGTCATGACGATGTTTGCAGGTGAAGGTTGATGTCAAAATCAAGCATTGGAGTCAAGAAAATACAAAAGCAAGATTAGAGTAAGAGAATTAAGCATGAAAATTTGAAATTGACAAAAGCATTTTTTAATGCTTGTTGCAATAATCTAGAGCTTCCATTTCATGCTTTAGTTTTCTATTTTAAATCAACTCACACCTCTTTTGGGCTCTTAAAAGGAACATTTTGATTTTCGTGACAAAGGGGCTTAAAACGGATTTTAGAGCAAATCCACTAGATTTCGTTTAAGGATAAACAAATTGAACAAACAAATCTTCACATTTGATTTTTTCGTGCTTAAAATGAATTCATCCTTGCTTGGAGGCTTAAAATGAACAAGTTCTTTCATGTTTTTGTAATATTTTTTGCAAAGTAATTTCACTTAAAAAGACATATGCGCTTCTCTTGTGCTTCACAATGACCTTGAGAATCAAATGTATTTTTTGGTGACATTAAATTGCATACAAGATTGCTTCCACATTTTCAATTTGGGAACTAAAATTGAAAAAAACACTTTGCGAGTGTGAGTAAACTTATTGCATGTGTTCTCCCTTTGTTTCTAAACGAAGGTTGATCGAACTATGAATATGTTTACTCACTTTTTTCTATCTTAGAGGGCCTGCCTTGGGGAAAAAGTACTCACCGAAGGGAACGACTTAACCGGTAACACTCTAAAGCCAAGAGTATTTCCAGCCGTGATATAAATTTGGGTATTGGAGTAAACGTCAGTATCACACGGTTGATTCCGATGAGATGGATCTGAAAGGAGACTCTCACCATATGGGTCAATCTCCATGAACAAAAATTTTGAACTAAAACCCTTGTTTGTTGTGACCTATTAAATCATTCACCGAGTTTATCAAAGTGGTGCATTGGAACTTAGATTCCAAGAAGTTCCTTGCAATGTCTGATCTTGGTTAAAGTATAGAGGTTAAGAATTAATTCTTAATATACCTTTATACTCTCTCCTTGGTTGGATGTAAAATCATCTCTTCTACTATGAAGGGCATGAGGTAAGCCCACAAAGAAAAATGTACTAATTGAGCTAGGGTGTTATATTTCTTGTGAGTCAGTTTGAAAACATAGTGCTTTTATCAAAAACATTGGAAAACCAACATTGAACATGAGCATCAAATCTCAAACCCTTTAGGAGAAGAAAATATCCTTGAAAAAATTCACATGTTATTGCTTTCCCTTGGGATTCATATACTTAGAGGCTTCTAAGCATTTGGATTTCATCTCAATTTTCTCCTACTAAGGTCAACAATAGGTAACTCTTGCCTCAAATTTCCTTGGTTTCCGCATAGTATGCTTTGCGGGATAAGGGGAAAGTTGAGACATTAGACATCTAGATTCAAAATCTAATCAAGAGTGTGTTTGTGGTAAAAAGAATCCATTAAGCAAAGATTGAATCAATTGGACCCCACACATGTGCTTGGCATCTTTTGGTCGTATGGTTTTCATGCAAACATCGATCTTTTGATTTTGAATTACTTTTAGAGAAGGGCATGTTCTTCACTATCTTGGCCTAAGTAAATAAAGTCTCTCTAAGTCTTTTAGGATCAAATAAAACACTTCATTCATTTAAAAACTTATCAAAATCCATCCCACAAACAACTTTAGAGCTTTGAAAACATCATTCTAGACTTGGGTACATCCTTAAATCAAATCAAAGTCATTTGTTTAGTTAGGTGTGTGGGAATGAATCCTTTTTTGTACATTTAATTATATTATCAATCCTTTGAACAAATTCATCCTAAGATCACATCTAACCAATCAAAATCAAACTCTAAGTCTAGTGTTGATCCAAAGTCCCTAAACGTTCAACACTCATATCATTTCCCTTTTTCATCCTTCATCTCGTCATTGGTCATAGGAACCTTAGAGGTCACTTTTTGCAACAAGGTCAAAACACAAGGAGAACATGGAATACAAACTTGATCCATACATCATGAGTAATCCAAATCTATTGAACGTTCAAATCCTTACAATGCTTATTGATTATCAAAACTCACACTTATACAATCCATACATGGGATCATTACCTTCTACAAATTTCAATGGCACAACAAGTGTGAGTATGCCCAAATCAAAGATTGGAACACATTTATCGATGGTAGATCTCAATCCAAACCTACAAGTTTGTCAACCGAACAATCAATGCATGATCCTTCAAATGAACAACGTCATCCCACCAAATGTCTACATGCCAAATGAGAATGTACCAAGTACACGTTTTCCAAACATGAATCCGGAAAAATTTGGGATAAATATGTTTGCAAATCATACGAATATTGTTCAAAATCCAAACAAGATGTTAACAACTCCAAGTCAAGGTAACATCATTCAAGATCAGAGTTACCTAAAATGTTCAAGGCAATGCGATTCCCAACATCATCAATGTTCAGTTTCAACCCATAATTCCAAATTTGAACATCATCCCAAATCAGAACATTGTCCAAAATCAAACACAAGTACACACTCCAAATCTGCTTAAACAAAAGCCAAATCAACTATATCAAGGGATTCAAGATCGAAATCAAGAACAAATTTGGTGAGATCAAATTGCTACAGTTACCAAAATAGTTGAGTCATTGTGCCAAGAGACATCTCCACCACCATTACCCATATCAACATCATTCCTTGGTTTAGGGCTTCCCCCTTTACGTAGCACCAATAGCTCCATCCAAATAAATCCACCTAACACTAATCAATTCATCACATGAAATCCTTTGAATATACCATCAAAATCGCACCAACAAATGGTATCTAATCAAATGACAACATTAATCCTAAAAAATCAAAATATGGTCTCCCAAGGATCTATCACCTCAGTCATTCTGACCATTCCTATCACCTCGATCACTCCAACAACCACCCTCACACCCATCATATCTCAACCCCTCTATCACCTCAGTCATTCACCATTCCTATCACCTCCACTCCAGTGTATCTCAACCACTTGTCACTACATCCAACATGATTCCAAATACACCACAACTACCACAAAAACCAAGTGCAATAAGTCAATATTGTAACATCGCACTAAAAGCACATCAAGCCTACCAAAAAGTGCTTCGACAATATCAAGCTACCCACACCGCTCAAGCTACTCAAGCTACCCAACAAACACAAGCACAAACATGAAAAATGATAACTATTGGGGACAATTACCAACATATATCAATCAAAGAGCACATTGAAGATGTTTCTACTTCATCCAATAATCAAATCAACATACATCAAGAGTCACTTTTCAATCATGATCAAAATCTGCCAATGATACCCAACAATGATCCAATTCAAGAAATGTCAACATCACTTGACCCAATGGTTGAAGACATTCACAATCTCTCCACTACAATTGTTGAAAACAATGTTCAAAACCTATCCATCAATGAGCACATTGAAGATTTTTCCACCTTATTCGATGACTAACTCACCATACATCAAGAGCCACTCTTTAGTGATCTATTTCAAGAAGTGTGAGGATTATTTGATCCTATTGACATAATGCATGATCCATTGACCTATGATCATATTGAAAATGTCTCTACATCACCTTATGAGTTAGAGGAGATATCTCAAGAATTCATTCCAAAGCATGATCAAAATATTTCACCAAGGTCTAGCAATGGTCCTTTCCAAGACATGTTGACATCCTTCGACCTCATGGTTATAGATATTGAAGGAACCCTGAACTTGAAACTTGAAGATATTGAACCACTTACCATGTCTAATGATGACATCCAAGAACCCCTTATAAGCAATCCATCCTTTGGAATTGACCCATGTCAAGAACTTGATCCAAAGCATGTCGAAAGCAACTCTGAAAACATTCAAGATCAAGAATTTTTCTTCAAGATACTACAATAATCTAATGGACACTCTCCTATCTATGGAAGATGATCATATCCATGTAGCACATACTCCTCCATCTACTTGGATGAGATGATTTCTATGGATGGACACATAGATGATCTTCAGCTAGAACAAGATTCTATTACACAAAAAGAGTAGATTATTAAAACCTCCAATCAAATAGAGTTGTCAACAACAGTATCAAATATATCGCAAATGCAGACTAAGGACATCATGAATAAAGATATCAAACATTATCCACTCAAGGAAGCAAATCAGACAGAATAGTATAATCTAGAGTTAGCATAACAACAAATTGAAACAACGTCATCTACAGTGGTCATTTGTTAGAGCATGTCTACTAAACAAGACATCTCAAAATAGGAAGAATCAAAGCATGAAGGTATTACTGCCACCATACTATGGGCAACATGGTCTCAAGCAAACGTCAACATAGGGAGCATGAAGATTCCTTTTGATGAAACTAGTGTCAATACTACAACTAACCATGTCATTAATCTTCATCCACCTATCATCCCATCCATGAATTGGGACCAACGTTAAAAGAAAGAATTGAATCAAAACACAAAGAACATTATTAAATCGAAGGAAGCTAAGAAGCATAATGGAAAAATTAAATACAAATGGATACCAAAGAATACAAAGAAAGATTATCCCTATCAAACTCCATCAGTCAAAGAAACTATGGGGAAAAATAAAAAAGGGAAAAGTATCCATCAAAGAAGTCCGCAAAAGAAAAAGAAGGATTTTCAAGTGACGTAAAAAGTGTATCAAGCATTTGGTCCTAATTCCATGCACACTTTCGTATCCACCCATCATTGCTCATCTTCCCAATTTTTGAGAGTCAAAGGTTCCAAACTGTCAACCAATCCATCTTTTATCCCTAAATGCACTCCATCCAATCCTCCACACATGATATCCAATTCTCACATTGATCATGTATTGGCAACGACCCTTTATCACAAGGATTCAGAAGGCACTCTATCACGATGTGTGCACCAAGATGAAGTCAACTCTAGTATCAACGAAGTAGATCAGAAATCTCAAAAGTTGCATTCAAGTGCATGTATCTTAGCAAAGAAACTTTTTCAGGCAGGATACCAATGGCACATTATGAAAAAAGCGTCTACATTAGCAACACCTTGTGATTTAGCATGAGCTTAAAATCTTTTGAAAAAATAAAAAAAATATGGAAATCCAAAAAAATCAGAAAAATGATTGAAAATAGTAAAGATAAAAAATCATCCTCTAGTGAAAACCACTATGGTGGCACTTTGGGCAAGACCATGACGAAAACCTAGCAAACAGGCATCATGTGTAGAATCGAGCATCTACGTGCACCACTTCAGGTGAAAGCATCTCATCCCATCCATAATAAATCAAGCATTCCATCCATCTTATCCATAATAAATCCATTCATCCATAAACCATTGATCCAATCCATTTTCATCCATCTGCATCCATCATCCAAATTATCTTGATCTTGAAAAATTTTGGTGTACACTTTGTGCTTGCTTATGGGAAACATCTTGACATGGGTCATTCTCATTGATCCTATCCTATGCAGCATTATATGATCCATGAAGCATTCTCCAAATGAGCATTCTTTATCCAAACACCTTATCTTATCGCAAGATAATCCTTGGCATCCTTTGCATGCTTACCATATCCATCCATCTGTACACCTATTTAGGCATCCATCCATGACATTCCATACATTGCTAGATAGTAGGGGCAGATATTGGCATCTTGCTTCAGGAATAAATCTTGATCTATATCCTCTAAATTATGTGGTGATCCGAACATTGGAAAAAGTGAAACCAAATTGGTCAAAGCATTTGTGATCCAAAATCCAAATCACTATCCCATGGCATATTTTGACGAGAAGACATTCCTTATCAATCTTCATCATTCACATCAATAAAACAATCTATATCAGTCGCATCTAACACATCCTTCAATGTCACATCAAATCATCCAAAATATATTTTGTTCCAAACCAAGCTTCAACAATTCTGATCAATCAAATCCAATCAATCCACCATCTTGCGATATCCATCCTAATCATTGTGTTGCTTAACACTATCCTTACATTGTTGTGCATCCTCAATAATGTTATCATCATCAATCTTGATCAATCAAATCCTTGCATTGTTGTGTATCCTCAACAATGTTATCATCATCATCAATCCATCATCATCTTGGGGATATCTTTCCCAATCCTTATGTTTTTTAACACTATCCTTGCATTGTTGTGATTCCTCAACAATGTTATCATCATCAATCTGGATCAATCCAATCCTTGCGTTGTTGTGTGTCCTCAACAATGTTATCATCATCATCAACCCATCAATTCGATTAGTCAACCTTAGCTTGGTCTTCAACTAAATCCCAAACAGAGAACTAATATCATAAGACATATCCATGTCCAAATCGTCAAAATCATGTGAAAAATCCAAAAACATTCAAAAACACAAAAACACTAAAAAAATTAGAAAAAAATATCAAAAACATTAGAATTCAAACTACGTCATCTCTAAGCTTAAATGTAGGCAAGGCTAATCTTTGATCAACCCCCGAGACAAAAAATCCAAAAAAATTTAAAAAATAAAAAATCCAAAAACATTCAAAAAACACAAAATCCAAAAACATTCATAAAATCTCACAAAATCCCAAAACATTGGAAAATAAAAAATCAAAACATTTGTAAAATCTTGAAAACACCAAAAACAGCCTCAAAACATTCCAAAACGTCAAAAACATCCAAATATTTGAAAAAATCCATCCATCTCATCACGCTTTCACTTGAAATAATCAATCATCCATAATAAACTGATCATCACCTTCATCCTTTGGCAACACAAATAGAAACAATCACAACAATCAGCAAAAGCAAGCTTCAATTGTAAAATCAAAAGCAAACAAAAATCTTTAAAACAAAATCAAACTATTGATCATTTTCAAACATTTCAATCAACTTATCAAGCCATCATCATCCTATACAATGCATGTCCTAGGATATATCGTTCCGACAATGGGCATCATTTTGGATATCACCTTGGATTCTTATCCTATCAAAACACACCCTTTTTGCTAGCAATATGAAGAACATTGGCTTGTTTGCATACTTGATCTTTTCTTTTGATTTATCTTATTGTGCTCATTCCAAGGACCTCTCGATGATATCCGAATGAAGGATTTAGAGAGATAGGAATGGGGCAATGATCATTATCTTTTGTTTGTTGTGCTTGTTGGACGTTCTTGTAAAATAACTTGGCGAATAATTGCTTTGTTAGGTATGTCCTAGCAAGGTTTCTGTATGTCAAGTGTGAACAAGAATACTCCTATCTATTTGTTGAGTCAAAGTCCATTGCACTAGGTACAATGCCATCCTGGTTCTTTATACCTTGATGCATTGTATCTACGTGTGTAATCAAACATAAGGTAAGTAGCCCTTTTAAAGTCCCAACCCTTGATAAGTGAATCATCATCATCATCTATCATCATCATCTCTAATAAAGTCTCATCAAATCATGGACTTGTTCAATCCTTTGTCATCATTTAATGTCTTGTTTTCTGCACTAACATCACGTCATGAATAATTAATCATCATCACCATCATGCATCCATCCTGCATCCACAAACTGTCAGCATGCCACATATCATTCATATCATACATAATAGGAAACATCAATTATTTCACATGCATTGCATTTGCATCATCATCATAATATAGATATGTTAGTCTAAACATTTGCATAAATCATCCATTGCATAATCATAGCATATCACATCATCCATCTCATCCATCATCACATCATCTCATCATTTAAGTTGTTTAGGATAATATAGATTTGTTATTCTAAGCATCTTAAAACCATCTCATTTGCATCATCATCCATAACCATCCAGTTTTAACCTCTTTATCGTGAGACCGACCTTCAAATTTAATCTTTTCGCCTGATCTCTTGAGGGGGCAATGTACCAGTGTACTTTCCGCTAGGGCATCCAAAAAATCATAATTTTTTTTAATTTTGATCGCGGCAAGTTTATTCTTTGAACAAACTGGTCGCGCCCGCAAAAGGATATGAAAATCATAGTAGAACCTTTCCTGGGAATTGGACATTCTGACAGGTGACTAATATCTCTTTGTGGACGTTCATTTACTTGTCAAACCAGGGGATGTATACTTTAAATGCCGTGGAAAAATATATGCACTAAGAACTAGTTTAGGTCAAATCTTAGCAGAAAATAAATACTAGAAAGGAATTCTATCTATGCCATAGGAAGGTAATGCAAAATTATTTAACTCAACTACAACTTGATTGAAACAGAAACCATAACAGCTATGACTGAAACACAAACTATGAATTGGCCTTATGATGCAGGAACAGTCACAGGGATGGACTCTCTATGCTATAGGAGCAATATAAGATTGAGTTTGTATGAAAACTTCAGAGATGAAAGCTAACTAATGATCAACAGGAAAGAACAACTAACTAACTAGCTACATGTACTTACTAAGTGGGCCCCCTTAGCAAGCATCTACTGATTACGCAGGTGCTAAACTCAGAACTTCATTGAACTTTATTCATGAAAACAAAATGATATACATTGTTTTGTTGAAATGGAAACTAACAACAAACTATGTCTCTTGTCAAACAGATTATGCTTTTCATTATCATACTGACTCTTACATGATATCTACTACTCTGTTTCTATCTTACTCTAGCTATCGTCTCCTCTTTTTTACTCGCACAGGAGGAGTAAATTATTTAAAATCAGGAGAGCAACTAATTAACTAACCCTATCAAAGAAAGACATGGAAGTAAAGTGTATCCCAGAATCAAGGAACAAATTGCATAAATAAATTTATGCATTCAACCCGATCTGCAGAGAATCTAGCGCTCCACTCTTTCTAGGTTGACTGTCATTAAAAATCTTTCCCAACGGTTTCGATCAAAGAGTCCTCATCGGAGCTTCCTCGAAGTCGTGTAGGAAATGGATTTTACTGCAAGGCCGAGATCGACTGTGCTTGACTCGATCATTCTTCAACAACCTGCGAAACAAAAGGTAACAGATGCAAAAGAAAAGGTGTATAGCACATGCACGATATCCATTCATTAATCACACATTTAAATCTATTCCATCATTCAAAAACTGTATACGGTATACCAGTCATTTAGGGAGTCAACGGGGGAATAAATGTAATCAAGTCAACATAATAAGCTGCAGGAATATGAATGTATTTTGCTACATGATACCCCAATAAAAAAGTTTCAACAGAGTTTAAACAGCCACAAAGTAACAAAAGTAAAGGCATTAAAATTTTATCATAACATCCAAACTATGAGTGTATTTTAAGCTCATCACTGCCCCCTACTTTTCCTAATGCTGGTCCTCCAGCATTAACTTTCCTAGTGGTTGTTACGTGATTCTGAAATGGAGTTCCAAACCTGTAATAAAATCCTTTGAAAGCCTAGCACCTTTCATATCTACGGTCTTCTAAATCATCATGAAGATTGGTAGCCTGAGAAGGATAAAGGGGCCACATTAACACAGGAGGTTTGAATGTCAATGGCAACCACAGTTCAAATCTTATTTGAATTCCCAATTGTATATATCTATTTGATCATTTAAGAGCTACTGTGAAATTTAGGGGATTGTGTGGTTCTGATTTTCTTAGACCAATAGTTAATTTTTCCCATCTTTTCTCACTTTTGGTATATGCTAGTCTCCAAAATGAATATTGTTGTGCTTGAAATTCATCATATACCTATTTCCTGATATCAAATATTTTCTCTTTGGCTAGAAAATTATTAATGCCATATGTCAGAGCAAACCAATCTTTCAACATTGCATGGGGATTTGAACTTTGAGAGCGTAATGGAACAGGCTTAGTTTTCTCAGCTTCCTCATATGTTTCCCACTGTCTGCCATAATTTTCCTCATTTTATGCCCATGAAATAAATGCTCTCAAATGAATATCACCAATGTACAGAAGAGGATTCCATTCTGTTTCAAATGGAATTAAAAAGCCATGTAAATAGAATTCATACAGAGAATTTCTTAACCAGTTAGGGGCTTCCTGGTATGCTTTGTAAAAGTCTTTGGTAGTGTAAAGTATAGGATCTTGGTTTCTGAAAATTCTCATCAATTGGAACCATAAAAACTGTTCCTTAAGACACAGAGCATAAACTCTGGGTGGTGGTCTGCATTCCATAATTTGACCAGTTACTTTTAACATTTCGTCCATTTTTGCTTTCAACTCAACAATTTCTTGTTTCTGACTTTCAATTTCCTTTTTCAATTTCTTCCTTTCTACTTCCCATAGACTTTGTTGCATGTTACTTTGGGATATGTGTCAGAAATTCAGGGTTTGCAATGTAACTATTTCCCAATTAGCTTTAACATATTCCATAAACTCAATTAAAAACATTTTCTTATACACAACAATGGCTTTACAAATTGCAGCGTGAAATATAACTTCATTAGGCACATTCAATTGTTCAGTCTGTTCTTGCTCTTGTTGCAAGATGAATTATGGTTGCTACGGAGGAGAAAACTATGCTTCTTCTAAAAATTGCATAGCAGCGGTAGCTAAATCATCAAGATTTGGTAACCCTTGCTCATTATACCATGTTTCTTTTGTCTCAACTTGTTCCTCTTCAGGAATGAATGAACTTTGTTTAGCATTTTTGGACACATTCTGAGAAACATTAAATTCAGACTCAACAGACCCTTCTGAAATTACAATAACCTCTAGTTGAGGTGAAACAGGGGAGGTCTTAGATTGTTTCCTTGTGGAAAATCTTCTTGGCACTGATGCAGCTGCAGGAGGCATTCTAGTATCCTTCCTCTTTCTTGTCTGCTCAGAGGGCTCTTCCCTACCAGAGGATGATGGTGAACTAGTGATAGCAACAAGTGTTGTTGTAGGAGAGACGGCTGTAGGGGATGATGCTACAGGAGAAGGACATTGCCTTTTCTGAGAATGAGGGTCAGATTCTGGGGACCCTTTTGCCTTTGTTTTACCCTTCTCTCTCCTAGTGGTAGACCTAGTTTGTACCCTAGCAGAGGATTCAGGTGTGAAAGCTGTAGGACCAGGTGCTACAGGAGTAGATGACCCCTGCCCTGTTCTACTGGTAGACGCAATTTCCTTCTTCTTTTTCTGAGGCCGTGGATTATGTACCCTAGGGGTTATGAAATTTGCAAGCTCTTTTGAGCAATGAATTGTTGCCAGGAAAGAGGTGAGACATCTCTTAAAGAGCGCTCAATCAATAATTTGATAAGGCCATGGTGAGCAACAAAATTATCTTTCCCCTGTTGGGTTCCATGGGCACTTTGTTCTAAAAATTTTAACTAAAAAGTTGGAACATTTACAACTAACCCATGCCTCATATGGCTTGATAATTTGAAATGATGAGAATGCATGTAGGAGAAACTACCTTCACAGGTCAAATACTTGATTATGTAAGCAGCGTATTATGAATAAGGAGGAGGCAATGATACCCGCTTGCATCCCTGCTTGGAGACTTCTAAAGGTCCATCAGTGGGCATTGAAAATTCAGCCTAGCAGCTGCAGCGTCTGAAGAAAAATTTTCTCCAACGGCTGGAAGCCCGGTTATTTCAACAATTTTATTTTCAGTTGCAACAACCGTTAGACCCCATACAGTAGCTTCCCCTTTAGAAAGGGTTCTCAAAAATTCTCTAGTAGCCTCCTGATCAAAAGCATTATTTAAGCTCAAGAAATAGTTTAACCATCCATAGAGGCTGAATGCTTGAACTGTTTGCAGATTTTGCAATAATAACTCATAAGCTATAGGCTCATGTCGCACCAACTGACCACCCATGTTTACAATTTTCCCCTAGCTGAACTCAATTCCTTACTGAAAATTCAAATTCTCTGTTTCCCTTTCTGCTCTGGTTTTTCTTCTGTTGTGCCATCACATTTCCTTCTTTTCCAAAAATAAGCTTTTTGAACAAGCAGTCTTAATCATAATTTACAAGAAAAACATGCAATAAAGAAGGACATGCGATCACATTTGGAAAGTACTAGAAAAGTATTAAAGAAAGGTTATTTTTGTAGTTATGGCAGTGATGAAAAGACAGGTTTTAAAAGGTGGATTACCCCGCCCCCTACTAAGAGTATGACATGTGTCCTCACATGTACTAAAAAAATAGGCAGAGATTGGGTAATAATGACCGGTACATGCATAGCAGTAAATGAATAGAATAAAACAAATCAAATATGCAATAATAAAAGATATGGCATACCTTTGATAATTGCACATACGTGTGAAGAAAGATGACGGCGTCTGCATGAATTGACAGTTGAGAATGACAACTTAATTAAGGATGATGCGAATGGATGAAGTGGATGGGTGAAATGGATGGACGAGATGAATGGATGGAATGGATGAATGAGATGGATGGATGGAAGATAAAGAAGTGATTCGGGGGCGATAAATGAAAATGGAGAAAAGGGGTTTCCTTTTAAAAAGAAAACTTTTATTATGAGCATGTGTTTTCAAAATTACGGTGAAGCTACAGGAGAAAAGCTAAAGCCTTCGGCTGCAGGAAGAGTAGCAGGAGGAACCTGAATGAATTATTGCATGAATTCTTCCTTTGAGACTGGTTTATGGTATAACCGGAGTCGATGGCCATTAACTAGCAATTTGAAATGGACTAGATCAATTGTCACCAACTGTACAACTCCATTGTCGAACACATTTTCAACTTCATATGGGCCAAGCCAGCATGTTGTGAGCTTACCCTAGTTTTCTTGATATCTGGAATCATATAACAGAGCCCAATCACTAGCAGAAAATTTCTTTGTTTTGATGTGTTGATCATGCCATTTCTTCCTTTGCTGTTGGATTGCTTCTGTGTGCTGCAGGGCGGCTTTTCTCATTTTGTCCTAAGCATTTAGCTGCATAAGATGGTCCTTTTGTGCTTCAGATATGTCTATATTGAGTTCAAGAGCTATCCTCAAATTTTTGTGCTCAAATTCTATGGGTAACATGGTTGTTTTCCCATAAAGTAGTTCAAAAGGTGTAAACCCAATTGTTGTCTTCCATGTAGTTCTGTAGGCCCAAACTGCTTCAGGAAGTCTATTGCTCCAATCTTTTTTATGGATCTGCACTGTCTTTGTGAGAATCGCCTCATTTTCTCTATTTTTTACCTCCGCCTGGCCATTGGCTTGAGGATGATAGGGGCTGGACTTCCTATGTTTGATTTTATAGTCATTCATTATGGCAGTGATCAGATTCGATGTGAACTGAGCTCCCTGATCAGTTACAAGCTCTCTGGGAACTCCAAATCAAGTGAAAATTTATTCATACAGAAACTCAGCAACTTTGTTATCCCGAGCATGAGTCATAGCTTTTACCTCGACCCATTTTGTTACATAGTCCGTGCAAACTAGAATATATGACTTTCCATTTGATAGTGGATCAATTGGTCCTACAAAATCCATCCCCCATTTATCAAAAGGGGTGACTATGACCTGCGGATATAGTGGCATTTCATCTAACTTAGTTGGTCTTCCCATACGCTGGCATCTGTCACATTTCCTTGTATAGGCCACCGCATCCTTGTGTAATGTTGGCCAATAGTATTTTGTTGTAAGAATCTTCATTGACATTCTTTTTGCTGCAAAATGTCCCCCACATGGTTCATCATGGCAAGCATGCAAGATATCATAAGTCTCATATTCTCTTACACATCTTCACATCACTTGATCTAGTCCAGTATAAAATAGACAATTTGTGAACCATGAAAAGTTAAAACTTTTCTTTATTAACAATTTCTTTTCTTTTGGAGAAAAATGAGCTGGTATTCTGTTTACTGCTAGATAATTGGCAATGTCTGCATACCATGGTGTATGTGCAGCAATGGAAAACAAGTGTTCATTCAGGAACCTATCATCAATGACCTCATGTTCAACAGGTGCAGCTGATTGAAATCTTGATAAAAAGTTAGTTACAACATTAGCTCTTCCTAGTTTGTCAATGATTGTAATGTCAAATTCTTGTGATAACATGAGCCATCGTGCCAACCTACCAGAGATGACAGGTTTGTTCATCAGATACTTGATTGTTGCATGGTAAGTATGGATGAATATCTGATAACCTGTGACATAATGCCTAAATTTATTCAAAGCATACACTACTGCGAGCAATTCTTTTTCTATAGCAGTATAGTTGAGCTTAGGACCTTGAAGGTTCTTGTTAATGAAGTAAATAGCATGCTCAATTGAATTTTCTTTTTGACTTAAAATTGCTCCTATACCAAAATCAGAGGCATTAGCATGTATGTGACAAGAAAAATTCTATTTTGGACCTTGAAGAACAGGGGCTTGAGTAAGCAAGTCTTTTAGTTGTAGGAAGAATTTTTCACAGGCCTCTATCCACTCAAATTGAGAATCCTTAGTTAAAAAGGCATAAAGTGGGCTAGAAATTTTACTAAAATCTTTTATAAACCTTCTATAATACCCTGCATGGCCAAGGAAACTTCTGACATCTTTTTGTTTTGCAAGAGTTTGTAAATTCTAAATAATTTCAATTTTGGCAGGGTCAACCTGAATTCCATTCCTTGAAACATGATGACCTAGAACAATACCTTCTTCCATCATTAGAAAACACTTTTCACTGTTTAGAGACAAATTTTTCTCTTTGCACCTTTTCAATACCTTTACTAAATTCACCAATGCTTCTTCAAATGTGACTCCATAGGTAGTGAAATCATCCATATAAATATCCATACATTCATAAGATATATCAACAAAGATACTAATTACTGCTCTCTAGAATGTTGTTGGCGCATTGCATAGAACAAAAGGCAAGAATGAATAAGCAAATGTTCCCCATGGACATGTAAAAGTGGTCTTATCTTGATCTTCAGAGGCAATTTTTATCTGATTGTATCCACTGTAACCATCCAAAAAGGAAAAATATCTTTTGCCAGATAGTGAGTCTAGTACTTGATCTACAAAAGGTAGTGGAAAGTGATCTTTTTTAGTGGCATTATTCAATTCTCTGTAATCTACACACACTCTCCATTTTCCACCTTTCTTGGGGACAATGATGAGTGGAGAAACCCATTGACTGTCAGAGATTGGATAAATAAAACCAGCATCAAACAACTTTTGAAGCTCACCTTTAACTATTTCTCTAAGTGCTGGATTTATTCTTCTTTGAGGTTGTCTAACTGGTGAGCAATCTTCTTTGATATATATCCTATGAGTGCAAACTCGAGGATCTATGCCTTGCATGTCCCCATATTCCCATGCAAAAGTTTTATGCTGTTCTTGTAGCATTTTTAATAAGTCATCTTGTTGAGATTGTGACAGCTTGCTATTAACATTCAAGCAATGACCTGGAGACAATTCTATCTGCTTCATGAGATTACTCATGGAATCTATAGGTGATGTTTGTACCTCTTGTGGAAGCAAATTATGAAAAATCATTGGAAGTTTAGGCAATGAACTTTCAGAATTTGGTTGATGTAGGAAACATTGTAGATGACTACCATTTGGATCGGATGAACTACCTATATCAGAGTTAAATTGCAGAATTTGGAAAAGCAAAGCATCCTCATTCTGAAGTTGTGAGAATGGATCATTTTGAAGCATCATTAATTGAGCAAAAGAATTGGCTTCTTCAGTTTCTTCCCCCACATCTGGCCAAACAAGTTGGCATGAATCTGGTTGAGGTCTAGCAGGCGGATACAAAGCCAAATTTTTTGTGGACTGTCCATAAAAAATGATCATATCTCCCAAATGACATCTTATAAAAGCATCAGCAGTTGCTAACCATGGTCTACCAAGGATAACTGGATACCCCCCTAAAGTTGTTTTAACTGATAATATTGTGAAATCAATAGGATACTCCCAAGATTCAAGAGTGACAATTACATCTTCCACCATCCCATCAGGTTTAACTGTGGAGCTATCTGCAAGCTGTAGAACTATGGACGTAGACCTAATGTTTGAAATTTTCAAGGATTCCATAGTATGCTTTGTCATGACATTAATGGCAGCACCTAAATCAATTAAATCATTTTTTACAATCTGGTCATTTATATGTATCTGCACTACAGGACTTCCAGAATCAATATACTTTGGAATGACTACATTTCCCAACATTATATTAGCCAATTTCCCTAAGACAATGAATTTTTTGAGGATCCTTTCTTTTTCGTCCAGGCTTCTTTAAACAGCCCTCTTTAATAGCTTTTTCCAAAAATGGGAACATCTTTAATAGCCTGAAATAAGGGGATTTGAATCTGTACATTCTTGAGCTGATCCAGAATGTCAAAAGTGGGTTCTTCCATGGATTTAGATTTAGTACTTTGCAACCTCTGAGAAAAAGGTGGTTTGTCTTGACTTTGCAAAGCAGGCTCCTTAGAAACCATATCAGGTATAGGCATATGCTCAGTAGGATCAGCAGGTGCAGTAGATTCTTCAAAGGGAGAATCTAGTATTTCAATAATTAGAGGTAGTTTTGGAGCAGGTAAAGTAGTTCCAGACCTCAAATGGATGTCATTAACATTTAAGGCATAAGCTTGATATTGCTTGACTTTGGCAAGATACGCAAGTTGTTGTGGCTACTGCTGTTGCTTATTATAGGGATTTGGCAACGACTGGGCAGGCATAGGTGTTTGCTTTGGAGGGCCAGGATTTGTGATAGTTGTTGCAGGAGGTGGCATAAGGGCCTGTGGTTGTGGCTGTGGAAGCTGCAGGAATCCAGAGGACTAGTTTTTCCATTACGGAGGGCCCCTCTATTGAGGATTTTGCTGCCAATTTCCTGAAGGTGGGATCCATTGCCCTTCTGGCTGCTGCCAACCTCCTTGAGGAGATTTCCATTACGAAGTCTGATAATTAGGCTAACTTGGTTGAGGTGGATTCCAGGGTGGTTGTGGTCCATATGCATGTTGTCATTGGTTATTATAGCTAGAATAAGGATTACCAAAAGTTAAAGGATCTTGAGGCATACCTTATCTTTGGGCCCATGGTCTCCTTTGTGCAACAAATAACACTTGATCATAATCACCTTCTACTGGCTTGAAGTCAGTAGGTAGTTGCTTAGCTTCCAAATTAGCCACCATCTTGCATTTGTAGTCACGCTTCTTCTATCTGAAGTATGGATAGAACTCGGCCAAAACTACCTCAGCTTCCTCATGTTTCTTCCGAGCTTGCATGGTGTCCAGTTGTGTAGCCATATTATTAATGATGTCTTGTTTGAAGTCAGACAGCAAATTTGTTATCTCCATCCGAGAAACTCCACCAGAAGAAGACTTCCCCACTATAGCATGATGACCTCAACCTTTTTTAACTATTGCTTGAGAATAGTTAAGACATATTTTCTTTATATTGTCCCAAGGCAGTCGGGTTATATCACCTCCTCCCATTAGGTCCAGGGCGTCTATACATGCATCACTGATTCCTCTTAGAAAGAGTAGTTTCTGAGAGTCCTCATTGAGAGTATGGTTTGAGTTCCTCTTTAGTGAAAACAAAAATCTTGAAATATAATCTTCTAGACTTTCATCCTCCTTCTGTTGAATTCAGAATATGTCATCACCTTTGCTGGCACTCTTACAATATTCCTTATACTTTTCAAGGAATTTCATCTACATGGCGGCCCAACTATCAATGATGCTTCTTCTCAGACTCATGAACCATCTGAGAGCTCCCTCCTTCAAAGTGGAAGGAAATAACTTCAGTTTATGAGCATCTGTGTTGTAGTCATAACAGCGACAGAGGACATCAAATTCAAAAAGAAAAGTTTCAGGGTCCTCTGTGACTAGGCCATAGAATTTTGGAAGTAGTGAAGAAGGTATATTCTTAAGATTGTCAGTATCTCATTGGGGAACAATGGGAAACTCAAAAGCAAGAGGTGGATTATTAGGTGGGTTATTTGCCATGACTGCTTGCTGGAATAACAGGGCAATGGATTTTTCTCAGCTTCGTTATCAACTGTGGTCAAATTGGTAGTTCAGTGACTAAATAGGTGATTTCAAGGAGTGAAAAACCTTCCCAGTGCATCTCTTCTTCTTCTATGCATGCAATATGATATGAATAGTGGCTTGAAAGATTTTCAAAATTTTTGACTAACAAACTAAACTTGAGCTAAAAATGGCTTCTGATCAAATTCCTAGCTAGACGCCATCCCTGGCAATGGCGCCAAAAATGGTCACGCCCACAAAA
The DNA here is from genome assembly GCA_007258455.2 of Sequoia sempervirens. Taxonomy (NCBI): domain Eukaryota; kingdom Viridiplantae; phylum Streptophyta; class Pinopsida; order Cupressales; family Cupressaceae; genus Sequoia; species Sequoia sempervirens. The sequence continues at coordinate 128,994 of VDFB02045063.1, forward strand.
GGATATGAAAATAATAGTAGAACCTTTCTTGGGAATTGGACATTCTGACAGGTGACTAATATCTCTATGTGGATGTTCATTTACTTGTCAAACAAGGGGACGTATACTTTAAATGGCGCGGAAAATATATGCACTAAGAACTAGTTTAGGTGAAATCTTAGCAGAAAATAAATACTAGAAAGGAATTCTATCTACGCCATAGGAAGGTAATGAAAAATTCTTTAACTCAACTATGACTTGATTGAAACAAAAACCATAACAGCTATGACTGAAACACAAACTGTGAACTAGCCTTATGCTGCAGGAATAGTCACTGGGATGGACTCTCTATTCTGCAAGAGAAATATAAGACTGAGTTTGTATGAAAACTTCAGAGATGAAAGCTAACTAATGATCAACAAGAAAGAACAACTAAATAACTAGCTACAGATACTTACTAAGTGGGCACCCTTAGCAAGCATCTACTGATTACGCAGGTGCTAAACTCAGAACTTCATTAAACTTTATTCATGAAAACAGAATGATATACATTGTTTTATTGAAATGGAAACTAACAACAAACTCTGTCTCTTGTTAAATAGATTCTATTTTTCATTATCATACTGACTCTTACATGATATATGCTACTCTGTTTCTATCTTACTCTAGCTATCGTCTCCTCTTTTTTACTCGTGCAGGAGGAGTACATTATTTAAAATCAAGAGAGCAACTAATTAACTAACCCTATCAAAGAAAGATGTGGAAGTAAAGTGTATCCCAGAATCAAGGAGCAAACTACATAAATGAATTTATGCATTCAACCCAATTTGGAGAGAATCTAGTGCTCCACTCTTTCCAAGTTGACTGTCATTAAAAATCTTTCCCAACGGTTTCGGTCAACGAGTCCTCGTCGGAGCTTCCTCGAAGTCATGCAGGAAATGGATTTTACTGCAAGGCCGAGATCGGCTACGCTTGACTCGATCATTCTTCAACAACCTGTGAAACAAAAGGTAACAAATGCAAAAGAAAAGGCGTATGGCACATGCACGATATCCATTCATTAATCACACATTTAAATCTATTTCGTCATTCAAAAACTGTATATGGTATACCAGTCATTTAGGGAGTCAATGGGGGAATAAATGTAATCAAGTCAACACAATAAGCTGCAGGAATATGAAATTATTTTGCTACATGATACCCCAATAAAAAGGTTTCAACAGAGTTTAAACAACCACAAAGTAACAAAAGAAAAGGTATTAAAAGTTTATCATAACATCCAAACTATGAGTGTATTTTAAGCTCATCACCAACGCAACCAGTACATTGCTTCAAAGAGGGGAAAAATGTAGACACGTGAAATTAACATCGTGCACCCAATTTACTTTCATCCGCTCATTAAATAAATCAAACACAACAAATCCATTCACCAAGTAAATCAGGTCTTTAGTCCTAAGGTTATTCATTTAAATAAATCAAGCATCATCCCATTAATGAAATAAATGAAACATTCATTAAATTGAAATCCAAATGTATATTCCATCTTTTCTGATTTAAATAAATCAAATATTTAAGTCATAAAATTCAAAAGCATCCTAATCATCATTAAACTAATCTAATCCTAATTAGCCTAACCTAACCACCCATCACATCCTCTAGATAATCCCACTTGCACAAATAAATCAATTTTTTGATTTATTAAAATCATCATTTTCACTCAACATGGCATCTTTGAGGAATATTCCCTCAAATTTGAATTCAAAATCAAGTGGACATGTACATCCAACAAAGCAATTAATGTCTCTTACATGTCCCTTGCAAAGGTCAAACTAAGCATTAACTCTCAAATTCAAATTTGAAATTTCCCCCTCTTGGGCACATTTCCCAAATCTTGCACATCCCTCAACCTATGACATCATGACAAGTGGCCTCTTTTCATTGGCTTATTTTTTATCCCACACTGCTCTCTTATGAGCACTCTTAGCATTTGAGAATCTACAAATAGAGGCTTCATTCTTAATCAAATCCTCCACAACTCCACAATCATTCATGTAAAGTCACTCTCTTCAAGAGAACTATTTTTTCCCACCATCAATCCATCATCATCATTGGCATTATATCATTTAGCTTATCTTAGCAAGGATTGGGAAAGGGCTATTTTCCACAATAGCACCAATCCACTATAAGATATAATTTTCTCCATGTTTTATTATATGATTTCAATTTATCTATCTAAATCTTTGTTGTTTTGATTGCATTACTAGCATGTGGAGTTATTTCATAGGGATGTTGATTGTTGGTTTTGTTTTAAAATACTAATCATGCTTTGTGTGTTTTAGGATTTTAACCAAAATGCAGATTTTTAGCATCCACAGAACCAACCTTTGAATTTCATGAACATCTATCTTGTAGTTTTCCTAAAAACTGTCCTAGAGAGGATATCATGGTGCAATAAAAGAATATCATTAGGAATAGTGATATAGCGTCCTTAGATGAATATGATGAAGTAACATTAGACTCTCCTTCATTAAGGGATGTTAATATTATTTAACCTCAACTCATCCTTTACTCACCTTCACACAAACCTCAAACTCAAAACAAACCCGAACTTATCCTATACCCACTTAAAAAAAATGTGGCGCAATAGTTGAGTCATAATAACATTTCTCATACATAATAAACACCTCCAACATCCCTCCCATTGCCTAACCCAATCTTATCAAGTCCTCCTCATTTACCTTCACAAATTGGAAAGGAGTATGACCTTTTTGAACAACTCAAGAATAATCCTACTAAAATATCATTATGGGACCTTATTCAAGCTTCCCCTCATTATCATAACATGATTCAAAATTATTTACAACAAGTTACTATCCCTTCTAATGTGCAACCAAATGACATAACAACCATGATTCAAGGAATAAATTCTAACATTATTTTTCATCAAAGTGAACTCCCTCCTTCGTCCAAGTACAAAAACAAAATGATGCTTTCATGATAATAGCTAGATACAATAGAATAGGAATAAAGTGAACCCTTTTCAACAATGGCTCTACTCTTAATATGTTTAGTGTAAACCTTTTGGATAGGCTTGGTATGGATAAATAAAAAATTCATCCCGATTCTTTATCTATTCATGGATTTGATCATGTAGGAAAATAACTGCTTGGTGTGATCACTTTATCTATTACAACTAGAAAGGCCACATTAGAAACACTGATCCATGTTATGCCTCATGATATTTCATATAATTTTATCTTAGGAAGACTATGGATTCATGCAATAAATGGGGTGCCTTCTACTCTTCATCGTAAAATGAATTATATTTACAACAACAAAGTGTACACACTCAAAGCTAACCTTGACTGAAATAGTTGTTTAAACACTGAAAAAGGCAAGGGAAATCCTTTGGAAACATTAACACCAAGTACACAAGTGGAACCCATGCAATACAAAGGAAAAGAGAAACATATTGAGGAAGTCACAAAGCTATTAGAAGATTATTAGGATTCCTTAGAATTTGAACCAACATTCATGGGAGAATACAAGATCATAAACAAAGACTCTAAAAAGGGAAAATAAAAAGTAGTAATGTCAACACAAATTCAGAAGACCCTTCGAAAGCATCCACCTCAACCACTTGAGAAGAAGAAACAAATTATAGAACAAACTTTGATGAACTTCACTATGAACAATCACTAAATCCAAAAGAAATGAAAAAGCTTTATAGAATAGGTTATGAAATAATGAAACAACTAGGATATAGTGGAAAAGGATTTGGTGCTAGAGAACAAGGTATCCATGTACCTATAGAGCCTCACATGCAAGAAAAGACCACTATTCTTGGTTAATGTTCTTTGAAAGAAAGAAAGAAACAAGCCTTCACTTAATATCAACACTCTTACAAAAGATTCTTCTATGCCGACTTTAACATTAGTACATCCTAAATTGATAGACACTAGTGGTATGGGTTTTTTTCCTTTGAAATAAATGAAAGAAACAAAAAAACCTTCACTCAATGTCAATTCCATCGCACAAAACACTAGTGATTTGAATTTGATGGATTTTACACCCTCCTATAAAGGAGAGAAAAAAATCTCATAATCTAAAGAGTCTTGTGTAAGTGTGACATCTGTTAGTAAGCAAGAGATATCTTTTTCAAAAAATAAAGGAAAATCTTCTACCATTATCAAGAGAGTATCTTGTCGAGACTTCTCCAAGATTCTTTGATATATCTCCCTCCAAAAGCAAGAAAGAAATTTTACTACAAAAGTTAATTTTGTGCATATCATAGAGTTCATGGTCATTCTACTAATGAATGTAAGGCTTTAAGTGATAGAATTCAACATCTTAGGGACTGTGATACTCTTCCTTATGTTGAAGCACCTATTTCCTCTAATTAAAACTTATTTTCATCCTTTTGATCTCATCCTTGTCCTTCACTAAGTGGGGCAAGGGATTAGGCATCCTTTTCCTCATATGTCACTTGTCATTGTCTTTTTTGGCTAGTTGACTATCTTTCATGTACATTTAAGAACAAGCTTGGGATGTGGACCACATGCCTTAATATGGCTTGCATGTGACATACCCATTCATAGTGTAGTTCATTGAAAAAAATATGACTTAGCATAGGGATTTCTGAGTAATCTCTCAAGTATTCTTCTACTTTAAAGCAATTTCTCACAGTAATGGTGTTAGCAATTTCTTTAATGTGGGGGCATACATTGACACTCATGTTTCAATGTGCAATTTTATTTCTTCTTGTGATGCATCCTTTTCATGGTGGTGTCATTGGGCTTTAGTTCATCTGAGAGCATGATATTTCTTTGACTTGTCCTCTCTTGGAGAAACTAGGAAGAATATTCCTTAAGAAGAGACCTTACATGGACTAAGTAAAATCCCTTTGAGTGTATATTATACTATTTTTCAGTTACAAAAACTATTATATGGCCACCTTGCATAATACACTTTGCATGCCTATAAAGCCATCTTGTTTGTTGATCAATATCAAGCATATGAAGCTTTTCTTGTCATGAAGCTCATAGTTCAATGTTGTGTGCTACCTTATCAAATTTCTTAAGAGGTATAACTTACATATGGTTTGATGGGAAGCCAAACCAAGGCATGAATTTCCTTAGCTACTCACACGTATGTGTGAGCACATACTGGCCACGTGTGTATGTGTATCACCTTCTTGTATTTCTCACCCAATAGATATCCTAATGTTTTGTTACCCCAGAGTGAGCACGCATCTTTGAATAAACATGTTAGATCTGATCCAAGGCTTGATCCACCTCTTCTTATTTGTGCTTACTTTTATTTTTCTCTCTTTTTATTGTCATTGCATGAACATGTATCTTGATGTTGCATATTATACACCTTGTGTGTGTCCTTTTGTGCTTATGTTGGTTTGACATAGGATCTCAATTCTTGGGGGCTTGGTTACCTCCTTTATCTTTTTTATCCTAGACCATTCACATTGGTACAATTGAACCCCTCTTTAATGTATACTTTAGTGTGAGTTTGAAGCAAGTTCATCCTCTCACTAAAGTGGGGGCTAAATGTAGTGTTTAAAAATATCATCATTTACATTTTGACAGTTAATTTGAAAATGGTTAACATTAAAATGGCCTAGTGTCACCTGCATCTAGTGTTGTAATGTGTTTTACACATTCACATTTGATTTAGGGCCCTTTTAAGCTAAATAAACTTAACTTTTCCTTGATTAGTGTATTCATTTATACATTCACATTAAATTTAGGGCCCTTGGACCTAATGTTTCCTTAATCTAGTGTTGTAATGTGTTGAATACATTCACATTGGATTTAGGACCCTTTTAATCTAAATAGACCTCTTTTTTCCTTAATTTGATGTTTTAAAGTATATTTATTAACACTTTTACATTGAGTTTTTAGCCCTATTACATTTATGCTCTTTATATCATCATTAATAGGCCCTTAAGACCCTATATTATGCATCCTGAGACACATTTCATCTAAAATTCCAACATAGGACACCAAATAAACTTAATTTCTCATCTCCCCAACACTTTATCTCTCCAAAAAGTTCTTGTGGGGTCCATATGCCACCTTGGGCATATGAGTCCCATTTTCCCCCTTTTTTCAAGTTTTGAGCAAGAAAATATTGGTTTTAAGTTCAAATTTCATGTATGTCAGGCTTCGGGATCTAATAAATGGGATATTAGATCAATTTCCTATATAAATGAGGTCTCAAACTGTTATTTCACCTAAGAAAGATTAATCATTCATGATGTCAAGTCAAGAAATCAAGATTGAAGCATTCCAAGACATTACAAGATCATTGAGAGAGCACTCATGATCATTTCTAAGGCATTTATGGGAAAATTATTCATCATTTTTTGTAGCCATTGAGTATCTATCATCATGTCAAGGTTATCAAGGATCAAAGATGTTATTGAGCTAGTGTTGTGATGTTGCATTCAAGATCCAAGGTCAAGCATATTTGTTCTACACTTATCTCAAGATCTAGATCTAAATCCATCATGGACATTTCATGTTAGATTGGACATTTATAAGACATTATTCAAGGTATCATTTTTCATGTTTCATGTCCTTGTTTCATTATCTCATCATTTGGTTTAATTACCTAAAATAGGTTTAACCTAGGAAAACCCCTATCCTCTAACAAACAACAAATCTTTCTTCTCTTTGATGGCTGATTGCAGATCTAGGTGTCTTAGAGCCTGAGGATCCCTTGAAAATTAGGTTGCAAGGTTGGAGAAAGTTGTTGGAGTTTTCCCCTCATCTGCAAGGTTGTTACCTTCAAAAAAGTCATCTACAGGTCCAAAATTAGGGTTTTAGATCTAAAAGTCAATTGGGAAGGACAGAGCAGAAATTGAAGACCAGATTTAGACTTTGAAGTTCTAGAAAACCCTAATTGGACTCATATGCTAGTCTTGGTCTATGAGTCCCAATTTAGGTCATTTTTCATATTTTTGTAGTTATAGACATCCTTTCGCTAGATTTCATTTTCTTCCCACAAACCTTGATCTAGGACTGATACACCCAGACTAGCATATGGGTCCTAGTGTACCAAATTTTTAGTATTTTTATCATTTGAAAGCTTCAATCAGTCTTCTTTAGGTTTCCAAGTGTACACATTCCATCTTATAGTTCTCTGTTCTATTTTTCATGCTTTTATAGGTCATTTAGTGAAAGATTGCATCATGTTAGGTTTAAGCATTTTTATTTGCATTACATTTTCATTTCCAAGCACTAGCTTGGTGGTGAACCCCTCATTAGTTTACAATTAGACCTTAGGAATACCCTATTGTTAGATCTCTTTCCCCTTTCTTCATAGGATTGAGATCTCTAGGGTTTATCCTTGAATGAGATTGTTTGAAGTATGTTATTTTATCTCCCAAGTATAGGGTAAAAGCACAAACCTATGTTACGCTTTAGGCAACTTATCAACACAACTGAATTTAAGTATTTATAACTAGAAATCAATTTTGGTCAAACATATGCTCTAGTAGGGTTCATTCTAGCTTAGTTAGATACTTCCACAACTTTTTCAACTAAAATTGTTGACTAAAAGTATATGGAGTACCACTTTGAGTCCAATTTACCAAAAAAATAAAATTATTTGAAAAACCTGGAGTTTCAATAACTCCCGCTAATGTAAATAACATTTTTTTTTTAAAAAAAAATTCCTTTTGTAGATCCATAGGTGTAGTTTTCAAAAATATATTTATTTTAATAGTTTAATTATTATTTATTATTTATTATTTATTTTTACTAAAAGTAGGTTATCAACACAAAATATTAGGTTGATTACCAAGCCAAGGAAAAAATACTAAAACTTATTAAAAAAATTGAAAAAAATATGATGCACTACATAAAAGAATCTATTTCATGATGGTATATTTTTTCTCAATTTTAAATAAATATTTAATATGAAAGTTGATGTCTGATGGAAAGAGTTGTTTTTTTATTTAGACACATTTTAATATTTATTTAAAAATATAAATTTATTAAAATTGGAAAAAAATATATACATGCACTAAAGTTTCAATTTATAAATACACAAAAAAAATTGAAACAAAAAAATAAAATTTACTATAAAAAGTTTGACATCTCATGCAACTTCAATTTTTAGCATTTTATCAAAAACTAAATTATAGTGTTAATTTATTAAAAACTAGTTAAAAATATTTAAAAGAGAAAATACAAACATAAAATATACTAAAAAAGACATATTTAATAGTTTACATCATTTCAAAATTTAAAACATATATGCCACTTTTTAATGGTTAAAGTTTAAAAGTTGGATTAGCATTGGTCATTTCCTTTATAAAGTGTGACACAACTTTGTACTTTTACCCTATAAAATCAAACAAAATTCTTCCTTTCACATGGGGTATAAAAGAAATATAAAGGGAGAGAAATTTAAAGATGTGAAATAATTTTAATTTTTCATATTGAGCAAAAAATCAAAAGATTAATGAATATATAATGAAAGTGAGATAGAGAATTAAAGAGATAGAGATAGATGTACATATAGAGAGAAGCAGAAGATGGGATAAAAGAATAGAGAATAGGTGAAAGATAAAGATGGAAATATAGATGGAAAGAGTTGTGGAGAAAATATATACTAAATTTTAAACAACCATTTTGTCCCAATTATCCAAAGATGATATATATATATATATATATATATATATATATATATATATGAGAGAGAGAGAGAGAAGGTAAATATATGGATATGAATTGAGATATGTTAGGAAATAAAACATCAATAGCCAGTTTATTTAATCCATTTCATATGTAACCCATGAGACAAAAACATGGATACAATCTTATAAAATAATCATAATACATAGATCAAATAGATAAGCCACAAGAGAAATAAATACATGCCCTAGGAAAACCATCAAAAGGAAAATTTTAATTCTCCAAAAGCATCCATAATCCATCTTATTATTGAGTAATAAAAAATTCACGTGTTTAGAAAGCTACAATAGATACTTATGAAAGATCAAGCCTCTGAAACACATCGTCATCCAAGTTTCCAATCATAAATCCACACATCCCATGCCAAGCTTCACATATGTACTCCTAAAAAAGAATAGACAACATGAAAAACCACTCACCTAGATAAAAATATGTTATAAAGATGTGTACATATTATGTCCATATGACCATTTTTTCTGGTGTGAAACTATGAGAATAAATATAAATGTACTTGATTTAATATTACATTTGTGGCTCTAGGAAAATTCATCATCAGTAATTCACTACCATGGAAAATTCACCAATGAAAAATTCACCACCAACTAAAATTCATTACTAGCAAAACTTTGATTTTATTAAAAATGTTAAGGTGAATTGCTAGTGGTAAATTTTACTTGACGGTGAATTTTCCATCTATGAATTTTCCATGGTGGTGAATTACAGATGGTAAATTTTCATTCGATGAATTGCTGGCAATGAATTTTTGGATGCCTACATTTGCATATATAGAGAGGTGAAAGAAGTGACCTACAAGCTACTGAACAGAGGTAGGTGAACAATGGTAGTTAGACAGTTGAGTAATCAAGATGATCATAATGTTATATATTCACCAACATTCCCCCTGTATTACATTATTCATGAAACCACAAAAACACCTTGCTTAAGAACCCCCCCCCTAAGGCTTATATAACAAAACTTGGCTGATAACAAAATATGTATACATTTTTGAGAAGATTTTCCTTTTGAAGAAACAAATCTTAAATCAGGTAGAATTCCTCCAAGTTTCCTTGTAACCCTCAAAAAGGGGAAGCTCTGAGTTGAATTCCTGAGTTCTTCATCCTTTGAACTCCAAAATCATACTGTAATTTTTAGACAACCACCCTCCAAGTTGTTTGGTCAACCCTCGTAAAGGTATAATCCTTTGTCTTGACTATAATTATTAGACAACATCCTCCAAGTTGTCTCCTCGACCCTCGTAAAGGTATAATCCTTGATCACATTATCATAAACTCTTTGGGAAACAATCCATATTGAGTTCTTCACACAACACCTTACCTGTCTCCAAAAATAAAACATAACAATATATGTATTCTTAAAATATGTTAGCCATAACAAGAAAAAGCAAGAAATTAAAGCAAAAAATGCTTCTCATGTAAAGCATCATCTCAAACTGAGAAGCTGACTTGAGATGATGGAAATTCCTCCATTCTCCAGTGCCACCAACCTCCAAAGTGAAGACTTATAGTACTAATGCATTATTAACACCACCAAAAGAGTTATTAATAATAACTTCATCATCTGATGAGTCCTCATCTTCAATGCATGCAAAGTTTCCTATATCTGATTCATCTTTTAGATTCCCTTTAAGAAGATCACTGGCTCAAATTTTACAAAATTTTAATATTTGTCCCTTTTTCTTATAGTAAAAAGGCTATTGTGAAAACAAACTTATCCTTGTTTTCTTGGTAAGAACGTGACTACCATGTAGCTCTTGTTATACTTTTGCCTTTTCTTATATTTGCAATAGTAATATCTACTTAACTTTAAACATGTAGTGTTATTGTGGAAATCTTAATTATATATGCATTCAAGAAAATATATAGTAAATTTACGTAATTATTAAAATGAAACCATTCCACTTCAATAAATATGAATAATTTTTACTATGAATATATTATGATATAGGAAAATCTTACTAGAGTAAGGTTAAATTATGTTTTGAAACTGGTAAATATTTACATGTAGCTTATTCACTTAGTTGATAATAATATGTATGGTAATAATGTTAATAAAAACTTATTACTATTAAAAAAAAGTGAACATAATGACACAAAATAAATTAATATTAAAAAAAATATAGATAATTTTATATTTCACTATTGTAAGGGTGTGTTATATTCATACCTTATATTGGTTTTATATGTACATTTTGGAAAGATTTGATATGGGAGATATTAAATTACAATTAGTTAAAATGAAGTCTTAGACTTGTGGAAATTTTAAATATTGAACAAGAGAGTCAGATTTGCACCATGAAAAATTATCCAAATAATTTCCATGCACATAAGTTTGATCTCAAAAGGAGAATTGGTATTATAAAAGTTGGAGAATGTTTGAAGAGAGGTTCATTTTTGTTTTTGAGGCTCACCTAGAAATTGAGATTGAAAGGAACACCAAATAAATTGAAATCATGTGTTTGGACTCTATTACTTTATTTTCTCTCCAATAAAAACACAACTACTAATTTAATTTGTTTCTAAATAAACCTTGATTATGACTTATCTCAATTAATCAAAGAAAAAGATCTTAATAAATCAAAATGTGTATCAATCAATCTTTTGGTAGTCTATTTTTTTAGTGTTTGTTAGAAATATAATTCCTAAATTAAATTTGTTTCCAACATTGACTTTGACATGCTTCACCTACTAAAAAAAAAGCCTAACAAATTCAATTGACTAAAATTGCATATAATCATTTCTTGATAATCTAATTTCTCTATAAAAATTAAAATTCTTAAAATCATATTTATTTGAAATATATTGCCATTGAATTGAAAAACATAAAATATTTTTCCTTAAGTAAATTAAATATTATTTATATCTTTTAAATGAATTAATTGTTTTCATCGAAAGAGGTTGTATTAAAAGTGGACTGTAATTGGCCACTTTTAAAAATAGATGAGTCATCTTGCCTAAAGTTTTGGCTTTATTTTACAACTTAGAAAAAAAAAATTCCTATCCGATTGAGAGGTTCACCACATTAGGAGAGAGGGGACCATAGTGGAGTAGGGTCCAATAGTGGGGATAGAACTAGTACTTAGTGGGCCCCATAGTGAAGCACCTTAATATCCAATTATAAAACATTTTTTATCCATAAAGTACACAAACTGACAAACCATGTGATGCCAATCATTAAAACATGATTTATTGCATGACTATCGGTCCCACTTTTTTTTGGGCCTTTTTGGATACCTCAACAAAAAAACATGTTGATGTGGCATCATATTTCATGGTGTGGCCCTAAAAATATATATATATATATATATATATATATATATATAAGCATGTGAGTTGCGAAATAAACTATTGTACAAAATTGAGAGTGATTTAAAATTTCCACGTAGAATTTTGAGAAGTGCAAAGTTAGGATGCTCCACTATGGGACCTTCTCCCCTATTGAAAACTATTTGCATTCAGACGTAAGCTGCATATTCATTTCAAAGAGCATTAAATACGTTTTGTAAGAAAATTGAGCCGTACTTAGGCGATTCCATGAGGAAATGGATAAGAAAATCTATTCGTAGTTAGGCAATTACATGAGGAAATGGATAATAAAAAAAGAGTAGGAAATAGCAAGAAAAGCCGACAATAACGCACATTCACTAGGCCTACATTGCCCTTGATATGAAGTAGGTATAACTTGAGAATCAACATCTCAAATGTGGAGCTGAGGGCCAATATTTTATTTTATTTTATTCAAGGGGTAAATGCTTTTGACATGAGCTATGAGCCGGAATACAACGATTCAACAATACCACCCCAATGGGGTTTGAACATTGGTGGCAAGAAAAATAGTGCCACCTATAAACCCTCACACCATGCCAATACTGCCGAGCTGAGGGCCAATATGAAAAATGTAATTTTACAATATTATTTTTTTAAAAAGTTAAAGATAAAATATTTTTTATTTAAATTGTATTTTGTATATATTTTAAATAAATTATTTTTAAATTATGTCAAGTATTATTATTTTTACAAATTTTTTATTGTAGTATAGTAATACCCCTCCTCTTACTGGTAGGATTTAGTATTTTTCAATGCGGTTGTTTGCTACTTGTGACGATGATGATATTGTTTGCGTTGGATAGTTAGAAATTTGATGATGTTGTATTCCATTAGTAGACTGTTGGTGATTATGTTTATGCACTTGAGGATTTGATTATTTCATTTGACATTGTGGTTGGTTAGATGTTAGTTCATTTTCATAATTATGATATGATGCAGTAATTTAATTAGATATGTTATGAGATGATTTCTAGTTAGAAATGTTGATTTATTAGATAGATTATAATTGTTAGAATAGGTGTGATGAAGGACAATATGGCATCACTCATTCATGAGTGCCCTGTTATGTTGTGATTCCTTCTCACAATGCAGTACTTTGATTTAATGCTTTGATGATTATATATATATATATATGTATGCACATGTACACAACTTCGTTTGTATGCAGGATTTGCAGGTATAAGTCTCGATTCCACCTGCTTTGGCAGGACAGGGCGAGCACCAAATAACCCAACGGTTAAATGTTGAAACAGAGGTGACGATGAAGTCCTCCCGTCCCATGATGTCAGATCGTCTTGTTGATTGGTATTGTTCTTTTTTGTGTTATTGTCGTCATTTGTGTGTTGTGTTATGTGTTTTGTCTTATCTTGTCTGGGTGGCATTTTATAAGTTATGATTCATGTTAATGATGGAAATAATTATTTATTTCAATGTTAGATTAAATTCTTTTGTATATATATAGATGATTTAATTATTTTTCAAAATCATATATTCCAATTAAATAATAATTAAATATTAGATGTGACTTAATTATTTTAATCAATTAACTGGTGGTGGATAATTATGAGAATAATTTATTTAAATTAAATAAGTAATGTGATGTGCAAGTAAAGTTGCAAAAACATAAATAAAAGAAATAAAACAAATAAAAGACTGAAAAAGATTGTGAGAACAAATAGGAATACAAATCTAATTAAAAAGCTTGCTTTTAAAGAATGATTTTATTTTATTTTTGGATTTTGAGAGTTTTTGTGAAGAGAGGGATATTATCTTTTATGGAATCAAGAATTTTTGTAAGTTGACACACACAAAAGATGAGGGATTGAGAAGTTGCACAAGTCTTTGGTTATGCATTTTTGAATCTTATGCTATATTTGGAAGGAGTTTTAGAAAGGGTTGAAAAAATCTTTTGTGGGTATTTTTCTGGAGTCTTCTGAACAAAGAAACAGAATTGAGTCGAGCACGAAATCTTGGAGAGGAGATTTTGGAGCAGAATGAGAAGCACTTCGTAGAAGCCACTGGGATCAAGCTAGCTTCATCAGGTTCTCGAGAGCGTAGGACTACAGGTTCCACCCTCTCTCTTTCTTCTTGATTGTATTAAATCTGTAAAGAATAGAAACGTGAATTAAATCAATTTTTGTATGTAAAAGAAAGGTTTTCAGGGAATTAGATTTTTATGATTTAGTTGTGAAAAGAAAATATATAAACAAGTAGGTCTTCTTATAGGAAAATTCTTTTGAAACCTAAAATCATTTTTGGTGCAAACAAACAGAAGGAATGTCTGTCAAATTCTATTTGAATATGCCCTATTTCTCTTTAGTATTTTGCTGGAAAAAGATCAATCATTTTATTGTATTGGATTTAAAATATTCTTTTATCTTAAATGTGTAAATTTTTTGTGTTTACACAGAAAATAGTAGTTTTTTATTTAAAATATATATATATATATATATTATATATATATTTATCTATATATATTATTAATCTTTAAAATAAAAATAAAAATAAAAAAATCTGTGTTGAAAAAGAATTCATGGCCGATTTGCATTGGCGTCCGTGCCTGCAAAGGACGGATCAAATTTTATTTATTCTATTAAAAAAAATATATTTATTTTTCGAAATTTAAAATATAAAAAAATAAATAAAAAAATAAAAAAATTAAATGTTATGGGATGGGGGGGGTTGGCTGGGCCGTACCCACCCCATGTCCCTTAGCTGTGGTGGACATAGCAGTCCGGACGGACTGCTGTACACAGCAGTCCAGCCGGATTGTTGTGTACAATACCGTCGGACTGCTGTGCAGTCTGCCGGTACAGGCCGCACAGCCTATTGGGCTTTAAAAAGCTTTTTATTTATTTATGATTTTTATTTATTTTTATATATATATAAATTTATATATATATATTTTTAAATATATTTATTTTATTAAATAATATAATTATAATTTATGTTATTTAATATTTGTTGTTTTTTTTTAATGTTATTATAATTGTTTATTTTTTTATATATTAAAGGAATGAAATTTTCTTTGGACGTAAAATGTTAATGTTTTTTTTTAATGTAAAATAAAATTAAGGTATTATTATATTTTAAATAATTAATTATATTTTGATATAGAAATTATGGTTTAATTTTAGGCAACAAATTACATAAATGTTGTCGAGCGTGTGCTCTTTATATCATTTCATGTTGGAGTGTTTTGTGTAATAGAGTTAATCGTTACTTTCAGTCATAAATTTGTGTGATTTGGTTATCGTTTCCATTTAATTGTTGTAACTTTACTCTTCGATGAAGGAACCTATTGTTGATTTCGTAATCCTTGTTCCAGAGGCTTGCTATTTTATAATGTTATCTTTGCCTTGGTTAGGCTTTGAAATTTTTGGTTTTATGTGAGGAAGGGTTGAACAGTTTGGTTGAGACATTTTATTGAGAATAATTGCGAGAGGGTTAATGCCTCGTGTATCTAGTTTTGGTTATGTGCTTTATATGTGCTAGTTCAACCCTTGCCTGCTTTGTGATATGTTAGGGGTCATAGGGAGAGTGGCTCTTCATGGGCGCCGGCGCCTCAGTTGGAGGAAGTGCCAAGGGAACCCACGTAAGAGTAGTTAAATAAGTGATAACCTAAAAATAGAATCTAAGGGGATGGGTAGTAAAACAATAACAAGATAATGATGAAGCCTCATCCACCTATTAGTGCTAGCACAAACTAAAGGGGACCGAGAAGGCCGTGGTTGTCAAGGTCATTGCCTTGTCATCACGAAAGGTTAACGACTCCGCATGAGTAACCCTATGGAGCGGCGCCTTGAGATAGGCTGTCAGGAGAACCATAGATGGAAGCGGCACCTTAACTTGGTTGTCTGGAGAATCCATGTAGAGATGGAGGCGGCACCTTGTGATAGGTTGTCTGGAGAATCCATGTGAAACCATGCGATGACACTCTCCACTTGACATCCTTGTTGTTCTTGTTTCTTGTTGCCTCTGGATATTGTTATTTTTATATTGTTCTGATTATAGGGCTAGGGAATCCATAGGTGTGTGTCGGCGCCTCAGTTGGAGGAAGAGCCAGGGGATCCCATGAGAGTTATGTGATGACCCTCCCTACTTGACACCCGTCTGACTTGTTCTTGTTGCCTATTGGAATGGTGTATTGAATGGTTGATTTAGATTTATTATGGAATCGTGTCCTTTTTATTGTTTCAGATTTATTTGGAAATGTATTTTGGATGTTGTTGTGGATCTTCTGGATATTGTATCTTTATGATGTTTCTTTGAATTCTTGTGAATTTGATTCATGTTGTTAAGTGATAGTACTTCATGTTATCGTGATGAGTTTCTTTCTTTTACTTGTTATGTGATTTGTGAATGTCGATGGTTGTGCATTGCATACTTGAGTTGTACTTGTTGTATATCATATTGTGTTTGAGTCAGTTTGACATTCATGGTCGGGTTCACTTCCTCGTCACCTCTGAGCACAGGGGGTGAGTTACTTGTAATTCACATGGTTGGGTGGAACATGCTCCTCACCCATTGGGTTCCCCATCAGCATTCTATCTTCTCAGCATTTCCAGTTGGAGTTGTACTAGCATTCTCCTTGTAGTTCATATTTCATTATACTTGTATCAATCCCCATGTTGGGAAATTCAATGTAATTCAATTATCAGAGTGTAATGTAATATTATAACGGTGATGTAATAGTTAGGCTCATTTGTAACTCTATTAAGAGATTTATCATGGATGTTTTATGTGATGTTTATTGTTATCGCATCATAGATTATTGGATGTACCATTGTTTATGGTTATTATTAAGTTAATGGTTATGTTGTAATCTTTATCTTTATTTATGTTTAGTTGTTGCGATGTAACCTCGCGTGCCCCAGAGAACTAAGTGTGTTAATGTTATGTAATGTGCTATGTGGTTATGGTTTAATTTTATTGCATGTTTACTATTATTATTTAAAAAAAAAAAATTAGTTGCTTTGTGTGTGTTCTCTGGGGTTTGCACGATGGGCGTTACAAGTATGATATATAAAGAATAAAGATATTATTAGTTCTTGTGTGGAATCTAGTGATTAATATTGTTATTTCAATGAATCAAAATATGTAATTTTCTTTTCAATGATTTTATTTTGTTTCTTTTAAAGTATAATGTGTGATTTTTAACTATTTTTAATTTTCACATGCTTGTTTTACAACTTTATTGACTTTTTTTGGGTAATTTATTCTAATGAAATTATTATGAGAAAATTAAAAATTTGAAATTCTTTTTAATTTTTTTTGAAAAATAGGATTTAAAAATCTATATTGGGTAAAAGATAACCAAAGAAAAATGTTGCCAACACTATGAAACAAGGTTTTTACCAAAACAAGACATAAAATGTTGATGAAGTTAACGGTAAAAATATATTAAATATATCAAATACAAATATATTAAATATATTCTCTCAAAATTTTAATTATCATATGTTAACAAACCAATCAAACTTATTATTCTAAACTATTTATCAAGTTTAAATTTCATTATCACAACTTAGGTGGGGTTTAGTCATTTTTTTTAATATTTATTTTACTTTATTTATTTAGTTATAGAGCTATCTTGTAGAAGTTGAAATTATTTCATTTACTATAACATCCCTCCATTTTGTTCTTTTGATCGAACAGTGTTCGTATTGTATGTTTTGCTTTGTTAGCACGATGGTTATAAATTTGATTACTTTGATCGCTAATTGTTAAAGCGATGAAAACAGTATGTTTTGATGTGATGGTGCTTTAATCAGATGTTTTATTATTTCATGTTATGGATTAAATTAGCATGTATGTGAATTATTGATGCTTTATGCTTTGCTATATAATTGATGATTAGATGTGTCATTTAGCGATATTGTATTGGTGAAGGGGATAGGATCACATCACTCGCATGCGAGCGCCCTATGATTTCCATGATTTCCTCTTCACGGTGTGTTTTAATGTATACATATATGCATGTTTTTGACACTCGTATTGTGTGCAGGATGCAGGTACAAGACATTGACTCCATTTGGTTCCACAGGTTTGAGTGTGTCCCTTGTCCAACAGAAAATGATTAGGAGATAGTAGCTAGGTTTTCTGTGTCATGACATCACCCTAGCCATAGTGTGTCATCGGGTTGTTAGTTGGGATAAGTTATTTTCTTTGTTGTCTCTCTGCCCCTTGCCCTTGTATTTAATTTGCAATTTAAATTGGTGCTTGTTTTATTTAATTGCATTGTCAAAATAAATAAATGAGTGACTATTAATTAATTAGTTAATTTAGTTCAATCAATAAAATAATCTAATCATGGATTAGATTTATTTATTGATAAATTAAATTAAAATATTTGTGTTAGCATTATTAAATATTGAGATTTAATCAAAAAGGAAAAAAAATAGAGCCATGCCTTATATTTCTTTTTTTTTTCAAATAAAGTTGAGAGAATGATTTAAATGTGAATTGGTAAATTCAATTTTATTGAAAAGGAAAATTTAATTATCATTTGGTTGCAAAAATAGATCTTTGTTTTAAAATAATATTGTGCAAATTACACTTGGAAATGAAATTGTTTAAAAAAAAAAAAAAAATGAAAATATCTAAATTGGCAATAAATTTTGGTGGGTGAACTCAAATTAGGGGTTTGAAAATTTGGAGAAGGAAATGGCATAAGGAAATTCATGTTTTGTTTTAAAAGGAAAAAAATTGGTAATTTGTGAAAGAACAAAAAAACTTGGGAATTGAAATTCTTGGAGAAAATTGTTTTGAAGAAAGGATTGGATAAATTTGTTGAAGCAAAATTGATAAAAAAAGAAAGAATTCCATTGAAGAATTGGAAGCTTGGAGAAAACATAAGATGCAATTTCTTTAAATTCTTGTGCAAATTGTTATTTGAAAATCTTGTTTTTAAATTGGTTCAAATTGGTTTGGAATTCAAGTTTGAATTAGAGGAAAACCCATGACAAAAACTCCATTCAACTTGATCAAAAGAATTCTCAACATATTGTGGAAACAAGGAAAAGATTCAAAAATTCATACTCAAACTATCAATAGGAAATTTGAAATAAACTTGGGGGATTCAAATGGTTTTCTTATGAAAATTTGTGGTTGCTTTAAAAAATATCCATTTAAATTTGCAAGTATTGTGAAATTGTAACGCCCCGTCCTGCGAACCCCAAAGGAACTAATAACAATGGAACAATTATTTTTTTTAAGAATATAATAAACATAATTAAGTATCCTAATATAACAATATACTAAGTTGCATGACTAATTCCATTGGGGTACACAGGGTGACATTACTATACTAACCCATAACAATGATATCAAGATAATAATAATTAAACAATTACATAAATATATTCATTCCCATTTCATCATTTAAAATATCTATTAACCAATAACCATATTCATAACATAGGTACATAAGACAACGAAAGATACTATAATGATATGAAGCATTTATATTACCACAGAAATAACACAACTTAACACAACTATTACCAATGATCATACCTGAATAAATACATGGTCTGAATATACATTACATCCAAATGATAGTAAAATACAATTGTTTGAAAATACATCTCAACAACCACATATACAATTTACAACAAGGTCATCCAAACACATTTGGGAGATAATACATCAATGAATACATTACATCTGAAGTATAACATACATCTGGTACAAAGAATTACTGGATCATCAATATCCTCCAAAACCCTACAATAAAAGATACATTTGTAATAGAAAGGGAACCCACGGGGTGCGAAGCACATTCCACCCAACCACCCCTGTGCTGGGAGTAGACAAGGAAGGATCCCCGACCAAGCACGTCTAACAGTAACACAATACTATCTATAGACAAACAACTTAACATCAAAGTCCACTTAGAAACTCAACATCGAAAAATCCAAAAGGCACAACAACAAGCCACTGCTAAACATAACAATAAAACACCTTTCCAAATTACAACTAGTCACACTCACAACATCAATGAAACTCAAGACATAATATCAAAGACTACTTCCCACCATAACCAAAGACAAATCAATAAATCACTTCCAGAGGACTTCATAATTCTACACAAATAGAATGTTAGACAAGAGTGTCATCGCATGGTTTCACATGGATTATCCTGACAACCTATCACAAGGTGCCGCCTCCATCTCTACATGGATTCTCCAGACAACCAAGTTAAGGTGCCGCCTCCATCTATGGTTCTCTTGACAACCTATCTCAAGGCGCCGCTCCATAGGGTTACTCATGCGGAGTTATTAACCTTTCATGAAGACAAGGAAATGGCCTTGCCAACCAGGGCCTTCTCGGTCCCCTTTACTCTATGATAGCACTAACAGGCGGACGAGGCTTCACAATTATCTTGTTAATGTTTAATCCCCACCTGTGGTTTATTACTTAGGTTATCACTTATTAATACAACTCTACGTGGGTTACCCTAATAGCCCCTTTGTGCACTGGCCCCCACTAGAGCCACTCTCTCTAGACACTCAACACAAACTATCCAGCTCAATAGATTATATCCCAAGAAATACTAAACCAATCAATGAATTCTTTGCGAGGCATAACCATCTCGCCATAACATAAGAAACATAACTACAAATGGTACCATCCAAAAGAAAACTAAATCATCACCATGGTCAGCGCATAGACTAAGCATCAAAATACAAGATCCCAACTAATATCAGCATTCGACCTCTGGGAACCCTTAACAACCACTTAAGCTCCTATGCAAGATAAGATAAATCTAAGGTTTTCCCAGAAATCATAAACTCGATAAAAGAAAATCAAAATTAAATAAACGAGTAATCTCAAAGTACCCCATACATAAGAACGACACCATAAAACAAATTACAAAGAACAATAAGTTCACCCAATAAATCAATCAATTACACGATAAAACTCGTTTCAAAATAACACCAGTAATTTATTTCAATCTTCTCAACCAAACTATAACCCTATAAACTTTTTAAAAATTAACCAATCAATTTTAATTATAATTACAAAACTTATTTCCACTTTTCTAATTAAACTATAATATCACCACTTAAAAAAAAAAACCTATTTCCTAACCATGACAATATAATTTAGTGTCCAACATACATATATATAGATATATAAACAAATATTTAAAATTCACTATCAAAAATAATAATAATAATAATTAAATTAAATAATTCATATATTTATATATAAAAATATATTAAATAAATATAATCAATTAATAAACGCATTACTAAATTAATAAACTATCATACTTTAAATATATAGTATATATATAAATCTATATATAAACACATACATATATACATATATTAACATTAATATTAATATAATGTTAATAAATAAATATATATATATATATATAAATATAAACAGTCAAAATCACACATAAGCAAAAAATGCATTTAATGAAATCAAATGTCATACAACAAAATTTTGAATTAAAGCCAAGTCAAAGGGGAAAGTTTCAATGTGCACAGTACAAGGTACTGTGAGCAGTGGGGGGTATGTAGCCCCCCACTGGCTGTTGTATGCAATCAGTGGTGGCTGCGTACAGCCACCACTTGGGGGCCGTGGGTGGTACGGCCGCGACCGACCATCCACCCCCCAATAAAATATTTAATATTTATTTTTTTCAAAGTACTTTTATTTAATTTTAATTTAATTTAATATTATTTTTTAATTTCAGTTTTCAAAAACACAGAATTCTAGAACAATCTTTTTTAATAAATTTATATATCATATTTTATTCAAAATATCATTTCAAAATTTGAACTCACAATCTGTAACTTTTTATTTTATTTTATAAGCAACAAAGAATCAACACGAATTTCAAAGTGTTGTTTATACTATTATTTGATTATTTTCCAACAGGGAAAAAAAAGATATATATATATATATATATATATTTAAAGCATAATTTATATTAATCCTACTTCACATGATAGTACAGAAGAACATGAACATAACAAGCGATAATTTTATTTTATTTTATTTAACATATAAATAAACAGAATTATTTAAGTACATACAATTTATAACATATTCATTCCAAAGATTCAGTCAAATAATAATATATGTATATTAATTTTGTATAAATGTAGAAATAACTATATATTTAATCCAAAGATTTAGAACAACAATATAATAACAGATTTTCAATAAACCAATATAGATCTAACATGCAAATTCAACCTTCAATCAAAAATGATTTTTATTTCAAAGAAAATTAATAATTTTCACTATTAAACTAAAGAATTTCGAAAGGGTTTTACTAAAATTTTCTATAGAAGATCCAAGGGTTTTAATACAACAAAGTTTCAAATCATAGGACCTCTTTCAATAAATTTCTCAAACACAACAAACAGATATTGTTTCAAAGAACAACAGAAATAATAATAATTAATAGAAGAAAACCTGGAGTCCTTCATCTGGTGAAGAATCCAGCACAATAATCTTCTTTCGAACATGGAACCCCTCTGCAACTTCTTTTCCAATTTCCTGCCCTTAGCTCACTTCTCACTTCTGAATCTATCTTTTCTTCATTCACAATTTTTTTTACCCAGAAAACACAAAACCCAAAACTATTTTTCCTTTTTACACATCCCAAAACAACAGAGAAAAACTTATGTGTATGAATAATCCCCTAATAAAAATAATAAACCAAAATAAATATTCAATAAAGCTTTTCCGCTTTCTTTTCTCAAAAAGCCTCTTTTCTTATTGGTCCTTTCCCAGCTTTTAAAAGCACAACTTATCAATAGTTTTTTAATTAAAATAATTTATTTAATCAAGATATTATCCTCACATAATTTTCTAATAGAATATTAATAAAAAGATAATATCTAATTATCCTCATCAGTATTAATTTAATTTAATTTCTTGCATTATAACTAATTAAATACTTTTTAATTTACAATATATTTAAATTTAACCATTTACTAACTCACAATTAAATCAAAACAACAAAACCACTTTAATTAATTATCTTATCAAATAAGATTAATTAATTAAACACTAACCATCAATTAAATAAAAATTCAACAATTAACTACACAACGACAAGGATAAAACTTTAGTCATGACACAACGACTCACAACAAACGATAGACTTGGGACAGGGACACTTCCAAATCTACTGCCTTTTTCAATATTTTACCCATTGGGTTAATTTATTGCTTGCCTTGTCTTGCCAAAGCAGGTGGAATCAAAACTTATTCCTGCAATCCTACATCGAAATAAACGTCAAGTAGCACATGTATATATATAATCAAACATCCTATCGTGAGAAGGAATTGCAGTGTAGCAGGGCACTCGTGAATGAGTGATGCTACACTGTCCTCTCACCTAATCTATTCTAACAATTACAATATCAATGACAACCTAACATTTCTAACCAATTTGATCATAAGATAACATGATACTTAACTACTGCATCATAACTAATTATTAAACCATTGCATTATAAAATAATACTGATTCTTCAAATCAGATGATCACCATAGAATCGTCATATCGACATATAAAACATTAATGAACAACTATTTGAATAAACAATAATCCAATCAACACACAGTATCATAAATCATACTAATAATTTCATATCAAATGATCATGTCCACTAAAGGAATAACATCATCAAACTTCAAACCAACCAAATCAAACCATAATAGTATCATCATAGTATCAACGTATCAAGTTAAAGCATAGAAATTAATAAATCCAAACAGTAAGAGGAGGGGTATTACATCCTCCCTCCCATAAAATCGGCTTACTCCTGGAAGCCAGTAAACAAAAGAAAATAAGATTCCCTAATACAGGGGGCATCCTCACACACCAAGTTGGTGAACTAATCACCATTACAACTAGTGTCAAGCTCACACACAAGAGTAAAAAATAGTAGCAAAAAGTGTCAGAAACATGGGGGTATTACATCCTCCCCCAAGGATATGGCTTACTCCAGGAAGCCATTAAATAGATAAGAGTAAGCAAACAACAACCACGCAGAGAACACGCTAGAAATCTCTATAACTAACCACATATTCATTCATTTCCTATTACCATATTCCATAATTCCATACCATATAACACGCAAAAGCAACTCCAAACCCACATAGGGTCAATCAAGCAATCGCTTGCACAATGAGGTAAAGCACAAGAAGACATACAAGGGTGGACATAACAACAAAACTGGTTTTCATCCACCACACACAACACACAAAATTCACACACAACATAATTGTCCATAATGCATTCTTCCAGTAGGAAGGATATTGGTGCATTGTACACTACACAAAGGGTCCTATCCCTTCCACTAGTTTCCTGTGCCATTGGACCTACACCACATAACAACAACTTCTGGGTAGCCAAGTCAGATCAACCCAAAAAGGAAAACATAAACTAACGAACAAAGCACCTAGGTCAACGCCATGGCTCATAATGCTTGGAGTATTACCTACGCAACTAACAACTTAATGGGTCCACATTATCCCAGAGCGCCCAGTGTTTAAACTTGGGCTCTGATACCAAGCTGTAACGCCCCGCCATGTGAACCCCAAAGGAACTAATAACAATGGAACAATTTTTTTTTAAAGAATATAATAAACATACTTAAGTATTCTAATATAACAATATACAAAGTTGCATGACTAATTCCATTGGGGTACACGGGGTGACATTACTATACTAACCCATAACAACGATAACAAGATAACAATAATTGAACAATTACATAAATCTATTCATTCCCATTTCATCATTTAAAATATCTATTAACCAATAACCATATTCATAACATAGGTACATAAAACAACGAAAGATACTATAATGATATGAAGCATTTATATTACCACAGAAATAACACAACTTAACACAACTATTACCAATGATCGTTCCTGAATAAATGCATGGCCTGAATATACATTAGATCCAAATGATAGTAAAATACAATTGTTGGAAAATACATCTCAACAACTACATATACAATTTACAACAAGGTCATCCCAACACATGTGGGAGACAATACATCAATGAATACATTACATCTGAAGTATAACATACATTTGGTACAAAGAATTACTGGATCATCAATATCCTCTAAAACCCTACAATAAAAGATACATCTGCAACATAAAGGGAACCCAACGGGGTGCGAAGCACGTTCCACCCAAC
Source organism: Sequoia sempervirens (assembly GCA_007258455.2). NCBI lineage: Eukaryota > Viridiplantae > Streptophyta > Pinopsida > Cupressales > Cupressaceae > Sequoia > Sequoia sempervirens. Next base: position 154,231 of record VDFB02045063.1, read on the forward strand.
CACCCCCGTGCTGGGAGTAGACAAGGAAGGATCCACGACCAAGCACATCTAACAGTAACACAATACTAACTATAGACAGACAACTTAACATCAAAGTCCACTTAGATACTCAACATCGACAAATCCAAAAGGCACAACAACAAGCCACTACTAAACATAACAATAAAACACCTTTCCAAATTACAACTAGTCACACTCACAACATCAATGAAACTCAAGACATAATATCAAAGACTACTTCCAACCATAACCAAAGACAAATCAATAAATCACTTCCACAGGACTTTAGAATTCTACACAAATAGAATGTTAGACGAGAGTGTCATCGCATGGTTTCACATGGATTATCCTGACAACCTAGCACAAGGTGTCGCCTCCATCTCTATATAGATTCTCTAGACAACCAAGTTAAGGTGCCGCCTCCATCTATGGTTCTCCTTACAACCTATCTCAAGGCGCCACTCCATAGGGTTACTCGTGCGGAGTCATTAACCTTTCGTGAAGACAAGGCAATGACCTTGCCAACCACGGCCTTCTCGGTCTCCTTTAGTCTATGATAGCACTAACAGGCGGACAAGGCTTCACAATTATCTTGTTAATGTTTAATCCCCACCTGTGGTTTATTACTTAGGTTATCACTGATTAATACAACTCTTCGTGGGTTACCCTGACAGTCCCTTTGTGCGTCGGCCCCCACTAGAGCCACTCTCTCTCTAGACACTCAACACAAACTATCCAGCTCAACAGATTGTATCCCAAGAAATACTAAACCAATCAATGGATTCTTTGCGAGGCATAACCATCTCGCCATAACATAAGAAACATAACTACAAATGCTGACATCCAAAAGAAAACTAAATCATCACCATGGTCAGCGCATAGACTAAGTATCAAAATACAAGATCCCAACTAACATCAGCATTTGACCTCTGGGAACCCTTAACAACCACTTAAGCTTCTATGCAAGATAAGATAAATCTAAGGTTTTCCCAAAAATCATAAAATCAATAAAAGAAAATCAAAATTAAATAAACGAGTAATCTCAAAGTACCCCATACATAAGAATGACACCATAAAACAAATTACAAAGAATAATAAGTTCACCCAATAAATCAATCAATTACACGATAAAACTCATTTCAAAATAACACAAGTAATTTATTTCAATCTTCTCAACCAAACTATAACCCTATAAACTTTTTAAAAATTAACCAATCAATTTTAATTATAATTACAAAACTTATTTCCAATTTTCTAATTAAACTATAATATCACCACTTAAAAAAAAAAACCTATTTCCTAACCATGACAATATAATTTAGTGTCCAACATACATATACATAATTATGTATATATATATATATATATAAACAAATATTTAAAATTCACTATCAAAAAAATAATAATAATAATTAAATTACATAATTCATATATTTATATATATAAAATATTTATATATAAAAATATATTAAATAAAATATAATCAATTAATAAACACATTACTAAATTAATAAACTATCATACTTTAAATATACAGTATATATATAAATATATATATAAACACAGACATATATACATATATTAACATTAATATTAATATAATGTTTATATATATATATATAAAATAAGCAGTCGAAATCACACATAAACAAAAAACGCATTTAATGAAATCAAATGTCATACAACACAATTTTGAATTAAAGGCAAGTTAAAGGGGAAAGTTTCAATGTGCACAGTACAAGGTACTGTGAGCAGTGGGGGGGGTACGCAGCCCCCCACTGGCTGTTGTACGCAGTCAATGGTGGCTGCGTACAGCCACCACTTGGGGGCTGTGGGTGGTACAGCCATGGCCTGCCATCCACCCCCAATAAAATATTTAATATTTATTTTTTTAAAAGTACTTTTATTTAATTTTAATTTAATTTAATATTTTTTTTAATTTCGGTTTTCAAAAACACAGAATTCTAGAACAATCTTTTTTAATAAATTTATATATCATATTTTATTCAAAATATCATTTAAAAATTTGAACTCACAATCTATAACTTTTTATTTTATTTTATAAGTCCACACGAATTTCAAAGTGTTGTTTATACTATTATTTGATTATTTTCCAAAAGGAAAAAAATAAGAAATATATATATATATTAAAGCATAATTTATGTTAATCCTACTTCACATGATAATACAGAAGAACATGAACATAACAAGCGATAAATTTATTTTATTTTATTTCACATATAAATAAACGAAATTATTTAAGTACATACAATTTATAACATATTCATTCCAAAGATTCAGTCAAATAATAATATCTGTATATTAATTTTGTATAAATGTACAAATAACTATATATTTAATCCAAAGATTTAGAACAACAATATAATAACAGATTTTCAATAAACGAATACAGATCTAACATGCAAATTCAACCTTCAATCAAAAATGATTTTTATTTCAAAGAAAATAATAATTTTCACTACTAAACTAAAGAATTTCGAAAGGGTTTTACTAAAATTTTCTACAGAAGATCCAAGGGCTTTAATACAACAAAGTTTCAAATCACAGGACCTCTTTCAATAAATTTCTCAAACACAACAAACAGATATTGTTTCAAAGAACAACATAAATAATAATAATTAACAGAAGAAAGCCTAGAGTCCTTCGTCTAGTGAAGAATCCAGCACAATAATCTTCTTTTGAACATGGAACCCCTCTGCAACTTCTTTTCCAATTTCCTGCCTTTAGCTCACTTCTCACTTCTGAATCTATCTTTTCTTCATTCACAATATTTTTTACCTAGAAAACACAAAACCCAAAACTATTTTTCCTTTTTACAGATCCCAAAACAACAGAGAAAAAGTTCTGTGTGTGAATAATCACCTCATAAAAATAATAAATCAAAATAAATATTCAGTAAAGCTTTTTCGCTTTCTTTTCTCAAAAAGCTTCTTTTTTTATTGGTCATTTTCTAGCTTTTAAAAGCACAACTTATCAACAATTTTTTAATTAAAATAATGTATTTAATCAAGATATTATCCTCACATAATTTTCTAATATAATATTAATAAAAAGATAATATCTAATTATCTTCATCAATATTAATTTAATTTAATTTCTTGCATTATAACTAATTAAATACTTTTTAATTTACAATATATTTAAATTTAACCATTTACTAACTCAAAATTAAATCAAAAGAACAAAACCACTTTAATTAATTATCTTATCAAATAAGATTAATTAATTAAACACTAACCATCAATTAAATAAAAATTCAACAATTAACTACACAACGACAAGGATAAAACTTCAGTCATGACACAATGACTCACAACAAACGACAAACTTACTCACCAGAAATGACAGACTTGGGATGGGGACACTTCCAAATCTATTGCCTTTTTCAACATCTTACCCATTGGGTTAATTTATTGCTCGCCCTATCCTGCCGAAGCAGGTGGAATCGAGACTTATTTCTGCAATCCTGCATCCAAATAAACATCAAGTAGCACATGTATATATATAATAAAACATCCTATCATGAGAAGGAATTGCAGTGTAGCAGGGCACTCGTGAACGAGTGATGCTACACTGTCCTCTCACCTAATCTATTCTAACAATTACAATATCAATGACAACCTAACATTTCTAACCAAATTGATCATAAGAAAACATGATACTTAACTACTGCATCATAACTAATTATTAAACCATTGCATTATAAAATAATACTGATTCTTCAAATCAGATGATCACCATAGAATCATCATATTGACATATAAAACATTAATGAACAACTATTTGAATAAACAATAATCCAATCAACACACAGAGTATCATAAATCATACTAATAATGTCATATCAAATGATCATGTCCACTAAAGGAATAACATCATCAAACTTCAAACCAACCAAATCAAACCATAATAGTGTCATCATAGTATCAACGTATCAAGTTAAAGCATAGAAATTAATAAATCCAAATAGTAAGAGGAGGGGTATTACAGAGATCATTGAATTGTTCTGTTAAATCTTGTAATTTTCAACGGCAAATTCTTTTATTTCTTAGATTCAACATTTGCTCAATCTGGGTATTGAAAATAAGTATTTTTACAGTCATTTTAATATGACTGTGTGTATATATATATATAGTTATATATATATAACTATATATATATATACATACATACATATATATATATACATACATACATATATATATATATATATATAAATATATATATTTAATTGTATGAGATTTATTGTTATTAAAATTTCGGCGAAATGAAATAAATTCATTTTTTTTCCATTATGGATTTTTACCCAGAATTTTTTTTTTGTTACCAGTCAAAAATTCCCACAAATCCACGAATGGCGGATCACTGTTTTCATTGTGTATGACGTGAGTGGTAGGGGGAAGGGTTATAAACCATATTGCCACCCCATGGATGGTGACGACCGCTTGTGGAGGTAGCGACGTCACTGCCTGCATAGGCCGCTGCCCCCATTCATGGGGGCGGTGTCCCCTGTTAGGCAGGGCCCTAACCCTAGTTGACTTTGCCGGTTTCCTTTTAAAATCTGTTTCTTTTATTATTATATGTATATTAAATATAAAGTATAAAATATATATTATATTTTATATTTTATATTTAATATATATATATTAATACAAAATTCATTTTATACTGTTTGTTTTTGTTATATATATTTAATTTAAAATATAATAGTATATGTATTTAATATATATATTATATATGTTAATTTGATATTTCATATATATATATATAATATATATTATAATATATTTATATTATATTTTAATGATTGGTTAAGTGATTTATATTTAATATTTAAATATTAATTATATATGTATTTTCAAATATATATGTGATAATATGTATATATATACATTGAGTACATATATATACATGTTCAATTACAGAGTCATTTAATATATATATATATATCTTATACTTAAATGTGTTGTTTTTTTTTTCTTAAAAAGAGAAGTATTTAATTTATAAATGAGATATTTGCAAATGATAGATAAAAATTGTTTTGATAAATCATTGTAGAGTGAAAGAAAGATTGATTTAATTTATTGTGTTTACCAGACCAACAAGAAACAAACGAAAAACCAAACCCTTATGTGATTGTGCAAGAACATAGTTTTTTTTTTAATTTGATTAAGTGCACTAATGCGATGAATGATTCGATTTACGAAATCTGAAGGTAGATTATCTTATATTGTTTGAAAACTTCCTTTCATCATGGGGTGTTCATTCTTGTTGGGATTTGAGTTAGATTTTGTAAGTCTTCTAGATAGAATCGTTTCTATGTTTTGGGGTGGCTGTCATGTCGATCAACCTTGTTTGCCATGGGTAGTGCATAATTGTGTCCAGTGTTATATCTGATTATCTTGGATGGGTTTTGTTTACATCATGTCATGTTTAGGGATTCATTATCCCTAGGTTGCACTTGAGTACCCTTTTGGTTGTCGCATAGTTCCATGTGTTGCCTTAGAGAAGTGGCTTACCTTGAGGGCCGACACACAAAGTGGTGCCAGGAGATCTCAATGTAAGTTAATTCAGTGGAAACTAAAAAAATTGATTAGTGTAGGTGGTACCAACATTTAAAAAGATTAATACTACCTCTCTCATGGACGCAAGTGCTTGTATAGACTTGGGATGAGACGAGAAGGCCTGGAATGGCAAGATCGTTATCTTGTCCCTTCGAAAGATAACTGATTCCACATTGGTTTGCATGTGGGGCCAGGAGTCATTAGAGGTTACCAGGATATCCCGAGATGGGGGCCCGGACCTAGGAAGACTTGCCAAGATATCCCATGCGACATTGTGATGACACTTCTCCTAAGTCAACATTATGTTAGTATTCATGATGTGATCTTTCTATTAAATCTGGAAGCTTTGTAACCCTTATGTTATGTGTTGTCATGTTTGTATCTTTCCAGTTGAGTCATGTTGTGTATGTTTAGAGGTTGTTGATCTTGACCTTAAATCCTTGTTACTATCTCCTACCACGGGGGGGCTGAGCCTTCAGGTATCACTTGGTTGGGTGGAATGTGCACCTTACTCCGTTGGTTTCTTTTCTCTTTCTCGAGTGGACGAGACTTTCATGTAGGAGAGCTCGTGGGATCCAGTTGCTACCTTGGCTTCATTTATGTTAGTTATTCTTGTATTTTATGTTACCCCTCATTGTTATCGAGGTGGAAATTGTAATAAGCAATCATGTTATTGATTTACCTCATTATGGGAATGAGTGATGTAATTGTAATTAACTTAAGTTATTGGTGACCATGGAGGATCTCATGGTCTTAAATGAAAATCTCATGTATAGAATGTATGTGCTTTAATTATTTAAGCGAATGTTGTTATGTTTCATTTCATGCATGTTGTTTTAATTTGTGATTTAAATAATCTTTGTCTTGTAACCTTAGGGGATTGTTGGCTTTGTGTTGTAATCTTACTTGTATTTGTAATTAAACAAAAAAAAATTGTGCATTTGTTTAGTAGTTTGAAACTTCCCCTAGGGTTGCGTGGTGGGGCATTACATTTACATTTGTTTTTTGATATTTAAATTAGAAAGCAATTAAACAAATTGTAACTTGACATTATAGTAAAAGAATATAAAAAAATATATCAAAGTAAAAATGATAATAAGTAATAAAGATATCTCCAATATATGTATCTAAAGTACTTTTTAGATGTTTAAATATTACATAATATTTTTATACTTTAACTTAAAAACAAATTATTGTCTTATCACATTACATTGTTTTAAATTACAATCCATCACATAGAAGTTATTTGATTTTCTTTTAAGACTAAATTTACTTTTCAATATAAGTGTCAAATTTTAATTTTTATTTAAATTATTACATAGCTATAACACAATAATATTATCCAACATGAAATGTATGTATATTTTTATTTTTAGATTTGTTAATCAACAATTAATTATAATTTATTTTAAATTAATACTATTATCTAATCTAAAATGATCATTCAAATAACTATTAACTTAAAGTAAAAATAATGAATAAATTATTGTTTGCAAGAGCGATGGAGTAGCTGAGGACAAGGGTGTTGGCAATGGGCGCCGGGAAATGATCCAAGAGAAACTATTTGAATGCAACAGATGGCGATGGAGGTGATGATGAGGAAGAGGACCCAGATAGAAGCATAGGTGGGGATGTTGAGTGCTTTGATGGTCTCTCTGCTATGGATCATGGTATTGTTTTGTCAGGGTGTGGGTTTTGGCACTCTCATCCCTCTATGGGGTTGTTCATGAAGATGTTGCTAGAGGCGTTGGTGAGTATTTTACCCTTTGATGCTAGGTTGGTGGGTGTTTTGTGCCTTGCTTTCTATGATGAGGGCTTTGGGGCTGGAGTGTGTGGGGTTTTTTTTGTTCTTTTCAGAGCTCTCTATGATTCTTGGCCTTCTGTACTTGGCTCCTTAGTGTCTCAAAAGTGTTTTTGATGGGTCGTGGTGGAGGAGTCTATTCTCTCTAAGCTCTTTGATGTCCAGGGGAGACCCATGGTGTGTTGTTGTTTTGTTTTTTTATTTCCAGGGGTGTCCTTTCCTACCTTTTTTTTTTGTTTCTCTTCATGAGAGGTGCTTTGGTCCCTACTTGGTCTTTGAGGTTTTTTCTTTCATTGGGAGGGGAAATTTTTTTTTGGCTGCTAATGCTCTGCTAGTGGTGTTTTTAGTGTGTTCTTGTGTGGAGATGCAGAGTTTTTCTCTCTGGTTTCCTATGGTTGTTAGGCTTATGCTCTTGGTAGATAGATGATCTTGGTTCCTCTGCTATTAGGAGTGTTTTGGACCTTTTGGGCTAGGTTTTGACTCTCTTATCCTTTGCAGATCTTGTTCTTAGGGATGGGTGTTGTGGGTTTGAAGTGGGTGGGGCTTTGATTTCTCTAACATGAAGTTGTTTATGTGTTTCCATTGAGTCATGTGCTTCCGCAAGTTGGTGATTAGTATTTATCTTTTGAGGGTTGATTTGATGTTTTGGCTGGAGGCCCTTTTATTCTTGTGCTCTACTCTAAGTGGATTTGGCCTCAATTTTGGCTCTTTGGTGTTTTGTGATTCCAGGACTAATGACTTCTCTAGTTTTTGGTTCATGGCTATTTTGTGGGATGAACTGCATTATTTTCTTTATCTTATCACTCATCTATTTTTTGTTTTTTTCTCTGGTGGCTGAAGTGCATTCTCCCTCCTTCTTGGTTCAGTACCTTGCTTTACCGAAGGTGGATGTGACTGCCCTTCCTTCTGAAGTTATCCTTCTAAATCTATATTTGTTGTCTTCTATGGAGGCGAAGACTACTCCTGTTGAGGCAGAGCCCTCTTCGATTGAAGTGGAGGTGGGTGTTGCAAGTATTGTGGGTATATATCTCTTCTACTAGTTCCTATTGAGGTGGAGCAGGTGTGGGTAGATGAGTGAAGGCTTTGGAGGGTCGGTATCTCACTTCTTCCTCTCCTATAGAGGGGAGCTCCCTCCTATTGAGGTGGAGTTCGGGTGGTGCTTCTTGTGGGATGTTGTTGCAAGTTGGTTGATGTGCTCTAGTGGTCCATTGTGCTCTCTAACTCCCCTATTGAGGTGGGGTTCTTGGATTTGCAAGCATTCTTTTAGGGGTTTGGTAGTGTTCTACACCATTAAGTTGGTTTGTTGATGTCTAGCAGATGTAGGTGGGTCCCTTGTGTATCTAAGGGTTTCTATTCCTTGTTAAAACTAGGTCATAAAGGGATCTTAGTCCCTTGCTTGTTTGTATGATCCAACCTGTGTAATCATGTATTTCTTTTAGTGGTTGTTGCTATGCTATTGTTGGTATGTGCTTTATCTTATTTACAACATGTTTCTCTTTGATAGGTTTACAGGTCCCTGCAAAATTGTTTTGTAATGGGTCTTGGGTCCCAAAAAAACCCATTTTACCTCTAATAAGAAACTTAAAAGTAAAAATAATTTTTTTATTATTACTACTTTCCATTGGCATAATACTATTGTAATGACTTTGGATTACTTAGCTAGTTATTAATAGTTTTGTTATCAAAAATAATATTTTAAAAAATTAAAATAAAATTGAAGTTTGTAAAGTCAACTTGTAAAATATTTAACTTTACAAATTATAAAAATCATTTCTTGTGCATATGATTATTTAAAAATTAAATTATAAGAATTATTTCTTGTGTTGATTGGTTAAAAAGTTATGTGTGTTACATTTTTCTAAAGAATGATGATTTATTTATCTATTTATTTTTTTTAGAGATTTGGATTCACACTATTAAATTAACAAAATAAAATAAAAATAGCCTTATTTTTTAATTAGACTAATATATTTGTTATCTATGTTTTTAATATTTTCTAGTACAATTCAATTATTATATGCTCTCCTTTTCATTAATATTTTTTTTCATCATGTATATTTTTTATATTAAAATAAATAAATAAATATATATATATATATATATATATATAACCTATCTTTATTATATATAATATAAAACCTATTCTAATGTAGATAATATGAGTTTTTTTATAACCTATATAATATAAAATTTATATATTATTTTATGTTATTGTAGGTAATATTTTGTAGCTAAATAAGTTAACCTACATTGTGTAGGTAATATATTAATTTATATTGTATATTTATATTAATATATATGATAGATTATTTTATTTTGTAGGTTCTCCTTTAATTATTTATATATATTATTATATATTATATAAATTATGATGATTTTATCTATTTATATTAATATATATTATGCGTTATATATTATAATCTATTGTATTTTAACCATGATTTTTTAATTTTAATTGAATCATTTATTTAATTTTCCACTTTATATTTTATATATAATCTTCTCTTTTTTCATTTGTTAAATTATTTACTATATTAGTTATTGTTATATTATGTCATCATCATTTTTTCACCTATTTTCACTTTTACTTCATTTTCCATTCTCCTCCCTCCCTACCCTCTCGCACCACTTAACTCTTCTTAAGGTCATTTCTAAATCACATTCCTCATTATCCACTTTCTACCTCCCTCCCTACCCTCTCCCACCACTTAACTCCTTTTAAGGTCATTTCTAAATCATATTCTTCATTATCAACTTTCTAGGATGAATTATTAAGTGTGGTTCAAAACATTTATTCAAAATAGCATACATAGTTTTTTAATCTAGAAGTGTTTAAAATTATACCATCTATAATCATTGCTTCGTTAATATTTAACAATTATTGATTTGAATGAAGAGATATAGTTGTGCTTGTGTCTACTAGGTAAAAGCACAAAGTTGTGACACACTTTTAACCAACTTATCAACACAACTAAATTTAAGTATTTCTAACTAAAAATTAGTTTTGGTCAAAAATATGATATGGTAGGATTCATTCTAGCTAAGTTAGGTACTTATTGATTTTAATGAAGAGAAATAGTTGTACTTGTGTCTACTGGGTAAAAGTACAAAGCTGTGACACACTTTCAGCCAACTTATCGACATAACTAAATTTAAGTATTTCTAACTAAAAATCAATTTTGGTCAAAAATATGATCTAGTAGGATTCATTCTAGCTAAGTTAGGTACTTCTACAACATTTTCAACTAAAATTGTTAGCTAAAAATATGTGGAGCACCACTTTGAGTCTAATTTACCAAAAAATTAAAATTATTTGAAACACTCGAAGTTTTAATAACTCCTACTAATGTAAATAACATTTTTCTAAAATTATAAAAATACCCTTTTGTAGATCCATAAGTGTAGTTTTCAAAAATATATTTATTTTAATATTTTATTTATATTTGTATTTTATATTTTATTTTTATTAAAAGTACGTTATCAACACAAACTATTAGGTTGATTACCATGCCAACAAAAAATAATGGTGCGCTAGATAAAATAATCTATTTTAAGATGACATTTTTTTTTCCATTTTTGATAAATATTTTATATGAAAGTTGATGTCCAATGGAAACAACTATTTTTTGATTCACACACATTTTAATATTTATTTAAAAATATATATTTATGAAAATTAGAAAAAAATATATCCATGCACTAAAATTTCAAGTTATAAATACACACAAAAAATTTGAAAGAAAAAAAATGAAATTCTACTATAAAAAGTATGACATCTCATGCAACTTTATTTTTTAGCATTTTATCAACAACTAAATTATAGTGTTAATTTATTAAAAAATAGTTGAAAATAATTTTTTATTTTTTTTATAATTTAAATATAAACATAAAATATACTAAAAAATACTTATTTTACTAGTTTACATCATTTCAAAATTCAAAACATATATGTCACTTTTTAGTGATTCACGTTTAAAAGTTGGATCAGTGTTGGATGTTTCCTTTATAAAGTGTGACACAAGTTTGGGTTTTCACCCTACTATGAATTCAAATATGATAATTTTATATAGTATATTTTAATTTTTAATATATATTTATTAAATAAAAAATAAAAACTTATAATAAATAATCATTTTAATATATAACAAGAGAAGAAACATTGCCAACATGTAATGTCTAACTTTTAATGAGTTTTAGTATATATTATATTTATTTTATTTATAAAATTTATTTAATATATAATAATTTGTAATATAACATTTATTAAATATGTTATTTATTTAAAAGTTAGTGATTAAAATTAGGTTTATAATTATGATTAGTGTTACAATAATAGTTAGGGTTAGGGTTAGGGATAGAATTAGAGCTAGGGTGTGAGTTAGGGTCAGGATTAGGTCATTAAAATAACTAATTAACAATACTAAAACACTATAATTAACAAAACTTAAATTTATTTGTATTCACATTAATAAAACTTACATTTAATTTTTATCAAATCTAAAAAAATAATAATTACAATATACAATATTATTAAGGCAAGTACTAGACACTACATGGAACTTGTTAATGTTTGTGAAATTCTAAAATCTCTTAAATTATTACATTTGTGAAATTTTTTAAATTGAACAAAACCATTTAAAAACAATATTAGATATAACATTTTTGTTTTACAATTTTATTGTCTTTTTCCATCCTTCAGTTAATAGTTGATATGAGAGAATGCATTTATTATGAGAAAGTTAAAATTTTGAAGTTATTATTAATTTTTTTTAAAAAAATATTAGAAATAGTGATTTAAAAATCAATATTGAATAAAAGATAAGCAAAGAAAAATGCTACCAATAGAATGAATGGGTTAAATCATGTATCTTTCGTGATATGGTTTTAAGTCATTATAAAACTTTGTACTTGCTTGTTTATTCCCCATGTGTGTGCTACATTTAACTATTGTTCAATGTTGAAAGTCTGATGTTTTCTTGAATCTTTATGTGTCAAAGTTGGAAGATACAATGTATTGGTATGTGGTCTTTAGGAGGTGAAGGCTTTTTTGATCCATGATCCATGTTTTTTAATGTCTTAGGGGATGCTAACTTCTTTGATTTCACTTCAATTTTTAATTTTTTCTCGATGAATAAAATTATTTATCTTTCCTTATGTGGTTGTAAGTCATTATAGAAATTTTTGTGGTACCGAAGGGCATATCACACCAGCGCCGCCGGTCATGTTAAAAAGTTTACCAGGCACCCTGCAGTTTATAGGGGGTTGTGCTACCCGATTCCTGTAGTCTAAATTTTTTTTTAAAAAAAGTCATTATAGAAATTTGTGAGTAGTGGTTTATTCTTGTATCTGGCAGGAAATCATCTCAATGTTGATGTCTATATTGGGATGATTTTATTTATTGTATTTAGCTAAAACCCTAATAAGCAATATTTATATAAAATTCTATAAAAGGATATATCTAAAGTTGTTATCTCCAAGCCTTCACAATATTATTCACTGGCATATGATTGTAAGTCTCAAATTTTGTACAAAGGGGTTGGAATCCTTGCGGATTTTGTGGAATGGACCTAAAAGAAAATTTTGATCTTGTAAAGGAGTGGAATATAGATCTTGAGGATTCATTTTTATTCTTAATATATCTTTCTTATGTGTTTTCTTGTTAAGTTATAGGAATATGTGTATGCCTCTTATAATGAATAATACAAAAATCTTCAAAATCTACTTCTTAAGGTCTAGGAATATGCTGATAAAGAATGATACAAGAATCTTCAACATCTAAATTGAACACTCACATGAGATGAAAAAATTATCTGAAGAACTAAAGAGCAAAGAGTAAAGCAATTCATCTTGATCTTATATGATTACCAAGTTTTTTTTGAGTTAAGTTGTAATACCAAGCTTATTTGAGTTTATAAAATTATTTATTTATAAAGAAATATATTGTAATTTAAGTATTTGTAATATTTTACATGTAGATTTACTTTTATTTTTTAATAAAAATATAAATAACCCAGTGAAAACATTCTTTAAATTTTTTATTTGATAGAAATATTAAATAAATATTTATTTCTTAAAAAAAAAACATGCAACATAAAAAAAAATATTTTTTCAAAATTTATATAGAATTGGTAACTTGTTTCAAAAGAAAATAAATAGAAATATTTTTTTTCTAAAAGAACCCAATATACTCAAAAAAGCGAGCTATAAATATAAATTCCTCTATAATATCATTCAATCTCAATATTTCATGTAATTATATGTGAAGTACTACAAGGTAATCATGGCTTTAGCCTCAACTTATAAGCCTTATGAAATGAATAATCTCTTGGGCTATAAGTACTACAAAATGTCCAACTTATTTATTTGATATGTAACTTATACAAATTTATCCTTAACAGATTATCCCAATTATCCCTCATTGTAACATATCATGTGTGGTTATAATTGCATGGATTTCCAGGAAGATCTAAAAATCATAATTTGCATTGTAACTTAACCTTAACCATAACTTCTTTAACCTTAATCCAAATTGAACCTTGATCATAACCCAAATAGTAACCCTAATAGAACTTAAATTAAATTACACCCCTAATGGAATTTAATCCTTATCCTTACCCTAACCCTATTTGATCCCTAATACTAACCCTAACCCTAACCCAAGTAAACTTAGTAACCCTCATTGAACTCAGACTTTTATCCTAGTAAAACACTAATCCTTATTAAACCATAAGCCAAATTGAACCCTACCCCTAATGTAATTTTAACCTTGTTCTTAATGAATTTCTAACCATAAACCTAATTCTAATTGACCATTTATTAAACCATAATCCTAATTGAACTCTAAACTTAACTCTCAAGATTAATTAAATTCTAACATAGAAATAATAGAGATTGTTGTTCAAGAAACAAAAGTTTTTCCCATAGAAAGGAAAATAATTGTTTATACAAAAAAAGGAAAACAAAATAGTCAAACAGAGGTGGTCAAAGGGTTTTCATATTTAAAAACAACATTTAAGTCACATTTTCTCATCATTGTTAAAAAAGAACCACAACTATTAATTTTTCTCTACTTTAGAGAATACAAATCCCCTGCCAACATTTGGTAAGAACTTCAAAAGAATGCAACCTTGTTATTAATAAAAATTCAATATTGACTATTATAGAGCAACACAATTTAATATTTTTTCTATTTATTTTTGTTGTATTTATCGATTTTAAGTAGATTAATTTAGAATTATTACATTCTTGTAGAGTATGTCATACCAAAGCATTAGAATTTGTTATGAGAAATTTTTATTCACCTTGAATGTATTGTGAAAATTGGTTAAAAGAAGAAAAAAATAAAAATTTGTGAGACTACAATTGTAAAATTTTGTAATAGATTGTTTCTTAATCTACACAATAAATGTTTATAGTTTTGAATTTTTTCTTATTTTAATTTTTTTAATTTTGAACCTCGGTTTAAATGCAATAGTTATTCAAACAACAAATATGGGTGATACTACATACTTTATTTTTCTTGGTAGACATCAACTGAAAAAAAAATCAATATTTGTTTTTGATTAAAAAAGCAAGGGTAAGGGCCCTAATCCTATATAGTAAATATTATAAATTAGGCCTCACAACCCACAATTTAAAACCACCAAAAATATAGACAAAAAAATAGACAGACTAACCCAACAAGAAAAACAACATCAAGCTATCATGCTACACAACACAACAACAAAAAGGAACCTTGAATCAGTCCATAAAAACAACAAAATCTAGTAAATGATAACTAGTGCAAGAAATAGGAATGCAGGCCATAACAAAAGGAAACAAAAAACCCTAACTAATTCTTAGGGATATTGATTGGGTCCCACTCTATCTTTAATTGGTCCAACTCCTCGCTCCAAGTGTCCTTTCCTTCAACAACTTTATCCTCGATTTGAATATCCATGTCTTGATTTGGTTCCATTCTTCTTTGCCTTTTCCTAACCTTAGAGAGATCATTCGCAGTTCCAAAGATAGCTTTACCCATAATTCCATGTGTAATGGAGATTATCCTATTAAAATACTTGTCAAGCCTTTCTAGTTTTTTTTCTAGAGCAATAAATAGCCTAACTTTTAATATTGAAGAGACCTATTATCTAATTCACTTTCATACTTAGGGTCAACCATAGTTTGAACATTGAATTCTTGATTCTATTTATTAGTTTGTTGATATCCTTCTTCATCCTCTTCCTCTAAGTCATTTACTTCCTCCTCATCATTTTTCTCATTGATAATTGATTCCTTTCTAGGGTCCTCATTGAGGACCACCTCCAACTCCTTTCTACTTAAATCTAAGGGATCCTCCTCATCCAAGGGTCCATCATCTAGTTATTCAAAGCTATGCTTTTTCCCTTTCGCACATTGTCCTACCAATATAGCAGACCTTCTTTCCACTTTCTTGCTAGTGGAATCATCAAATTTTCCCTCATCTCCTTCATCTTGGATTACATTTGTTAAATTTTGTAGTAGTTTTTGGTTAAATACACTCAAGAAACTTTTTTTTGATACTAGAGGGGTTATCTATAATTTTCTTTCCTTTAGCTAACTAATCAATATAGTCCTCTTTGGTTAACAATCCTTTGGAGGTAGACTTTTTAGGTAGGGGATTGTTTAAGTTTGAGAGAGGGGTAGACTATGTTTTCTCCTCTAAGGATTCAAGTAGAGCTATACACATGGGAGGGTTAACATTTAGATGATCCAAAGTCAAGGGAGAGGCCTCAATCTATTTCTTGGAAGTGTTATATGATTAGGTTGGGGACCAAACCAATTATTTCAAGCTTCAACATTTTGGGGGTCATCCGCATTAGAGGGGCCAAGAAAAGGTGTGAGCAAAGACACATGATTGTATAACCTTTGAATTAGGCCTTGGTGGAGGGAAGGTGAAGCCCCTTTTTCCTGACATCCTATAGAAAAAATGGTATATTCATTCTTTCCTTCCTCCTTATGTGATTAAGAAAAGGGAAATGGTACTCGTGAATAGTGGTATACCTTCCTTCTAGAGTAAAGTACTTGATTATATGTATGCTAACCAGGACATAAGGTATATGGATCTATTCACAATTTGTAAGAAACCTCTATAAATTTGAAAATGAAGAATTTGCACATATTACACATAATTAAGCATAAGAAAATTACACGTGTCTAATATTAATGAAAGGAGACAAGAAATTATATTAAATAGGAATTTGGAGTACAAATGCCTATACTGTGCTAAACATAAAGGAACGTATTCCTTACAATAGACCACATGGTCAAGTACAAGATTACACAATGAACTATAACAAGGACCTTCATAACAAGATTCTTCTAATGTTTGACTCCTTTGACCATTTCAATGGTGAGAAAATTGCTGAAGTGCATTTTCATTGTACCACAAAGTGAATTATTTCATTGAAATTCTTCTTGAAAGAAGAATACCTCACCTAGCACAAGGAAAACTAGCAATATAAATTTGATTGGAGAAATAGATTTTTAAACTAAGAAAATGTACATCTAATGACTTCATGATTATTAATCACAAGGATGACAATATAAAACATTCATGCATCGAAGCCTATGTAGAAATCAGTTACATTAAGCATTATAACATTTCATCTCCAATATTATTTGGACACCAATTTATCATACACAAATAAGGCACAATCTTGCACATCTCAATGCTTTTGTGCATAATGGAATTATTATTATCACATTTATTCAGACTATAGGCATATAAGCATATGCAAATACAACTAATCTTATGCTTTGTTAATTAAGAAATATAGTGATTTCAACAAAATAAATTAATTAAAGAAGGTATAGCTCATGTATGTATGTATATACATATATAGTCACGTAAGTGTTTTAAACTTATTTATGAGTATACATTCTTAAGTAAATAACTATCAAGAGTTGACTATCAGAGATAGAGTTCCTATTTCTTCTTTTGTACAATATAAATCATAATGCTAGAGAAGAAAATACATCGCTATGCCTAATATTCACTAAGATAATGAACAAATTAACATTTATTTAATATTCTATAAGGTTGCTAATTAATTCATGTTACATAATATGTATAGGTTAATTGCAATCTAAATCTATATGGTCTTTAGCATTGGTTGATACTTATTTTGTAATTAAAAATTAGCACAATATAAAATCAATTCAAGTGAGAAAACTATAGATGATTGACTAATCGAAATATTCTATTACAAATGGGAGTTTATTTATGCCTAGTATGGGAATACCTCTTCATTTTTGGTATATTTTAATACATGTACTTGAACATGACATTCATTACTAAAACAACAAAAAAATAGGTTTTGAAATGGAAAGTGGGATGTATATAGAGGGAGTTCACCAAATATGGACCTACTTTCCTTTATTTCATTAGGAAATGAGATGCACACAAATAATTGTCTTACAACCCTTAGCTGAGTCAACTCAATGAAGGAATCTAATGATTTCCTTATGATTGAGGATGAGGGTATTACCATGAACAAAAAATTTCAAAGAAGAACTATAAAGAATAAATCAATTCAATTATGCTCATTCAAACTTGAAACATTAATTTAAAGATCTACAAAAAAAATAGTAAGCTTTTTGCAGATCTAAGAAGGGCTAAACAATGTGTGCCAATCACATAAAGGCAATTTCATGAAGAAAAATATGAATTATTTTCCCATGGGTGAATGGGCCTCTAATCAAGGATTTCAACTAGCTTTAGGAAGCCTCTGATGTCATCTTGTAGTTTTTGCTTAATCTGAGTTTTAGTGTTGGAAAGTTAGAAATAAAATCTATAGGTAATTTTTTGTGGCCTGACGACAACTTTGAAAACTTTTTGCAACTTTGACAACTTTTCCAAATTTTGTCTTCAAGAGATCTTCAATCCTTCTTCAACCTAAGATCTGCAACAAAAACATGAGGGATTTTTTTTTGTTTTTGGTGAATGGAGGTTTTCCTTGGTCAAACCCTATTTGAATAATTAAACCTTGAATTGAAATAATGAAACATGAATGTAATGATGAATGAAATGTGCTATGTTTTTAATAATATAAGCAACATTTACAGGGTGTTGTAACATCCCGCTACACAACCCTGAAGGGTAAGAGCCAAAAGAGGGAAAGATTTTTTTTTTTTGAAAACATAACAAATAACTTTCACACAAAGCAATTGCAAAAATGATATATCGACAACTTACGTGGCCAAGTATGGCCGAACAAAACCCAAAGGAGTGGAATAATCCACCCTCCAAAGAAAATATGAATAGGAGCAAACATAATAGCTCCAGATAATTGCTCCTAAACTTCCTACTCCAGAACTTCTAGCTATGGAACTTCCAGCTACAAAAGTTCCAGCTACAGAACCGCTACTTTGGAACTTCCTACTCCGGAACCATCTACTCTGGAACCATCTGCACTACTTCAGAACTTTCTGCACTACTCCATAACTTTAGCAGCACTGGTCAAGAACTTTGGTAGCACTACTCCAGAACTTCTGCACTGCTATAGAACCTTTGGCAGCACTGCTCCAGAACTTTGGTAGCAACAACACAAAACATTCACCAAAGGTGGCATTGCTCCGAAATATTAACAGCATTGCTTCACAACTTTCAGCGCTCCTCTAGAACTTTAACAGAGTTGCTCCAAAATTTTAACAATGCTGCTCTGAAACTTTCAGCGTTGCTCTGAAACTTTAACAGTGTTGCACCAGAACTTTAAAAACACTGCTCCAGAACTTGCAGTGTTGCTCTAGAACTTTAACAATGCTGCTTTGGAACTTTAGTAGAGCAACAAAGACCAAAATAGAAAGTGGTGATGCAGTGAAACTTAGTAGACTAAAACATGAAGGAAATATACCACCAAAACTCTAATTTTTGCATGGAAAATAATGAAGAAAAATCCATAATGGTCATCATAATACAAGCAAGTCCGATATCAACATTGGAACACATAAATCAAATATAAAAAATTGCATTTCTTCTCATTAATCTATATGATTTTATCTTCTCTTTCAAAAGAATACAATATACATAAATGAATGTATCTGACTAAAAAGATATAGCCATGAAATAAAATACATCAACATATAAGATGAGTACAAGAGGGATCAACTTCAACTGGTGCTCCAATAACCTGTACACCAGTCCCCAATGGTGGTGGCAATGCCTCCCTACCATGTGGAATTGAAAGAGGCCACCCCACCATGCTCAGAGGTAGTCACAAGGCCCAAGCAAAAAACAAGGAAAGGGTAACATATGGCCAATGCTCACGCTAGACAAGGAGCAAACATGGAATACAATGCATTATGCCAATATCACAATAAGCAGATGCTCATACCATGACATGTCAGATACTAATCATGACTACAAAGGTATAGGTACTAAAGTGCAGAATCGGTGAAATTTCATCATGTGTGCTCGAAGGAATGGCACCACATGGAATCAAATACATCTCTCCTACGGATGAGTAAAACTCAAACATGCTCGAATCAATGCTCTACAGAAGGATAACTCAATGCTTGCAGATAGATAGGACTTCTCATTTATCCAAATGAGGAATCCAAAAAAATATATGAAGCCATGAAAAAGCCACTAAAATCATCCTAAAGTCATTTAACACATCCAAGCAAACATTGTTGTAAGAAGAGATGTTTAATAGATGTAAATCAACATGAGATGGAGACATAGATATTATGTAAAAATTAAAAGTGCCCGGATTAAAATTCTAAGCCTGACCTAGTTCAGATTTTGGCATTCCAAGTTGGAATCCACCTTCAAATTTTGATTTTAAGACCCAAAAAGAGGTGTTGTACTGAAAAATGTCATTTAATGCAAGGTTGGGCAAAAACATGAAAAATGAAAGTGTCCGGATTAAAAATTGGACAAAGACCTAGTTTGTATTTGGACATTTCTAAATGAAATCCACTTTTAATTTACATTTTAGACATGTGGTAAAAGAGAAGCAATGAAAAACGTCATTTCAACAATAGACACAAATTTGGGCAAACATGAAAGTGCCCGGAACCAAAATCTGCCAAAGACCCAGTTGAGATCTTGGAATTTCTATGAGGAATCCACCTTTAGTTTTCTTTTTTAATTGGTGATTAAGGAGCAGCAATAAAAAAAAAATGTCATTTTAACAATAGGCACAAATATTTGGCCAAAATAGAAAGTGTTCTAAATTCATTTTAGACTCCAACCCAGTTGAGATTTGGGCATTTTCAGGTGAATCCCAAAGCTGGATTTGAGTTTAAACTAAGGAATTTGTATAGATTTAAAAAAAAACTCAAACTTTCTCCAAAATAAATTTCATAAACAGGCATAAAAGAAAAATCAAAAAATAAATGCCATAACAACACCCAACAGCCAAGATTCCCAAAACATTTAAACATGCACTCATGCATACATTTATAATTTCAGAAATTCAAGGAAGAAACATAAGAATACATCAACGATTCCTATAAAAATGAAATGAAAGAATACTCTGCAAAGAAGGCACGGTTGGGTTCCATAATAGGATAGCAGGGAGGGTATGGCAAGCTGAAACCAATGATCAAATGCCCACGAATTTATTCTCCCCATTTCTTCCAAACTCCTCTGCCTAATTCATGGGGGTTTCTCTTCTCCCTCCAAAACAGAAAATTCCTTCCTTTCCAAAAAGAATAATCCCTCCCCAAAAAATTAAACCTTCTTCCATTTTATATTTTCTTCCCTTCGAAGATCACTCCCTCCTAACAAAAGAATAAAAGTATATATATATATATATATATATATATTCAAGCAAGGCTGCCCCCATTTATTAACTAACTCCTCCCACAATAAAATGAAATAAATCATTTTATTAAATAAACTATTAATCCTCACCAAGGCAATAAATTAAAATCACCAAATATACAAAACTCCCCAAATAAGATTAACAAAGTCATTTAAAATTTCCAAATAAAATATATCATTCTCCTGAATGATCAATAAAAATCATTTAAAAATAACATATTTTAAAATATCATGGGTAAAACCATTTAAATCTCCCATCAATTAAATACTATAAAATACCATATTTAAAATGATGAAATATGCCAACGAAACCACATCAAAGACACCGACAACCACAATATATATCCACATAATAGATTCAGAAAAACCAAGACAAAATACCTCAATAAAACATACTGTTAAACCACATACAATTGAAGGCTGCACTAGAACATACATTAGAAAGGTGTTGTAGAACATACAATTGAAAGGTTCTCTGGACATTACCATTAGGTAACCAGACGGTAAGACATCAATAAGGAAAGCACTACCCTAATAGGGTACAACAGGCTAGGGTGGGGGAAATTTTGGCCTGTGACTACCTCCGTTAACTGCCATCAGGGAAGGTACGCCCAAACTTGTGAAGCCAGGTGGAGTCGATACCTGGTACTTGTAACATACACATTGCATATACATATATACATAGCCGAAGCACATACTACATCCTGACTATAGTTAGCTACCATATATATCAATTAATTGCATCATCACAGCTAATCATAATAACCTTTCACTAAATCAACAATATCTAACCTCATTATAATAACATTTAACATTTAAAATATCAAATCAAAATCAAAATTCTATCTTACTAGCCGGGGTTTAGAGAGGTGTTACATCCTCTTTCCCTAAGATTTGACTTACTCCTGGAAGTCATGTAAACTCAATATGCAGCCATGTCACACATTAGTACTGAAAATATAATAATCAACATTAAACGAGTGTACTTCATTCCAAGAATGAGAAATGTATTATACATCATTCATCACTAAACATAATAGAAATAACATCCATATAACATTCACCTTTCTAATACTCGTTATCAATATATTAACATATGCCTTACTCATAAGGTCTCAACATGAAACAAAATAGCATGGTTAATCTTTCTAACATCACATGTGTCACAATTCTCATCATAAACATTTATTTTAACATCCACATTCATCCAAGGATAGGTTAAGATACACATTAATTCCACTAAGCATAGGGTAAAGAAGATGCATAAACACTCTATTCTTTCCAATACATCATAGTTTGCAACAATATTTTTTGTCTACACATTTCCAATCTGACACATGAGAACATATTTGGCATCATTTTCAACAAAATGTAACAATTTACACTTTCTAAAGCATACTAAGCCAACTTTTTAACTTTGAACATATGAAACCATATCTAAGATGAAACATGCATTTATACATTCATACATACTTACGTCACTGGGAATCACATCACAAGGCTACATAAGGGTCCATCTAGACACTAGTAAGCATCATACTAATCCATGATACATAATCCATTAGCCAAGAGCCAATATCCATCTCACATAATCCATAGCTCACACTCAGTGGTTTGATGGTGTTAGGCCACACACACATGGTGAGACCATCCAAACAAGACCACAATGACCTATCTCTTGTTGAATAAGGTGGTTAGCCTCCAAGAGACAGTCATCACACATAGGTGGGTAGTGGGTCCTAGCTTTGTAACAATGTCACATACCCCCATCCTCAAGGTTCCCTGCGTCTACTTCCTCGTATACACTCAACCAAGTCCGACTCTCATTCTCGATGAGGAATCACATTACAACACAAGACCAACATTTGAAAACAACAAATAGAAAATTAGTTTAGCCACCAAAGATCATAAATAATTATCAAGTAAAGATTCAATTTCAGCAATAAAGTAAGAAATGCATGCAATTTCAACACTAAATCAAATGTAACCTCGAGGGCTACGTGAAAAGAAATTTCACAATTTGTGGCTAAGCCATCACAAATAAGAAAAATCAAAATTTTCCGGTCCTCACAATCAAAGTGAAAATCATCAATAATCTAAAGAAGATTCACAATCTTCAAAATGGCACAATACATAACCATGTGACTAAAATTTCCACCAAACGAGGAAGGAGGGAACAATGTCTGACTATCGCAATAGCCCCTCATGTGTGGTGGAGTGAACACATCAACCACATGGTAGGAAGGGTACTCCTCAGCTACACCTCGCATCATGTCATCACGCGGCATGGAATCGCCAAGTGGCCCATGCACTGCTTGGCTATCTGCATGGAATGTGCACCTCATCCACATCCCACATCGCGTCTTAGTGCAACATGGTCATACACCAGCAGAAGTAAGCACGTACAAAACACACCCTGCATAGTGATACCTCATGGAAAGGGAAGACGTAAGTACTCACCGTAGCCAGAGGTATACATGGCTAGGACATAACCATATGCCAACTGACCCAAATTTTTCCGAGAGAAAAAATGAGTGTCCCTCTACAAGTGTATGAGGCCCTATCATGCTCATCACACAAGTAGGCTATCATGCACCTTCATGCACCTACGCACATGGCATCAACACCAACACTATGTCAGAACATCAATGTGGTGTGGCATCATATCTATGGAATCATGGTAGAACACATGCAGATATAGAATAAATAGTGCATATATGAGTATATAAATATGGGGCTACATGAGTCTCACCTCTCATGTGGATGAGGTTGACTCACTAATGCCAGCTCAATGTCCTTATGCATGGCCAGGAAATACAAACAAATCAATGCTACTATACACAAAGCTGTGGGGATAAGGCCAACACATATGGACCAAGTACCCTGTTCCATCATAAGGGGAAGTAGTGAGTACTTTCCTCAGGATCGGTTGAGCTGAGAACACTCTGCGCCGCAACATGCATACACTACACACTCTGCCCAAGGAACTTTGTGGCTGCTACTACCCCATCACGGACTGAGGGACTAGAGAACCAAAAGAAGATATTCTATGAAACTAACTTTTGGTTACTCTTAATACATATATAAATTTCAACCACACATGGGTTGGCCCTCAATCAGGTAACAAACATAAAATCACACATAAAGGTATGGTTAATCCCACACCCCAAATACAACATATCCTCCATGGATGGGTACATAGTCTCACCATCCCATGGACACACAAAACAAGTACGGAGTATTCACAACACTCAACATGTGCACTAACATGGGATGTGAACACATAACAGGGAGTACCCTTTTCAATTTCCTCTTACCATCATAAACCATTATCCACCTCTAAATTATACAAGGTCAAAACAACTTTCCAATGACATGTACTCCCAACATCCATACAATACATCATAGTGCTACATGGAGTAAATCAACAATACCATAATAATTTTCATATTCACATTCACTTTTATTAGGTGGTAAATCACCTTACTACACACATATGTTAACCACATTTATTTCCCGCACCTAGTGCAATATCATTACAAAGTTTATTCAAGACAAGATATGCAACAAATTATCACTTCAACATTCATTTAACATTTTTCATTTTGAATCCAGGTACAATAATTTAACATCTACATGATTTCATGAGACTTAACAATATAGTTGGGGACTATAGGCCTCACCAACAAGATGCACCTATTATGCAATTATCATTAACATGCAAATTTTTCACTAGTCCCTTTTCTCTAAACTTTACTTAATACAAAATGATTTCTTATTCAAATTCATACATTCTCCATGCTTATGAATGCAACTTGGGGACTTAGGTCCTTTACCCAAGGTTAGATCTAATAAAAAAAATCTTCATGAATGCATAACATTTGCTAATAAGAGACAAGCATACAATGGTTTTCAATACACCACACATTCAAAGATAGGCATCTTCATCAAACCAATGAGAAAAGAGAAGGCAAGAGAGATTTGCAATTCTAACATAGGCACGAATTCAAACATGGTTTCATCATCACACAATCACTTTCACACAATTGCATCCATCATACGAGATCACACAATAATCTCTATGAACTAAAAACATGATCATTCATTTTATATTACCATATTTACAATCTCAATTCAATATAACATGCAAAAGAAACTTCAAAACCACATAGGATCAATCAAGCAATCACTTTCACAATGAGGTAAAGCACAAGAAGACATGCACCAAAAACTTGCATGGCAACGAAAAAAAAAAAAACACAGGAAGAGAATACACAAAAAGAACTTCTTGGCACCCTCAAGGTCAAATAGACCTTCCCACAACAATAATCTAAGAAACCAAGCAAGGCAAATTTTAGGTAGCACATCACCTGCAACCCACCAAAAAGCTTAGGTCCAACATGCCCACCCACAACACAGGATAAAGGAAAGTAATGAACCTCAACCTTGGGAGACTCTCAACCGAGGGAATCACTCCAATCCCGCAGGGTAAGGCAAGGACTAGGAGGCATCATTCCTCTGCAACACAAGTCAGGGTTAGGAAACTCAACCCTTTGAAATGTCATACCAAAGCACTCAAAGCAAGAGGTTCTATGACTATCTCACCACAACAAGCACTTGGAACACACACATTAAGCACATTGCAACCATATGGGCTACAACCACACTTAGAAACCACTCAAGGGTCACAATAGTTTAAACAACAAAAGAGCCACACAACAAAAGGAGACCAATCAGAATACACTCCTAAGCAGGCTCGAGGGTCTAACTAACCCTCACAAAATATCCCTCAATAAGGCATGCAAGGGGTGGGAAACAACACCTATTTCCATCCACCGCACACAACACACCAAGCAAGTAACAACCATAAACAAGGATCCCAGTGCTACAAAATGGGATCTACTTCTAACTCTTCCTTTGGCTCTGCCCTTAGGGGCATCCTAAAGAAAACAAGAGACACATTAAAATATATCATCACATAGATGGTCTATACACCATACTCGGGCATAAACAGTAATCAATCATAACAATGAAAATAATATAAAAAGCTCACGACACACACGCCAAACACAACATAACATAGAAGGCTCAAGTACGCCAAAGCTCCCAGTGTGTGAACATGGGCTCTGATACTAGATGTAATATCCTGCTATGCAACCCCGAAGGGTAAGAGCCAAAAGAGGACAATATAATTTTTTTTTGAAAACATAACAAATAACTTTCACACAAAGTGGTTGCAAAAATGATATACCGACAACTTATGTGGCCAAGCATGGCCGAACACAACCCAACGGAGTGGAATAATCCACCCTCCATAGAAAATTCAAGCAGGAGAAAACATAATAGCTCTAGATACTTGCTCCTAAACTTCCTACTCCAGAACTTCTAGCTACAAAACTTCCAGGTACGGAAGTTTTAGCTACATAACCACTGCTCTGTAACTTCCTACTTTGGAACCTTTGCTTCAGAACCATCTGCTCTGAAACCATTTGCACTTGCTTCAGAACTTTCCACACTACTCCAAAACTTTAGCAGCACTACTCTAAAACTTTGGCAGCACTGCTCTAAAACTTTGGCAGCACTACTCTGGAAGTTCTGCACTACTCCAAAACCTTTGGTAGCACTGCTCCAAAACTTTTGCACTACTCCAGAACTTTGGCAGCAACAACACAAAACATTAACGAAAGGCGACATTGCTTCGGAACTTTAACAACGTTGCTCCAGAACTTTCAATGCTGCTTTGGAACTTTAACAACACTACTCCGAAACTTTAGCATAAGCAACAAAGACCAAAATAGAAAGTGGCGATGCGCCAAAACTTAGTAGACTTAAACATGAAGGAAATATACAACCAAAACTCTAATTTTTGCATGGAAAATAATGAAGAAAAAGCCATAATGATCATCATAATACAAGCAAGTCCGATATCAACATCAGAACTCGTAAATCAAATATAAACATCACATTTCTTCTCATTAATCTATATGATTTTATCTTCTCTTTCAAAAGAGTACAATATACATAAATGAATGTACATTAATAAAAGGCATAGCCATGAAATAAAATACATCAACATATAAAACGAGTACAAGAGGGATTAGCCTCAACTAGTGCTCCAATAACTGTACCTCGGTCCCCAATGGCGGTGGCAATGCCTTCCTACCATGTGGACTCACAAGAGGCCACCACACTATGCTAGAAGGTAGTCACAAGGCCCAAGCAGAAAAAAATGCAAGGGTAACATATGGCCAACACTCACGCCAGACAAGGAGTAAACATGGAATATAATACATTATGCTAATATCACAACAAGCAGATGCTCATACAATCACATTTTGAGTACTATTCATGACTACAGAGGTATAGGTACTAAAGTGTGAACTAGATGAAATGTCATTGTCTGTGCTCGAAGTTATGACACCACATGGAATCAAATACATCTCTCCAACGAATGAGTAAAATTGAAACATGCCTGAATCAATACCCTGCAGATAGATAGGCCTTCTCATTTATCCAAATGAGGAATCCAAAAAAAATATGAAGCCATGAAAAAGCCACTAAAATAATCATAGTCATTTAACATAGCTAAGCAAACATTGCTGTAAGAAGACACGTTTAACAGATGTAAATCAACATGAAATGGAGGCATAGAAATTACGTAAAAATTCAAAGTGCCCGGATTAAAATTCTAAGCCTGACCCAGTTCAGATTTTGGTGTTCCAAGTTGGAATCCACCTTTAATTTTTTATTTTATGACCCAAAAAGAGGTTTTTTTTACTGAAAAAGGTCATTTAATGCAAGGCTGGGCAAAAACATAAAAAATGAAAGTGTCTGGATTAAAAATCGGACAAAGACCCAATTTGTATTTCAACATTTCTACATGGAATCTAATTTTAATTTACATTTTTGAGATGTGGTGAAAGATCAGAAATGAAAAATGTCATTTCAACAATAGGCACAAATTTGGGCAAAAATGAAAGTGCCCGGAACCAAAATCTGCCAAAGACCCAATTGAGATCTTGGCATTTCTATGAGGAATCCACCTTTAGTTTTCATTTTTAATTGGTGATTAAGGAGCAGCAATAAAAAAACATCATTTTAAAAATAAGCACAAATTTTTTGGCCAAAACAGGAAGTGTTCTAAATTCATTTTGGACTCCAACCTAGTTGAGATTTGGGCATTTTCATGTGAATCCCAAAGCTAGATTTGAGTTTAAACTAAGGGATTGGTACATATTTTTAAAAAAACTTAGACTTTCTCCAAAATAAATTCCATAACCAGGCATAAAAGAAAACTCAAAAAACAAATGCCATAACAACACCAAGCAGCCAAGATTCCCAAAACATTTAAACATGCACTCATGCATACATTTATAATCTCATAAATTTAGGGAAGAAACAAAAGAATACATCAATGCTTCCCATAAAAATGAAATGAAAGAATACTCTACAAAGAAGGCGTGGTTGGGTTCCATAATAGGACAATAGAGAGGGTATGGCAAGTTGAAACCAATGATTAGATGCCCACAAAATTTTTCTCCCCCTTTCTTCCAAACTCCTCTGCCCAATTCATGGGGTTTTCTCTTCTCCCTCCAAAATAGAAAATTCATTTCTTTCCAAAAGGAATAATCCCACCCCAAAACAATAAACCTTCTTCCATTTTATATTTTCTTACCTCCAAAGATCACTCCCTCCTAACAAAAGAATAAAAGTAAGTATATATATATATATATATATATATATATATATATATATATATATATTGAAGCAAGGCTGCCCCCATTTATTAACTAACTCCTCCCCACAATAAAATGAAATAAATCATTTTATTAAATAAACTATTAATGCTCACTAAGGAAATAAATTAATTTCACCAAATATACAAAACTCCCCAAATAAGATTAACAAAATCATTTAAAATTTCCAAATGAAATATATCATTCTTCCGAATGATCAATAAAAATCATTTAAAATATCATATTTTAAAATCTCATGGGTAAAACCATTTAAATATCCCATCAATTAAATACTATAAAATACCATATTTAAAATCATGAAAGATGCCAATGAAACCACATCAAGACACTGACAACCAAAATATATATATCCACATAATAGATTCACAGAAACCAAGATAAAATACCTCAATAAAACATACTGGTAAACCACATACAATGAAGGGTGCACCGGAACATATGGAAGAAAGGTGCTATGGAACATACGACTGAAAGTTGCCCCGAAACATACAGCTGAAAGGTACTCTAGACGTTATCATTAGGTAACTAGACGGTAAGATATCAATAAGGAAAATACTATCCTAACAGGGTACAATGGGCTAGAGTAGGGGAAATTTTGGCCTATGACTACCTCCCATAACCACCATCGGGGAAGGTACGCTCAGACCTGTGAAGCCAGGTGGAGTCGATACCTAGTACCTATAACATACACATTGCATATACATATATACATAGCTGAAGCACATACTACATCCTGATTATAGCTAGCTACCATATATATCAATTAATTGCATCATCATAGCTAATCATAATAACCTTTCACTAAATCAACAATATCTAACCTCATTGTAATAACAATTCACATTTAAAATATCAAATCAAAATCAAAATGCTATCTTACCAACCTAGGTTTAGAGAGGTGTTACATCCTCCCTCCCTAAGATTTGACTTACTCCTGGAAGTCATGTAAAATCAATATGTAGCCATGTCACACATTAGTACTGAAAATATAATAATCAACATTAAATGACTGTACTTCATTCCAATAATGAGAAATGTAATATACATCATTCATCACTAAACAAAATTGAAAGAACATCCATATAACATTCACCTTTCTAAGACTTGTTATCAATATATTAACACATGTCTTACTCATAAGGTCTCAACATGAAAAATAATAACATGGTTAATCTTGTTAAAATCACATGTGTCAAAATTCTCATCAGTGGTAGGATTGATTCACCATCAGTGGAAAATGAGTCCCACTGGTGATCTACTTTGATTTTACCATCATTTCATAATCTTCTTAGGTCTTTAATCTACCTCCAAGTGCACTTTGTTTAGTCCCTTTCAATTTTGTGTTCATTTGTTCACACTTTAGTTCATTCTTGCATATCAAATTGTGTTTTCAAACATTGCATATTGTGTAGGTTTTGCATCAATAACCAATCAATTTAAGTATTTAGTTACATCCACATCATTGCATTTAGTTTTAATAGCATCATAAAATCCTTTATTTGAGTGAACCACCACAATTTTAGCATTCTGTCTCTCTCCTTTTAGGTGAAAGATCCTAAGAGGGCAAGAGAAGTACATAGAACCACAAATTGTTGGTTCATTTTGGTGAACCTGGGTATGTGCATGATCATCATGGAAAAAATAGGCCCTTAAGTGGCAAAAACTTCAAAAAAATCAGAGTTAGGTAGCTTGACGTAAAAATTTGAATAAGTTATCTATATTATTTCAAAAATATGTAAGAATAGAATCTGTAGCAACTTGAATGTAGTTTCTAAACTACTAGGTTTATTTTTAAAAAAACTATTTGGTGAAAATTTGAACTTTCAATGCAGTAGTACTTATATTTCAGGGAAAAAATAAGAAGTAGGTGTCTGTCTGACCACCCTAACCACAATAAAATGATAATTATTTTTTATCAGATTTGAGACATAAGTAGAGGACTCATGTCTGGCTATGATGCATATTTTTTTGTAATTTTTTTTTAAGTAAATAATTAATTATGAATATCTTATTACAATTTTTTAAAAATATAAAAACTTGTATGTCTGACCACCTTAACTTGGTCAAAACTTCATGAAATTCAATTTTTCCTTTTTTAATCCTATAGTATGCAAAGCATAGAATGTGATGCATGTTTTAGGTTCTAAAAATTTGTTATCATTTGAAAGCTATAGATGTTTTTCAATCGGCCTATCAATCAACACTTTAGTCATAATTCAATTAGAAATTGAATAATAATTATTTATTAAATTCAAAGTAAAGCAAAATTTATATTGATGGAAAGCTAAGAATCACCTTTAAAAACTCTTTTCATTTCATCAATTTTGGGTAAAAAAAAATTGTTAGCCACATACCCTACAAATAGCCATCATATTTCCACTTTTTGGCCCATCATGATCCTGCACATTAAAAAATTTATCTTTCTGATTTCAATTGCATCTTGCATCCTAGGTTTCATTTGTATCAAAATTCAATTAGGTTTTGATTTGTTTTGCATCCTAGGGTTTCTCCAATTGCATTAGTGAAGAACTCATTTAGTCTTTATTTTTGCATATCAAATTATCAAACAACTAAAAATTTCTATTTGCATCTTCAGTTTGCATCTGCAAAGCATTCAAATCACCTTAATGTTTTTGCAAAACACAAAAAAATCCCATACTTGGACTCATTCTCCACCCTGGGTGAATCAGTCCACCTGCACATTTTAAACAACATTTTTAGGCATTTTGTAGGTATTTTCTGCATTATAGTTTTTGGTAGTTAACTTTTGTTATACTTTCCAGATTATCTATTTTCTCTTCTTTCTTGCATCTTAGTTTACTTTCATTCATTTTCATCATGGATTTTTCTTTTAACAAGTTTTGGAATTCATTCAAATCCTAAGTAGACATGTCTAATTATTCCTTTGGCTCTAACCCTAATAACCTTGAGCTTCCTCATGCTCCTTCAACTCTAGATGAATGTCCTCCTTGTGCTATTGAAATCATTGGAGAAGATGATGATAACATGAACAAATTCTTAAATTCATGCCTTGAAAACCTTGAAGCCAATGCAAAATTTTACCAATCCATGAAATCACAAGATCTTCCTACTGTTTCTCCTCCTAACATGTTTGGTTACTTACATCCTGAAATAAATGGACTTAAGTTCCCCTCAACAGGTGGACCTAGTTCCTCGACACAAGCACATCCTCAACCATTTTAGGATCACAAAGTTACAACCACACCAACCAACTTTGATAAAACATACATGACAAAGTCTTTACTATCTTAAGCAAACAAGGGTGTGATACAACAACCAAAGATGACATTACCAACTTTTAGAAGGGTATGTGCAAGATCATGATGGGCCAAAATGTGGTGATATAATGGGTATGTGTAGGGTATGTGGCTGACAACTTTTTTTTTACCCAAAATTGATGAAATCAAAAGGGTTTGTAAAAGAAATTATTAGCTTTCCACCAATATAAATTATGTTCTACTTTGAGTTTAATAAATAATTATTATTCATGTTCTATTTGAATTACAACTAAAGTCTTGATTGATAAGCTGATTGAAAATATCTATAGCTTTCAAGCGGTATCACATTTTTTTAATATGAAACATGCATCACATTCTGTGCTTCACATACTATAAGATTAAAAAAAATGAATTTCATGAAGTTTTTACCAAGTTAAGGTGGTTAGACATACAAGATTTTAATATTTTTTAAAAGTTATAATAAAAAATTAATAATTCATTATTTACTTTGAAAAAAATTACAAAAAAATATACATCACATCAGGACATAAGTCCTCTACTTATATCTAAAATCTTATAGAAAAATATTTCATTTTATTGTGGTTAGGGTGGTTAGATAGACACCTACTTCTTATTTTTTCCCTAAAATTTAAGTACTATTGCATTGAAGTTTCAAATTTTTGCCAAATAGAGTTTTTAAAAAAAAAAAATTAACCTAGTAGTTTAGAAACTACTTTCAAATTGCTATAGATTAGATATTCTTACATATTTTTGAAATAATATAGCTAACTTATTCAAGTTTTTACATCAAGTTGCCTAACTCCGATGTTTCTGAATTTTTTTCCACTTAAGGAAATGTTTTTTCTATGATGATCCTACACACATCCAGAACAAAGACCAACAGAAGAATACACAATAGGACTTGAATACCAAGATCTTTCTCATGCTGACAAGCCTCCTTTTGAATATTGGAGACTTCGAGATGATGGTACAATGATCTTTGATTCCCCTCCTAACTTGAACATTCTCCTTCCATGTGAACAACCATTACCTAATTCTAATGACAAGGATGTTAGGATCCCAGTGGGTCCTCTACCTCTTTCCATTCATGAAAAAGGAGAATCTAGTAAACAAAAACAACCTTAAAAATTGAAAAACCTAAAGTTTCCTATCCATCCACCACCTGAATGTGAAAGGAGGCTTCAAGTGCTTTTAAACAAAGGCCATATAATCTTACCACCTTCCAATAGGTTGGTCATCCATCTTAAAGACTCTTACATACCATATTGCAAATATCATCATGTTCTTGGTCACTAAACTGATGAATGTTAGACATTGACAGACATACTAAACAAGTATCACTTCACTGATACCAACTGCTTTCCTATCATCCCTTAAAATCAAAACCCTTTATCATGACATAGTTGTAGAATTTTCTATTCTCACTATTGCATGATCCTTTTTTATCACCTCCCTTGGCTCATTCTTGTCTTTCACTCTATGGAGGTAAGAAGTTGTTAGCCTTGTACTCATAATGCATTTGTCCTTTGTCTCTTAACTGTGCTATTTATCTTCCACTTATACTACTTGATATTGAGAAGCTAATAACTCAGTTAATGGTTGACTTACATTTGCATTACTAGCCTCTTTTGCATTTTCCTTTTGGTGTCATTTTATATGTGTATCATGTTCCCCCATAACATGTGTTAGATGTTATATCTCTCTTTGTGCACTTCCGTTATTTGTACTTCTATTCTTCTATATGCCGTACATTGCTTTCACCTTTCATTTTTGTTTTGTGTTATCCTTTTAGGGATAACACAAAGCGTAGAGATGACCTATGTCTCCTCCATGTTTACCCAATAGGTCCTGATGAGCCTAAAATATGCTCATAATTTGATGTTATGATAAACTTTTAAATGACTTCATTTTTGCTATTTCACGGCTGTTTAAACTTTGTTGAAACCTTTTATGGGGATATCCTGTAGCAAGACACTTTTATATTCCTGCAGCCTACTGTGTTGAATTGATTGCATTTATTGCCATGTTGACTCCCGAAAATGGCTGGTATATCGTATACAATTTTTGAATGGTGAAGTAGATTTGAAATGTGTGATTAATGAATAGATATCGTGTATGTACCATATGCCTTTTCTTGCACGTCTATTACCTTTTGTTTCGCAGGTTGTTGAAGAATGATCGAGTCAAGCGCAGCCGATCTCGGCCTTGCAGTAAAGCCCATTTCTTGCACGACTTTGAGGAAGCTCCACCAAAGACTCTTTGACCGAAACTGATTTGGAAAGATTTTTTAATGGAAATTCAATCTGGAGAGAGTGGAGCGCTAGATTCTCTCTGAATCAGGTTGAACACATAAATTCATTTATAAAGTTTGTTCCTTGATTCAAGGATATACTTTACTTCCACGTCTTTCTTTGATGAAGTTAGTTAGTTAGTTGTTCTTTTAATTTAAAAATAAGATACTCCTCCTGCGCGAGGTAGTAGTAGAAGATGAATAGAATGAGTAATAGATGATTTTTTAGGTAAGATAGAAACAGAGTAGCAGAGATCATGTAAGAATCAGTATGATAATGAAAGACAGAATCTGTTTGACCAGAAGTGGAGTTTGTTGTTAGTTTTCACACCAACAAGATAATGTATTTCGTTCTGTTTTCATGAATAAAGATCGATGAAGTTCCGAGTTCAGCATCTGTGTAATCAGTAGATGCTTGCTAAGGGGGCCCACTTAGTAAGTATCTATAGTTAATTAGTTAGATGTTCTTTTCTGCTGATATCCAGTTAGCTTTCATCTTTTGAAGTTTTTACACAAACTCAGTCTTACACTGCTCCTGCAGCATAGAGAGTCCATCCCTGTGATCTGTTCCTAAAGATAAGGTCGGCTTCATGGTTTGTGCTTCAGTTGTAGCTGTTACAATTTCTATTTTAATCAAGCATAGTTGAGTTAAAGAATTCTGATACCATTCTGAAGCTTAGATAGAATTTCTTTCCAAAGATGTATTTTTGCTAAGATTTGACCAAAACAAATTCCTAGTGCATATATTTTGCTGCGCCATTTAAAGTCTACGTCCCCTGGTTTGAAAAGTAAATGAACGTCCACAAAAAGATATTAGTCACCTGTCGGAATGTCCAATTCCCAAGAAAGTTTCACTGTGATATTCATATCCTTTTGTGAGTGCGAGCCATTTTTGGCGCCGTTGCCGGGGATGGTGTCTAACTAGGAGTCTGACAAAGTCATTTTCAGCATTAGTTTAGTCTGTTAGTCAAAATTTTCAAAATCTTTTCAAGCCGTTACTCACCATATTGCATGCATAGAAGAAGAAAAGACGCACTGGGAAGGTTCCTCCCTGAAAATCTATTTATTGAACTACCATTTGACCTGCTGATAACGAACCGGAGCAAAAATCCATTTGTTCTACTATTCCAACACCTGCATATGGAAAATAATCCACCCAATAATCCACTCCTCGCATTTGAGTTTCCCATTGTTCCCCAACAAGATATCATAATCTTAAAAACATCCCTCTTTCGCCCTTAAAAGTTTTATGGCCTGGTCACACAAGATCTAGAAACCTTTTTGTTTGAATTTGATGTTCTCTATCGCAGTTATGACTACAACACCGACGCTCATAAATTGAAGCTATTTCCTTCCACTTTGAAGGAGGGAGCTCTTAGATGGTTCATGAGTCTGGGAAGAGCCGTTGTAAATAGTTGGGCAGCCATGCAGACAAAATTCCTTGAAAAATATAAGGAATATTGTAAGAGTGCCAACAAAGGTGATGACATTCTGAATTCAGCAGAAGGAGGATGAAAGTCTGGAAGATTATATTTCAAGGTTTTTGTTTTCATTAAAAAGGAACTCAAACCATACTCTTAACGAGGACTCTCAGAAACTACTCTTTCTAAGGGGAATCAGTGATGCATGTATTTACGCCCTAGACCTAATGGGAGGAGGTGATATAACTCAACTGCCTTGGGATGATATACGTAAGATATGCCTTTAACTAATTCTCATCGCGAGAGTTAAGAAAGGTCGAGGTCATCATGTTTCAAAGGGGAAGGTGGAGTTTCCAATGGAGATCACAAATCAAGCATCCGATTTCAGCGTGACATCATTAATAATATGGCTAATAACCTCGACACTATGCAAGCGTGGAAAAAACATGCAGAAGCTGAGGTAGCTTTGGCTGAGTTCTGTCCCTACTGTAGACAAAAGAAGCGTGATTGCAGATGCAAGATGGTGGCTAATCTAGAAGCCCGACAACTGCCTACTAATTTTAAACCAGTGGAAGGTGATGATGATCAAGTGTTCTTTGTTGCACAAAGGAGACCATGGGCCCAAAGGCAAGGTATGCCTCAAGACCCTTTAACTTTTGGTAATCCCTATTCTAGCTATAATAACCAATGGCAACAAGCATATGGACCACCACCACCATGGAATCCGCCTCAACCAAGTTGGTCTAATTATCAAACCCCACAGTGGCAATCTCCTCAAGGAGGTTGGCAGCAGCCACAAGGTCAATAGACCCCACCTTTAGGAAATTGGAAACAAAATCCTTAATGGAGAGGTCCTCAACAATGGAAAAACTAGTCTCCTGGCTTCCTACAGCCTCCACAGCCACAACAACAGGCCCTTATGCCGCCTCCTGTAGTAACTACCACAAATCCTAGACCTCCAAAGCAAACGCCTATGCCTGCCCAGCCGTTGCCTAATCCCAATAATAAGCAACAGAAGCAGCCTCAACAACCTGTGTATATTTCTGTAGCCAACCAATATCAAGCTTATGCCTTAAATGTTAATGACATCCATCTGAGGTCTGGAACTACTTTACTTGCTCCCAAACCACCTCTGATTATAAAAATATCTGATTCACCCCTTGAAGAATCTAATGCACCTGCTATTTCCACTGAGCACATACCTATACCCGATACAGTTTCTATGGAACTTGTTCTGCAGAGACAAGATAAACCACCTTTTCCTCAGAGGTTACAAAGTATTGAATCTAAACTCATGGAAGAACCCACTTTTGATATTCTAGATCAGCTCAAAAATGTACAAATTCAAATCCCTTTGTTTCAGGCTATTAAAGATGTTCCTATTTTTGGAAAAGCTATTAAAGAAGTCTATTTGAAGAAGCCTGGATGAAAGAAAAAGGATCCCCAAACAATTCATGTCTTAGGGAAATTGGCTGATATAATGTTGATAAATGTAGTCATTCCAAAGTATATTTACCCTGGAAGTCCTGTAGTATAGATACATATAAATGACCAAGTTGTAAAAAATGTTTTGATTGATTTAGGAGCTACCATTAATGTAATGACAAAGCATACTATGGACTCCTTGAATATTTCAAACATTAGGTCTACACCCATAGTTCTGCAGCTTGCAGACAGCTCCACAATCAAACCTGATGGGATGATAGAAGATGTAATTGTCACTCTTGAATCTTGGGAGTATCCTGCTGATTTTACAATATTATCAGTTAAGGCAACTTTAGGAGGGTATCCAGTTATCCTTGGTAGGCCAAAGTTAGCAACTGCTGATGCTTTTATAGGATGTCGTTCTGGAGATATGACCATTTCTGATGGGTAGTCCACAAAGAAATTGGCTTTGTATCTGCCTGCTAAAGCTCAACCAGATTTGTCCC
Source organism: Sequoia sempervirens (assembly GCA_007258455.2). Taxonomy (NCBI): domain Eukaryota; kingdom Viridiplantae; phylum Streptophyta; class Pinopsida; order Cupressales; family Cupressaceae; genus Sequoia; species Sequoia sempervirens. Next base: position 192,065 of record VDFB02045063.1, read on the forward strand.
AACTTGTTTAGCCAGATGTGGGAGAAGAAACTGAAGAAGCCCATTCTTTGGCTCAATTGATGATGATTTAAAATGATCCATTCTCTCAACTTCAAAGTGAAGATGCTTTGTTTTTTCAAATTCTGCAATTCAATCTTGATGCAGATAGTTTATCTGATCCAAGTGGCAGTCATCATCAATGTTTCCTGCAGCAACTAGATTCTGAGAGTTCATTGCCTAAACTTAAGATAATTTTTCATAACTTGCTTCCACAAGAGGTACAAACATTACCTATTGATTCTATGAGTAATCTCATTAAGCAGATAGAATTGTCTCCAGATCATTGTTTGAATGTTAATAGTAAGTTGTCTCAGTCTCAAGAGGATGACTTATTAAAAATGCTACAAGAACAGCATAAAGCTTTTGCATGGGAATATGGGGACATGCAGGGAATAGATCCTCGAGTCTGTACTCATAGGATATATATCAAAGAAGATTGTTCACCAGTTAGACAACCTCAGAGAAGAGTAAATCCAGCACTTAGAGAAATAGTGAAAAATGAACTTCAAAAGTTGCTTGATGCTGGTTTTATTTACCCAATTTCTGACAGCCAATGGGTTTCTCCATTAGTCATTGTCCCCAAGAAAGGAGGAAAATGGAGAGTATGTGTAGATTACAGAGAGTTGAACAATGCCACTAAGAAAGATCATTTTCCATTACCTTTTGTAGACCAAGTACTAGATTCTCTGTCTGGTAAAAAATATTTTTCCTTCTTAGATGGTTACAGTGGGTATAATCAGATAAAAATTGCCCCTGAAGATCAAGACAAGACCACTTTTACCTGTCCATGGGGAACATTTGCTTATTCGGTCTTGCCTTTTGGCTTATGTAATGCACTAGCAACATTTCAGAGAGCAGTAATTAGTATATTTGTTGATATATCTCATAAATGTATGGAGATTTTTATGGATGATTTCACTACATATGGAGTCACATTTGAAGAAGCACTGGTGAATTTAGAAAAAGTATTAAAAAGGTGTAGAGAGAAAAATTTGTCTCTAAACAGTGAAAAGTGCTTTCTAATGATGGAAGAAGGTATTGTTCTAGGTCATCATATTTCAAAGAATGGAATTTAGGTTGACCCTGCTAAAATTGAAGTTATTCAGAATTTACAAACTCCTGCAAAACAAAAAGATGTTAGAAGTTTTTTTGGTCATGCAGGGTATTATAGAAGGTTTATAAAAGACTTTAGTAAAATTGCCAATCCACTTTATGTTTTGTTAACAAAGGATTCCCAATTTGAGTGGACCGAGGCCTGCGAAAAATCCTTCCTGTAGCTTAAGGACTTGCTTACCAAAGCCCCTATTCTTCAAGGTCCAAAATGGAACCTGCCTTTTCACATACATGCTGATGTGTCTGATTTTGGTATAAGAGCAGTTTTAAGTCAAAAAGAAAATTCAATTGAGCATGCTATCTACTTTATCAGCAAAAACCTTCAAGGTCCTGAGCTCAACTATACTGTTACAGAAAAGGAATTGCTTGCAGTAGTATATGCTTTGAATAAATTCAGGCATTATGTCACAGGTTATCAGATATTTGTCCACACCGACCATGTAGCACTCAAGTACCTGATGAAAAAACCTGCCATTTCTGGTAGATTGGCACGATGGCTCCTATTGTTACAAGAATTTGATATCACAATCATTGACAAACCAGGAAGAGCTAATGTTGTAGCTGACTTTTTATCAAGACTTCAATCAGTTGCATCTGAGGAACAAGAGGTCATTGACGATAGATTTCCAGATGAACACTTGTTTTCCATTGCTGCACATACACCCTGGTATGCAGATATTGCTAATTATCTAGCAGTAAACAGAATACCAGCTCATTTTTCCCCAAAAGAAAAGAAGTTATCGACAGAGAAAAGTTTCAACTTTACCTGGATTGCCAATTGTCTGTTTTATACTGGCCCTGATCAAGTAATGTGAAGATGTGTAAGAGAAGATGAGACTTATGATATATTGCATGCCTGCCATGATGAACCATGTGGAGGGCATTTTGTAGCAAAAATAACAACAATGAAAGTCCTTACAACAGGGTATTACTGGCCAACATTACACAAGGATGTTGTGGCCTATACAAGGAAGTATGACAGATGCCAGCATATGGGGAGACCAACTAAGTCAGATGAAATGCCACTATATCCGCAGGTAATAGTCACCCCTTTTGATAAATGGGGGATGGATTTTGTGGGGCCAATTGATCCACCATCAAATGGAAAGTCATATATTCTAGTTTGCACGGATTATGTCACAAAATGGGTCGAGGTAAAAGCTATGACTAATGCCCGAGATAAAAAAGTTGCTGAATTTTTGTATGAACAAATTTTTACCAGATTTGGAGTCCCTAGAGAGCTTGTAACTGATCAAGGAGCTCAGTTTACGTCAAATTTGATCACTGCACTTATGAATGACTATAAGATCAAACACAGGAAGTCTAGCCCCTATCATCCTTAAGCCAATGGTCAAGCGGAGGTAACAAACAAAGAAATTGAAGTGATCCTCACAAAGATAGTGTAGATTCATAAGAAAGACTGAAGTAATAGACTTCCTGAAGTAGTTTGGGCTTACAGAACTACATGGAAAACAAAAACTGGGTTTACACCTTTTGAGTTGCTCTATGGGAAAACAGCTATGTTATCTATTGAATTTGAACATAAAACTTTGAGGACAGCTCTTGAACTCAACATGGACTTATCCGAAGCACAAAAGGACCGTCTCCTATAGCTAAATGCTTTGGACAAAATGAGAAAAGCCGCCCTACAACATACAAAAGTAATCCAACATCAGAGAAAGAGATGGCATGATCAGCACATCAAAACCAGAAAATTTTCTGCTGGAGATTGGGCTTTGTTATATGATTCCAGGTACCAAGAAAACCAGGGTAAACTCACAACACGCTGGCTTCGGCCCTATGAGGTTGAAAATGTGTTTGACAACGGAGCTGTGTAGCTGGTCACAATTGATCCAGTCTGTTTCAAATTGCTCGTCAATGGCCACCAACTCTGACTGTACCATAAGCCAGTTTCCAAGGAAGACTTCATGAAGCAGTTCATTTAGGTTCCTCCTGCTACTCTTCCTGCAGCCGAAGGCTCTAGCCTTTCTCCTGCAGCGTTCTCGTAATTTTCAAAAAACATGCCCATAATAAAGGTTTTCTTTTTAAGAAAACCATTTTCTCCATTTTCATTTATCGCCCCCACCTCACTTCTTTACCATCCATCCCATCCATCCATTTCATTCGTACATTTCATCCACCCACGTCACCCATCCACTTCAATTGTCTGCATCAACCTTAATTAAGATATCTTTCCAACTTGTCAATTCACACAACGCCATCATCTTTCTTCACACGTACGTGCAATTGCTAAAGGTGTGCCATATCTTTTCTTATCGCATATTTGATTTATTTCATTCTATTCAATTACTGCTATGCATGTACCGGTCATTATCACCCGAATCTCTACCTATTTTTTAGTACATGTGAGGACACATGTCATCTTTTAAGTAGGGGGCGGGGTAATCCATCGTTTGAAGCCTGTCTTTTCGCCCCTGTCATAACTGCAAAATAATCTTTCTTTAATATATTTTTGGTACTTTCCAAACGTGATTGCATGACCTTCTTTTATGCATCTTTTTCTTGCAAACTACGATTAAGACTACTTGTTTAAAAAAGTTCATTTTTGGAAAAAAGAAAGAAATGTGGCAGCCTGACAGAGAAAAACCAGAGCAGAAAAGGAAATAAAGAATTTGAATCTTCAGCAAGAAATTGAGTTCAGCTAGAAAAACTACAATATGGGTGGTCAGATGGTACGACATGAGCCTGTAGCTCATGAATTGTTGTTGCAAAACCCACAGACAGTCCAAGCATTTAGCCTCTATGGATGGTTAAATTATTTTCTGAGTTTAAATGATTTTGATGAGGAAGCTGCGATAGAATTTTTGAGAACACTTTCTGAAGGGGAAGCCACCGTATGTGGTCTAACAGTTGTTGCAACCGAAGACAGAATTGCTGAGGTAACCAGGCTCCCAGCCATTGGAGAAAATTTTTCTTCAGATGCTGCAGCTGCAAAGGCTGAATTTTCGATGCCTGCTGATGGACCTCTGGACATCTCCAAGCAAGGATGCAAGCGAGTGTCACTGCCTCTTCCATATTCAGAGTATGCCACTTATATAATGAGGTATTTAACCTGTGAAGGCCGTTTTTCCTATTTGCATTCACATCATTTTAAATTATTAAGCTATATAAGGCATGGGTTGGCTGTGAATGTTCTGAATTTCTTGTTAAAGTTTTTAGAGCAAAGTGCCCATGGAACTCAACAAGGGAAAGATAACTCTGTCACTCATCATGGCCTTATTAAATTGCTTATTGAGCACTCTTTGAGAGATGTTTCACCTCTCTCCTGGCAACAATTCTTTTCCCAAAAGAGTTTACAACCTCCATAACCCCCTAGGGTAATTACCCCACGGCCTCAAAGAAAGAAGAAATAAATTACATCTACTAGTGGAATAGGGCAAGGGTCATCTACTCCTGTAGCACCTGATCCTGTAGCTGTCACAGTTGAATCCTCTACTAGGGTACAAACTAGGTCTGCCGCTAGGAGGGAGAAAGTAAAATCAAAGGTAGAAGGGTCCCCAAAATCTGACCCTCGTTCTCAGAAAAGGCAATGCTCCTCTCCTGTAGCACCTTCCCCTGCAGCAGTTTCTCCTACAGCAACAGTTGTTGATATTACCAGCTCACCATCATCCTCTGGTAGGGCAGAGCCCCCTGAACAAACAAGAAAAAGAAAACCTACCGGAACACCTCCTATAGCCACATCAATACCAAGAAGGGTTTCCACAAGGAAACAATTTAGGACCTCCCCTATTTCACCGAAATCTGAGGTAATTGTAATTTTAGAAGGGTTTGTTGAATCTGAATTTAATGTTTCTCGGAATGAATCTGAGAATGCTGCTTAGAGTTCGGTCGTTCCTGAAGAGGAACAAGTAGAGACAAAAGAAGTAGGGCATAATGGGCACAAGTTGCCAAGTCTTGATGATCTGGTTAATGCTGCTATGCAATTCTCGGAGGAAGCACAGACTTCTTCACCACAACAACAAGAAGAATTTATCCCGCAGCAAGAACAAGAACAGGCTGAACAAATAAATGTGCCTAATGAAGTTGTATTTCATCCTGCAATGTGTAAAGCCATTATTGTGTATAGGAGGACCTTTTTAATTGAATTTCTAGAATTTGTTTAAAATAATTGGGAAATAGTTACACTGCAAACTGTGACTTTCGACACATTGCCCAAACTGATATGCAACAAAGTCTGTGGCAAATAGAAAAGAAGAAATTGGAAAAGAAAATTGAAAATCAGAAATAGAAAATTGTTGAATTGAAAGCAAAAATGGACGAAATGCTAAAGGTAACTGGTCAAATTATGGAATGCAGACCGCCACCCAGAGTTTATGCTCTATGCCTCAAAGAATAGTTTTTATGGTTTCAATTAATGATAATTTCTAGAAACAAAGACCCCATAATTCATTCTGCCAAAGAGTTTTATGAAGCATATCAAGCAGCCCCTAACTGGTTAAGGAATTCTCTGTGTGAATTCTATTTGTATGGATTTTTAATACCACTTGAAACATAATGGAATCCTCTTCCATACATTGGTGATATTCATTTGAGAGCATTCATGTTGTGGGCAGCAAATGAGGTGAATTATGGCAGACAGTGGGAAACGTATGAGGAAATTGAGAAAACAGAGCCTGTCCCATTACGCTCTCAAAGTTCAAACCCACATGCAATGCTGAAAGATTGGTTTGCATTGACATATGGTATTAATAATGTTTCAGCCAGAGCAAAAATATTTGACATCAGAAAGCAAGTATATGATGAATTCCAGGCACAAAAATATTCATTTTGGAGATTAGCATATACCAGAACTGAGAAAAGATGAGAAAAATTGACTGTTGGGTTAAGAAAGTCAGAACCACATGGTCCCTTAAACTTTACAGCTGCACTCAAATGAACTAGCAGATATATTCAATTGGGACTTCAAACAAGATTTGAATTGTGGCTGCCACTGACATTCAGACCACCTATGCTAATGTGGCCCCTGTATCCTCATCAGGCTACAAATCTTAACAGTGAATTAGAAGACCGCAGATATGAAAGGTGCCGAGATTTCAGAGGATTCTATTATAGGTTTGGACATCCATTCCAGAGTCATGCAGCCACTACTGACTTTAGAGAAACCACCAGGAAGGTTAATGCTGGAGGACCAGCATTGGGCTAAGTAGGGGGCAGTGATGAGCCTAAAATATGCTCATAATTTGATGTTATGATAAACTTTTAAATGACTTCATTTTTGCTATTTCATGGCTGTTTAAAATTTGTTGAAACCTTTTATGGGGATATCCTGTAGCAAGACACTTTTATATTCCTACAGCCTATTGTGTTGACTTGATTGCATTTATTTCCCTATTGACTCCCGAAAATGGTTGGTATATCATATACAGTTTTTGAATGGTGAAGTAGATTTGAAATGTGTGATTAATGAATAGATATCATGTATGTACCATGTGCCTTTTCTTGTGTGTCTGTTACCTTTTGTTTCGCAGGTTGTTGAAGAATGATCGAGTCAAGCACAGCCGATCTCGGCCTTGCAGTAAAGCCCATTTCCTGCATGACTTTGAGGAAGCTCCACCAAAGACTCTTTGACCGAAACTGATTTGGAAAGATTTTTTAATGGAAAGTCAATCTGGAGAGAGTGGAGCGCTAGATTCTCTCTGAATCGGATTGAACCCATAAATTCATTTATGAAGTTTGTTCCTTGATTCAGGGATATACTTTACTTCCACGTCTTTCTTTGATGAAGTTAGTTAGTTAGTTTTTCTTTTAATTTAAAAATAAGATACTCCTCCTGCGCGAGGTAGTAGTAGAAGATGAATAGAATGAGTAATAGATGATTTTTTAGGTAAGATAGAAACAGAGTAGCAAAGATCATGTAAGAATCAATATGATAATGAAAGACAGAATCTGTTTGACCAGAAGCGGAGTTTGTTGTTAGTTTTCACACCAACAAGATAATGTATTTCATTCTGTTTTCATGAATAAAGATCGATGAAGTTCCGAGTTCAGCATTTGTGTAATCAGTAGATGCTTGCTAAGGGGGCCCACTTAGTAAGTATCTGTAGTTAATTAGTTAGATGTTCTTTTCTGCTGATATCCAGTTAGCTTTCATCTTTTAAAGTTTTTACGCAAACTCAGTCTTACACTGCTCCTGCAGCATAGAGAGTCCATCCCTGTGACTGTTCCTGTAGCATAAGGTTAGTTCATGGTTTGTGCTTCAGTCGTAGCTGTTACAGTTTCTATTTTAATCAAGCATAGTTGAGTTAAAGAATTTTGCATTACCATTCTGTAGCTTAGATAGAATTTCTTTCCAGTATGTATTTTTGCTAAGATTTGACCAAAACAAATTCCTAGTGCATATATTTTGCTGCGCCATTTAAAGTCTACGTCCCCTGGTTTGACAAGTAAATGAACGTCCACATAAAGATATTAGTCACCTGTCGGAATGTCCAATTCCCAGGAAAGTTTCACTGTGATATTCATATCCTTTTGTGAGTGTGAGCCAGGTCCTTTCGATTTTTCCTTTTTTGTTTTGTGTTTTACTTTTGGCGATGAGGCAAAGCATAGAGATGCCCTGTGTCTCTTCCATGTTGACCCAAAAGCTTTTTCTTTACATTTTCCTTTCACTTTTTTTTCTTTTGGGGATGATGCAAAGTGTTGAGACTGTAATGTCTCTTCCATGTTGACCCAAAACAAAACAAAAAATCTTTTTTTTTCGCTCTCTTTGTGTCGTTCTAGTTCTATGTGTTTTGGGGAATGATGACAGTTTTGAGATCTTTAATAAAAACATTGCAACAACAAACATACTAACCCAAAATCCATAGATCCCTTATATTCTTGGTGTGTTCCTTTCTGGGGGAAACCTCCCTTTCCTTTGTTTTCTTTTTCACTTACATGAAGTAGCCTTACTTGGAAACATATGACTTGGCATAGGGCTTTCTAAGTTGGCTCTCATTTCTTGTTTTCTTTCTGCATTTTTCCTTCATGACTTTAAAGTAATTGCTCATAGAACAAAGTGTAGAAATTCCTTTAAAGTGGGGAGCATACATTGGCATCATTTCATTTGCATTCTTAGTTCTCAGTGCAACATTTTTACTTTATATGATGCCTTTGTCACTTTGTGGATGACATTTGGTGTGATTTCTTTAATAAGTGTGCTCTATCTTAGCATATTACATTCATCTTAGTGGCCTGATGTGACGTACTGCATCCCCTAAGTTGTGAATATTCTATTCTTTGATTAGTCCTCTCTTGGAGATATTAATCATAATGTTCCCTAAGTAATAGACCTTGCATGAATTAAACAATACTCCTTTGAACACCTTTTAGATTTTTAAATTTTACATTTTACGTCTTTGGAACCTTGCATAACACAACTTGCATGCCTATGGCACCTTCCTATTTTTTCATGAGTTCTAATCATACAAATCTTTTCTTGTCTCATGAAGCACAAACCAAAATTTTCCTTTGTGGCACCTTATTAAAGTTATCAAGACCTATATAACTTTGATATGGTTCAATGGGAAGCCCATTTTGTGGCACGACTTTCCCCATAGCCACCTATGTGTTTGTGAGTGCATACCAACTAGCATATGTATTTCACCTTTTGGGTCTTCTCACTCAGTGGACCGCCATGAGTTATGTTGCCCTAGAGTGGTATGAATCTTCTATTTTGGACAAACAACCTAGATCTGATTCACAACTAGTTGAACAAACGATTGAAGCTTGATCTGACTTTTCCTTTTCCCCTTCTCTCTCTCACTCTCTTTCACACATGTGAACTCCTTTATTTTTATGTTTAGTTTTCCATGGGATCTTCATTCTTGGGGCTTGATCATCCCTCTTGATCATGAATTCTTATACACAATCAACTAGGTATCTACTTTTTGTTACAGCCAAGAGAGAAGTGTGTAGCCATTAATATTTGATAAAAATCTCGTGCGACCGAACTAACAATTAGTTGTTCAGGTTTAAACCTCGATCGTTGATCTTCCAGCTTCAAAACTATATCAATGGTTATCAATAATTCTCACCACCTTTATTTGTGCCTTATACGAAATCCTTAATATTTTTCCACATTACTCCTTCATGTAGTAGTTGTCGCCCATTGCTAATTTACTTCACCATCGTCTAGCTCTATCAGCAATAAAAGATGGAAGCATCACATGTTGAGATGTACACCTACATAAATAGTCAATGTCACAAAAAGATATCGTATATAAGATGTATTCATGTTAGCGAGAGAAAACTTCACAAAAGGAACTTTATCACTCATCGCTAATCCTCCTCATAAGGTTTGCAAACAATTAGAAATGAGAGATGATTTTAGTGTCATTACATATTGCACATCGCTAATCAAGAACTTGGCATTCAAGACAAGTCTGCGAGAAGTGATGAGATTAATAATTTATGTCCTCACTTATCGCTAATTTAAATCAATCAAATCATAGCACATTTTTTATAAGCAATATAAAGTATGATCATAAAGTTGGAGGGCATCAATCATTGCTATTATAATCAAAAGAGGTCATAAAAAATTAGTGATAAGCGATCCCTTCAAAGTACAAAGGACCTTGCCCATCACTACTTACAATTAAAGATTCAAAGAATTATTCATGATGAGCAATATCAAAGATATTACCTTATCACTCATTGTTTATTTAAAACATACGTTTCAAAAGTGATCAGCAATGAGCGAGACAAAGAAAAGGCTAATCAAACTTAAGTGAAAACCTTTATACACATTCTCATAAGTTGTTCTTAATGGAGTGGATTTCCTAGAATAATACAATAGATCCAAAAAGGACTTAAATACCACAAGACCAAAATATTTTGGAAAATGAATTAGTGAACCAGTTGTCTAAATAATAAAAGTAGAAGCAAAACTCTTAATAGTGACTGGCAATGGGAAATAGGGAGTCAACAACAAAATTGATCATTCAAATGCTGCAAATGAATCCTAAACCCTCACTAAGTGCAACAAGGGTTTGAGATGGGACATGAAAATTAAGGTTCCATCAGTGGCTCTGACTAGGGATGTATGCCTCTTACAAGCATGGCGAGATCCCAAGAATCTCAATTTGAAGTAGACTAAGATGTGGATTAAAACCAGAAGACCCAAATGAAGGAAATACATGGACAAGGTAGCAATACAAAACCAAAACAAAATCAAACACACCTATACATAAATATACACAACCTAACATACATGGAAAATAACATGCTTAGGAGAAGTATGGCTTTAAGAATTTTCCATGTACTGGAAATTCAAAAAGTTCACTTGTTAGGTTCTAAAGGAAATATGAATCTTCTTTGTGACTACTGACTACCAAATAAGGGTGGGTCCATAATGCTTCAAATTTCCCATGCTTTCCTTTATCTTGAGCTCATTCATTCTAGGCTAACACCATACTATTCACTTCAAACTTTTTGCGAGAAGCTTTCTTGTCATATAAATGCTTAACTTGTAGTTGCATCTTCCAATTCTTAACTTTAGCCTCACCCTAGATTCATCTAATTCCATTAGATTTTTTATTTTGTGCTACATATCATCACATATTTCCTCATCATATTCCTGCATGAACTTGTACATTTTGAGCAAGTTATTCTATGGAAATCTAGCCTCTAGACCATTTACTAAGCCAAATGGTGAATAACTAGTAGCCTTCACAATTACTCTATCTTCCCAGAGTTCCAATTTCAATTTTGTGTCCCAATCCTTTTTATTTTTCTCCATAACTCTCTTGATTATCTTTATCAAGTTCTTGTTACTAGACTCAGCTTGACCATTTCCTTATGGATGGTAAGGTGAAGAATAAGAGATTTGGATGCCATGTCTTTCACAAAAGTCCCTAAATTCATCTAATTTAAAGCACATAGAGTTATTTGCAACAATCCTAAGAGGGAATCCAAATCTGATAAGAATATTATTTAACAAAAAATCAACTACTACCTTGCTTGTTGCCTTCTTTGTGGGTATTGGTTCTACCCATTTTGTAAAGTAGTCAGTGGAAACAAGAATCCATGAGTAAACTCCACTAGATTTTTCTGGTATCTCCCCAATGAAATCAATTCCCCATTGTTGGAAAGGATCTTCAAATGTCATAGGCCTGAGTGGTAAATTTCCAGAAAACTTCAAATTTCCTAAGAATCTCTAACAAGCATCACAAGTTCTAAAAAACTTGTGAGCATCTCTATAAATAGTGGGCCACTAGAATCTAGCCCTTAAAATTTTGTGTGCAGTAGTCTTTTCCATGTAATGACCACCACACACCACATTGTGCATTTCCTATAGAAGTTCCAATGCTTTCTTTCTGTCTACACATTTCAGAAGTACTCCATCTAAGTTTTGCCACCACAACTCATTGTCAATAATTACATATTTGATAACATGCAATTTCAATGTTCTTTTTTCATTGTCAGCCATACTAGTAGGATATTGCAAAGTTTGCAAATACTAGATGATTCTTCTGTACCATCCACATGTTTTCATATCACATAGAGGCACAATATCAATTACTTCAGTTTGATTTACTTGGTTAGCTTCCAAATTTTCCTCTTCCATCAACTTGGCTAGGCCCTATCCTCTTACTAATTTAGTAATTTGAACATCAATGTTAAATTATTGGATCTTGTTGATCCATATACACCTCTTTCCTATTATCTCTTGATTAGTAAAAATTTCTTTCATAGTTGCACTGGGTACAAAAGCTATAACTATAGCTCCCTGTAAGTAAGTCCTGAAATTCTTCATAACTTTTACCAAAGAATATGCTTCTTTCTCAGTAATGTCATACTTTAGTTTTGCAGCTTGTAAAGATTTGCTAAAAAATGAAATTGGTTGTTCAAAACCTTGCTCACTTTTTTGTAGTAAGACAAAAACAATAGTATGAAAAGAAGAAAACTAGAAAATATCCATTGGTTTAGAAAAATTAGGATACTTTAAAACTAGAGCCTCTTTAATAGATTGTTTTATTTTCTTAAAATACTGAATAGGCTCTTCACTCAAAAGTATCTTTTCACCCTTCTTCAACATCTTGGAAATAGGTCTTGTAATTTCTGCAAAGTTAGTTACAAACCTTCTTAAAAAAATTATTTTTCCAAAGAATGACTGGATACCCTTGACATTTTTTGTCTAAGGGATCTTGTCAATGGCTGCCATTCTTTTAGGGTCTATCCTTACTCCTTCCTTGGACACAATATTCCCTAGAAATTTTCCCTCATGATCCCAAAGGCACATTTCTTTATATTCAAAGATATTCCATATTCTAGTGACCTAATAAAAACTTTCTCTAAATGCATGCAATGATCTTCTCTCTTAGAACAAGTGGCCAAGTCATCTTGATATACAGCCATAAGCATGTCAATAAAATCTGAGAAAGCTACATCCATAGCTCTCTGAAAAGTGGCACATACATTTGTTAAGCCAAAAGGAATTCTTACATATACATAAGTACCCCAAGGAGTAGTAAATGTAGTCTTGTACTGCTTAGAATCCTTTACTTTTACTTGATTGTATCCTGAAAAACCATCCATCATTGACATTATCTCACAGCCAGTTACCTTTTGCAACATAGCTTTCATGTTTGGTAATGGATAATTATCCTTCAATGAGGATACATTCAAGTTTCTAAAATCAACACATAATCTTATGTCATAGTTATTTTTCCTTACTAGTACCAGATTAGATACCCATGAAGAGTGTCTAATAGGTTTAATAATACCAACATCCCTTAAGTTTACTAACTCCTCCTGCATCTTGGGAGCTAAAGTAGGATTGATTGGTCTTTGATTTTTCCTGAAGGGTTTTGCATCTTCCTTTAAGGGAATTTCATGTTGAAACAATTCCTCCCTATAAGCTTTCAAGTCATCATATGACCAAGCAAAGACATGTCTATATTTTCTAAGAAACGTGATTAACATTGTCTTCACCTTTGGCTTCATATTTTTTCCTACATAAACCTTCTTTGGGGAAGTTATAGTTCCCAAGTTCACTTCTTCTAGGTCTTTTGCATGAGCAACAGTTGTTTTGGACTTGTTCATATCTTGATTATCAAATATCCTTTCAAGAGCTACAAGACCTTTAGGGATTTTGTTTGTCTTTAATTTGATGACCTCTTTTCCAAACATTGCATCCTTTCCATTAGTATTCTCTATACATGCATAGAAATCAATCTCTTGACCTTTATATTTATCAACATAGTTTGTAAATCTAAGGATATCCTCGTCATCATTAAAAATCTACCAATTGTACACATTGTTAGGAATATATGGTCTTGCTTGTACCTCAACCTTAGAAATTCCTGTGAAGGTTATATCATCAAGTCTTAGTGCAATATTAGCAAGTAGATCAGCTACTCTAATATGCCCTCTTTCCATTCAATCAATCCCAAAAACATCAAATTGTTCAATAGAATCCCATACTATATTATTGTATTGCTTCAGTCTGTCATTTTTGCAAGCATACTTAGCCCTTACTTGGGAGATTACAAGCTCAGAATTACCAATTACCATTAACTTTTTTATTCCATGCTTTTTCAGAAAGTCTCAGTCCCAATAACAAGGCTTCATATTCTACTACATTATTTGTGCAAACAAAAGAAAACACAAAGTAGAACTTATAAGTATTTCTAGTAGGTGATACTAATAAAATTCCTACACCGCAACCTTCTTTGGAACTTGCACCATCAAAGTACATTTTCCATAATTCCTCTTTATCAAGTACTCTTGAAACTTCATTTTTTATAGGTGCAAGACCTCTTTCAATTTTAGGTGCTTGTTCTATCTTAAAATAACCAATATCAGTATCTATGAAGAAGATTGTGTCATCTTCAATAAAATGTTCCAACATATGTGGTACTCGGGATTCCCTCATTATTTGAATATTCTTAGCATCAATAGGAAATGTGGCATGAGATATGTCACAATACATACTACCTCCCATAGATGCACTCCATTTTCATGATAATAACATTCCATAGTTAGGTGGAATATCAACCACTACCACACTCATCTTAAAATCTTTGTTAGGGTAGGTTTCTAATCAATATGAAAGCTCATTTATCACACCCACCACAGGGACCTCTTTGGAATCCATGGCATAACACTAACCATTAGTGCTATCTACTCTTAACCCTAATGCATCCATAATTCTAACTAGCATAATATTGTTTGATGCACCATAGTCAATAATACAATTTTTTATCAAATTTCCCCCAACCACCAAGGTACGAAAAAATGGATCCATCTTATCTGGGCAAGGGTTCTTAGAATTTCCTAGGAAAATATGGGGAATCTTAGTAATCACTCCCTCAACTTCTTTACCCTTCTTGTCCTTTTCATTTATTTTGGTTGGAGAGGTTTCTACTAAGTCATTACAAGCTATAGAAGCACCATTAATAAGGGATACTACCTTTTGTTTATGTTCTTCTATCCTCATCATTTCAAGAAAAGGTACATACACTTTAACTTGGCTAAGTAACTGAAACATATCAACAAGAGTATACACGGGAAGTTCAATTGAAGGCATACTCATTCATTGCTACTATCTTTCTATTGATTTTTGGTTGCTTCAGCCTTGTGTTTAGCATCATTCCTTGTAGCCTCAAGAGCTTGCTTTTGTGTCTTTAATTTCCTAGTAGGAAAATTTTCCATGAGTAGCTTTTAGCTTGTCTACTCTCTTGGCCCAATTTTTATCTTCCTTGCCTTCATTAATTTTGATTACTTAAATACTTTTTCATCAGGTTCATGTTCTTTCCCCTTAGCTTTTCATTCCTTGATAAACAAACTAGTAGGATTACCTTGTTCACCTCCAACAATTCTATTCCTTAAATGATCAGAACTCCTAGCTTGAGTAACCAAGGCTATTGTATACGTTACAATCTCTTATATAGAGGGTCTTCTTAATGAAATATCATCTTCAATTGCCTCCAAATTGTAGGCCTAAACATTACTATTGTCATCCTCATCAGAAAAAAAACTTGTTGATGATATACATCATGAATCTTCCTCTGATTATATACATCCACTTCATAAGAACCTTCATCAGAAGAACATTCACTGTAGGCAACATCTGAAGTATCCATAATCATGAGTACATCATCCTCTTGATATTGTTGATCACAATCTTTGGGCATGTCCTCCTCTACTTCCACCATTTGTGCTACTACACATTATTGTGAGGAATGTGGCATTTGGCAAGTCATACACCAAGGAGTATCTTCAACAAAATTTCCTAAATTCTTTTGCAAAGGGTCTGGAGAAAATTTTCTTTGAATGTTCCTTCGATTGTTTAAGACAAGCTTCCCATTATACCAATTGATATTGTAAGGGTGATCTTGCAATCTAGGGGGTCTTTTATTCCTTTGGTATTTTTTAGGTTGGGCCTTATCTTTCCTTACAATTTTATCATTGATAGTTTTCATGAAACTATCAAGTTGTCCTCAATTGTTCCCCCTTTAGTTCCTGAACTCCTTCATTCCCTTTTCAAACTTTTGAATTTTTTTAGATCATCTCTTCAACCAACCTTACCAGTTGATTTCCTAATATTTTCCATATTTTCTTCCATCTTAAAAGCTATTCTTAAGGACTAAGGGAACTTATCTAGCAAACAATAACTCATTTTCACATCAAAATAATTAAAACAATTTACCAAACATACATGATCATTTAGTTGCAGATGTGGAGGTAACCTTTTTCTAGACTTTTGGAACCTTTTATTAAACTCAGCAACATACTCATTAGATCCTTTAACAATATTATTGAACTAATTCAACAAAAAACTTGAGTTAGTCTTATGACCATATTGTTCTCTAAAAATCCTTTTGAACTCCTCCCAAGAGAAAATTCTCTTAGTAGGTAAACTCTTGTACCATTCTGTTGCATCCTCAACAAGAGAGTGCATGAACAACTTCATCGTGACATCTTCTGCTTCTACCTCAAAATCATCCATAACATTTTTGAATGCTTTGAGGTGGTCTTCACCATTTAAAGGATTATTTCCAGAGAATTTGACTACAACACGCCTGATATCTTTAGGGAATAGGTTAGAGTAACTAGGTATTCTAGTGAAACAAAGTTGTTTGTATCTATCTACTTGCAGTGGCCTCCTAGTATTTCGATCCCTATGATCATCTCTTTTTTCATCATTTCTCTAGTTATCAAAGTGGCTACCATCCTTCTCCTTTCCACTCTCACCATAACCTCTCCCTTTCCTACTCCCATAATCATTTTAAAAATAAGACTCACCATTCTTTTTTTTTCCTCTGCCACCACTTCCACTAGGAGTATGTCCATCAGATTTCTTCTTTGGCAACTCACTACTAATATGTCCAGAACTTGA
This sequence comes from Sequoia sempervirens, assembly GCA_007258455.2. Lineage (NCBI taxonomy): Eukaryota > Viridiplantae > Streptophyta > Pinopsida > Cupressales > Cupressaceae > Sequoia > Sequoia sempervirens. The sequence continues at coordinate 208,557 of VDFB02045063.1, forward strand.
AGCTTTTGAAATATGGGTGGACAATTGACAGAATGCAATCTTCTTAGCCATTTCTACATTGGAAGATATTATTTCAGATTTTTTTCTAATCTTCTCAAAACTTTTAACTTTCCAATTTTGCAACCTTAATATCTCAGGATCTAGAGGTGTATTAGGTGAGGTTGGATTAACTTTGGTCTTATTCATGGAATTTTCAGTAGATGATGTATTGGTTTTATCATTAGTGTTGAGTGTAGTTTTCTTGGGTTGATCCATAGGTTTCTTCCCATGATCTACAAATGATGCTCTCTTAGTACTAACAAGAGGGTCTAAGGCTCTATTAGTTGAGATAGACATTGTATAAGTGTCAATAGCTAAGGCCCCCATTGAGACTATTGCCCTAGGAATATCATCTGCCATTTTAGAGGTGAACCTAGAAATATTTTCCTCAAAGGTTCTATGCCTCCTAACCCTCTGTCTCATCTTTTCCAAATTATTTCTCTTAGAATCTCTCTCAAGTTTCTTAGCTCTAATCCTATCTTCCTTCTCTTTCAATTATTTCATTCTCTTTTCTTCTTGTTCTTGAATTCTTAGTTCTTCTTCTTCAATGTCTTTCATGTCATTGTCTATATCCTCCTCATTTTCTAGGACATCCCCATGCTCACTTGGGGTAGGAGTAAAGTAAGGTTAGTTAGGAGGGTCCTCTTCAAGAGAAAAATGAACTAGTTCATCAAGGGATTTACCTCGTGGCTTAAAATTATTCCATTAAAAATAGAACCAATTACAGGGGTTAAAGGTTTAGAGAACTTCTTATTCTTTTCCCAAAACTCCCACCTATCTTCCTCTCTTGAGATATTTAACTCACTATCAAAGATTTTAACAATTGGAAAAATTCCCTTGTCTATGTCAAACTCTTGAATGTTATGTCCTTCATGGACACTAGCACTACTTATATCAACATGGAAAGTACGAGATACATCAAGATGGGAATCAATAGACTTACGTGATTCAAAGTGTTTCTTGACCTAGTGAAATTGCTTTTCCTTTCCAGGTTTTGATTCTTCCTTTTACTCAGGGTGCTTCTTTGCATACCTTCTGGTCTTCCTCATAATGTCAAGTACCACAAAATATTTCTTGTTTTTTTTCCTTTTTAGACTTATCCTTCGCACTGGTACTAGATAACTCAGAGTCGCCATCCAAAATATTGGGAAACAAAAAGTTATTACACTTTCATTTTGTACTTGTTACTTCAAAAAATACTTTAAACATCACCCGACAAATAGTGGTAGAATGAAATAACACTTAACGCATAAGACTTAGTATGATGGGACTAATGTAATAGATTTATAATTGATTATTCTTTAAACAGTAAAGAATTTCACAATGAACAACTGACTCTGACTGTATGTGATCTAAACATACAGACTTTGGACTTACCTAGTCCCTAATGGAGTCACCAATTTGTTGGTTATTTTTTAAGAACCAAACTTATCTTCAAAAATACCTATGGAATTTTCCATTTCCAATTCTTAGTAACTCCAAAGGGATTGGCCAATGAACGAATATAGGTTGCTGAAACTTCTATTCCTACTCTTTGGGCTTTGTGAAACCCAAGATGGTGATCTCACAATGTATACTTAAGGACTTATCACAATTAAATTCATATACATTACCAAAAAATGATATTCCTCATGAATTCATTCAATGATATGCATCAAATAAGTTAGCAGCTTATATATATGATGTATGTATTGAATATGAGAAAGTGAAATTTAAACACAAAATAACAACAATAGTATCTCCTTAAGATTCTATAATTTAAAGATTGAGCAGTAAATGAACCAATAATGAGAGTGTAATATGAATACTTTGCATGAACCAGTGTCTTTATCCCAAGCACAGAGTCAATACCTTTCTATGTAATTTGATAATAATTTAAAATCTAACACATATAACCTCAAGAAATCTTGCATTACAACATTCCTCCATGACATTCCTAATTATCACTTCTTACAAACATCTGAGCACATAATTCTCATAAGCCATCAATCTCATACAAGCACTTACATTAATTCACTGAACCAATAATCAAGCATGAAACTAAACATCCATCAGGAAATGATAGAGACAAATGAAAGAAATCCTTGATCACTTTCAATCATAAATCACAAGACACATACAAGGAGAGACAATAACCATGAAATTCATATTACTTTGTATTATTGATGCTATATCATTATTAGTCTTACATACATAAGTACAAAATTCAAAAGAAACTCAAAACAAAGACTCTAAAACTTGCTTCGTATTATCTTTACATTCTAACAATAGTAACTCAAAATTTTCTAACTTTCGTGCTTCTATTCCTAAATTACTTCTTATAGTGACGAAGGAGAAAACAAGCCTTAGACTAGATAACACACATGTCATGATATCATTGGACCGCTTGTAACAACATTCCTCTTTCACCTACACTTGAGTGCTCAAGTGGAGTGAATAAGACATGAAGCAACATTAATCCTGAAATCTTCATGGAAGATAGGTCCCACCTCCAAAAACATCATTATTTTGTTACAAGATATTCTCCATATGTTCAAAATACCAACCGTGAGAGAATCAAAATCACAAAACTTACGAATCAAGGGAACGAAAGTAGAAAAAAGGTCAATATTTTTTAATCCACATTAGCACCAGGTGCTACTCATTTGAATTCAAGAAGAGAATAATATTTTATCATGTTATACCAAAAGCTTAATCTATAGTGTATTCAGGCTATGTATTATTTCTCTCCTATCCATCATTTTCAATATTCATTGATCTCTACACAGATTCAATCTATGTATTTCTCTAGCCAAGTGTTATATTCCTCCTCAGTGGGCCATTTAATATTCAAAAAATCATATACCTTAATAGTGTATTGAGCGTACCTTGCATTTATTAAAATCCTAGCCTCTTTAACAAACATATCCATTTTTTATTCAATTTCAAACATTGTGTTAATATTTGAATTGAGAAAGTAGTAGTTCATGACATATAATTGTATCATGGCCTTCTCAAAAATTCCTCCCAATTCTTCCTTCTAGGTGTGAAATGGGTACAGTTCTGGTTTTGGATTCAATATTTGAGGCATACCTCATTCTTCCATTTCCTTGAATACTTTCATCTTACTCTAAATTTATACACCCAACTTTCCATGGAAGGTGGTTATATTTTTTATTGAGTCAATATTCTGCAAGATATTGGAAATATTTGTGGATTCCTTAGGGTTTTCATTCAATTCACTTACTCTAGAAATCCAATTATTCCACTCATTCCTGAAGGCTTCCAATACTTGTAGATACTTTGTATTTGCTTCTTGAATATTCTTATATGTGGCCCAAACATCATTAGCTTTGTGAACCAACTTGGTCACCCTATACTTTAACACATCCTTAAAAATTTCATTGGCCCCTTTAACTGTTTCTAGTGTTGCTTGCTTAACTTTCTCCTTTTCAGCAGCCAATTGTTCTTTCAAATCATCAATCCTTAGTACCAAAGTCTCCCTATTTTCTATAGACACATCAAATAAAGAAGAGGACGAAGGTTTTTGACTCATTCCTTTATGAAGATATTGAAAAGTGACTCTCATTTGAATCAAATCATTCAAAACTTTATTATATTCTTTAACCAAGGATTCATATCTTTTTTGGGAAATATGTGTAGTATCCACACTAAACATTGCAGCATGTGCAGTTAACTCAGTGGCTTGGAAAGGAGTTATGTCAGTTGCTCTCTTAACCACTAGTGAACCAATGAATTCTTCAATAGGCCTAGCAACCTCATGTTTACTAGTATTAGGAGCCATAGACAAAATTGCAAGAGTATGCAATTTTGGGACAAAATTGCAAGAGTATGCAATTTTGGACTATATCTAGAACCAAATACCTTATTCTCAAATTGATCCTTAGATATCAAAGCTTGAGGATCTCTCCTAACTACATCATATGATATGGCAATAGTGAGAATACATCCTGGAAACAACATAATTCCACTATATTTAACAATCCTTCTAGCCTTAGTAGGAGTAATAGCTGCAATTTCAGCCCTGATTTTCTCTTCCTTTTCTTTCTCAGCTTCCTCTTGGTGAGAAGGTTCAACACTTGTTTGGGATAACTCAATTATTTCTTTTATTTCTTTAATCATCTCCTGAATCGTAAACTCCTATAATTCATTGGTCTACACAAATTTATCATCAGCCAAAAGCTCATCACCCTCCCTAATTATGGGATCATCATCTTCTTCTCCATTATACTACCATTTGGCAATCCTGTCAGGAGGAACATCTGAACTATGAGTTTCTGTAATGTGAAGGAGGAGAAATTTCTATTCTACGTCCTCATTTCTTGGCACATGCTCTGCCTCTTGTTCTTCCTGAACTACTAAAGGTTGTCCTGGGACATCCATAGCCTGTTGTTGTTGTTATTGTTCTAAGAGGACTTGGGCTTTGTTTGTAGCCTCCTTTACCTTTACTTTAAACTTACTAGATTGATAATCCCTTATCACAGTAAAATCCCTCTCCAAGGGATTTTCAATTACATTATATGGACTGATGTAGAAGGAATTCCTTCTCATAATATTTTCCTTGAGGTTCATCATAGCTATCCATTCCCTTTTCCAAGCCATGATAGCCTCATCAATTGTTAGATTCCTTAGCACATCATACCTATATAGAAATTCATGGTGTATCATGCCTAAGTTCTTTTTTCTTCTTCTTTCTCCCACAAACCTTTCTAGATCAAAAACTCTAATATCACTAATAGGTATTTTAAGATTGTTTACCATAATAGTAAGATTTTGATACCCCTTAGGGGTAGTGATATTAAAGTAAGAAAAATTACATTGGGCAGCTAATGGAGTGCCCTTTCTATCCTTCCTAAGCATTTCATAATCCATGACATCAATTTTCCACATGAGCTCCATGAAATCCAATCTATCTAAGACATACAAAGGTAGACAATGAGGTGCCACTTTAGCTCCATAAGCTTTGATCAAAGTATATTATGAGTGTAGAAACTAGTCAGCCCAATTATATTTTTTGGGAGCCTGGTACATCCTTTGGGAACATAAGGCTCAATATTTCTTGAGAGAGTCTAAATCTAGGTACTACACGCAATCATTCTAAGATACCATATCTTACAACATTCATAAACAAGATATAATTGGAATAGGAGCAATCTTGATCCCAAATATATGTCCACATTTACATAAGATTAACCTCATATTCAAATTTGGTTTCCTTTTCCACTCATAGTCACCTTCCCATAAAAGCATATGCATCAATAAAGAGTAATGAGGAAAAGAAAAATGGAGTACCTCCTTCCTCAAATTGAGAAAGTGCTCATGCATCCTTTCAGCAACAAAGTTACCATAATCAAAACTAGTGTTTCGATTATGGTTTTGTATATCCTCCACCATCACCAATAAGTCAAGAGCTCTCCTCACCTCAAAATCCCTAGCCAGTACTTGAATTAAAAAGTAGTAAGTGTTTTTGAAATAATCTACAAATTATTCACACTCAAAAGGCTCAATATCCTTATCATCAAATATTTCCTTGCTCCTTTATGTCTCTTAAGCAGTACTTCTTTTTATGCAAATTCTCCCCTTTGATACTCCTTGTACATGTCAGCATTTCTAAACTTTGAAGAACAATTGGGATTTAGTTCCCAAAAACGTCTATCATCTTATCCTTTGTCACCTCTAGAACTATATTTCCATTCTCACTTTTGATTGTCCTATCAGTAGGGTTAAAATGCCTAGCCAACTCCATCATTAACTCAACTTCTACAAATACATTCAGAACCACCAGCTTTCCAAGGTTGAACATCCATAAATAACATGCAGGCCTATCAACATTTTGTCTAGTCAAAGAATATCGAAACAGTTGTCATCCACTCTAAGTTTTGGCTTTTTCACCAATGTTGCCAACATTATCAATTAGCCTAGTAGTCATAGCAACTTTTCCTATTGTCCTCTTACTTATTTGTGACCCTCCTTCTTTAACACCTCTAGAGGTTTCTTGCATGAATTTCTTTATTTCTTTATTTTAACTCCTAGACCTAGTTGACGCTACAGGAGTGCTTGGTAAAGGTTAAGAAACATTCACTAGACTAGTTTAACTTCTGGGTAAACATTCAGATTTTTGAGTCTCTTGACCCTCTTCTATGTTGGCTTCCTTTCTAGTCTAACACTAGACTCGCTAGGCTCTGGGTCACTCATGTTGGCAATGTGACTGGAGCTAGGGAATATAGTTTCTTATGGCCCAATAAAACCCTTCACAATTTTGATAGGACAAAACACCACCAATAAATAGGAAACATTTTTTCACAATTTATTCAGTGCTTAATTACTAAATTGAAACTACCAGAAATGAATGAATTTCCAATTCCCTAAATTTTCTACTAGCTTTCTAGGGTATTTCAATATACTACTTCAATTAGAAGGAGATATTAGTTTAGCTTACCTGGGTAGTAGCAATGTCACTCTAGTTCTTGATAACTTTTGCGCCTTAGCTCACAACCTTTGAGCTTCTAGTACTCCTTCCACCGGCCAATGAATTCTTATGCATGATCAACCAGGTATTCGATTTCTATTACAATCAAGAGAGAAGTGTGTCACCATTAATATTTGATAAAAAGCTCATGCCAACAAACTGGCAATTAGTTGTTCATGTTTAAACCTCGATTGTTGATCTTCCAACTTCAAAACTATATCAATGGTTATCAATCATTCTCACCACCTTTACTTGGGCCTTAAAGAAAATCCTTAAGATTTTTCCATGTTGCTCCTTCATGTAATAGTTGTCACCCATAGTTGATTTACTTCACCATCGTCCAGCTCTTACAACGATAAGAGATGGAAGCATCAAATGTTGACAAGTACACCTACATATATAGTCAATGGCACAAAAATATATCATAGATAATATGTATTCATGTTAACAAGAGAAAAAATAAAAAAAAGGAACTTTATTGCTTATCACTAATCCTCCTCATAAGGTTTGCAAGCAATTACAGATGAGAGAAGATCTTAGTATCATTACATATCACACATCGCTAATCAAGAACTTGACATTCAAGAAAAGTCCATGAGAAGAAATGAGATTAATAATTTATGTCCTCGCTTATCACTAATTTAAATCGATCAAATCATAGCACATTTGTGATAAGCGATAGAAAGTATAATCATAAAGTTGGAGGGCATCGCTCATTGCTATTCTAATCCCAAGAGATCATAAACTATTAGTGATAAGCGATCCCTTCAAAGTATGAAGAACCTCGCCCATCGGTAATTACAATTTAAGAATCAAAGAACTATTCACGATGGGTGATATCAAAGATATTACCTTATCACTCATCCCTGATTTAAAACATACGTTTCAAAAGAAATCAATGATGAGTAAGAGAGAGAAAAGGCCAATTGAACTTAACTGAAACCCTTTATAGAGGTGGTCATAAGTTGTTCTTAATGCAGGGAATTTCCTAGAATAATACAATAGATCAAAAAAGTACTTAAAGACTGTAAGACCAAAAAAAATTGTAAAATGACTTAGGGAACCAGTTGTTTAAACAATAAAAGTAGACACAAAAGTCTTAATAGTGACTGGAAATGGGAAATAGGGAGTCAACAACAAAATAGATCATTCAAATGCTAGAAATAAATCCTAAATCCTCCATAATTGCAACAAGGGTTTGAGATGGGACATGAAAATTAAGGTTCCATCACAATGTTATCCAAATTAGAAATAAAGGGTCTAAAGGTCAGGTTCACAAAAATGAAATGATGGGAAATAGGATGGTTCCACCTTTTAACCTTGGATGGAACACTTTGGGGACCTATTTCACACCTCACTTCATTAGGAAACCAAGATCCCTTAACCAAGTGACTCACTTGAGGGAAGGACAACTACTAGGGTGGTTTCCTTGGGTGTCATTAAATTAGGGGTTCACCATTAAATGGAGTTTCAAAGGAGAAATTCAAAAATGTATGCAAAAAACTCTAGAAACTTAAAACATGAAATCAGATTACTAAATAGAGAGAAACATAAAAGTATCTAGAGGAGTGAAGATGTCTAAAAAAGATCTGAAACCTCTAAAAAAATTTATTTCTGAAGTACATTGGGACTAATATTCTAGAATGAGAATTTTAGTCCCAATTTAGGGTTTTTGGGAAGAATATTTCATCTCTTGGTGACTAATCAAAATCCACTAAAATTCGATGCCAAAAGGGATATACAAGGACTCATATGCCTAAGGTGGTGATTTAGTCCTGTTATTAGGGTTTTTCTATTATTATTGTAGCCCCTAGTGATCTTCTATATCTTTCCTTGGTCAAATCCCAGTTTGGTAATTAAACCTTGAAATGAAATTAAATAATGTGAAGGAAAGATGAATGAAAAAATTTAATGTTGCAACTCACCAAACCCTTGAAATAAAGGCTACAAACTTGTGTGAAATGGCTAGCATGAATGTGGATCTTGACTCTTGATTGTTGATATGAGATGTGCAAAATAATGTATCCCTTTACATTTTCACACTTTTTTAGGTCATCTTTGCTAAAATTAGGCTTTGTTATGCTTTATTTGGTCCTATTTTGCATCGACAAGCCTTATTAATTGCATTTTTTATAGGATAATCTTGAAATTTATTAAATAACCATTCATATTTCAATGTTTGAGGTTGTGTTTTCTAGACCTGGTGATCTAGGACTCATACTCCACCTTGGGTGTTTGAGTCCCACCTAGGTCTTAGGACCTGATTTTGAATTTCACATTAAACAAGACACTTCTTGAAGTTTGTGTCTTGTTTTTAAGCCATTTGGACTCATATGCCATAACTTTCATATGAGTCCAACTTTAAGTAGGACCTAATTTAAATAAAAATTTTGGTGGGATTTTATTATCCTAGATCTGGTGTCAGCTTGTAGTGTTGTAATTTCATCAAATTTTGCATAAACAAGTATAAATATAAGGTTATTTCACATAGTTTCATCCTAGATTTTCATAAGAAATCAATATTAATTCATAAGAGAATACAAGAGAATTTCTAGTGGCACCTTCAAATTTTGCAAATTTGAAGTGCCCATATTGAAAAAATTTCCTCTGCACTCTTAGAAGTGCACTTGAAAAATCTTCCCAAGTGACCTACTTTGGAGGGTCACAATTTGAAGCCTATTTATTTTCATGCAAATTCCCTTTCTTCCATATTCATGTGACATATGTGAACATGCATGTCAATTTTCAGCTCCTCATGATGAGTTTCGATAGTGTTTTGAAAAGTGAAGCTAGAGGGTTCTGGCATTGTTTTGTTGTTTGTAATCTATCTATTATGTGAAGTGACCTCCTATTCGAGTTGATATTTCATAGCTGGATGATTGTCATGATGAAAGGATTGTTTCTCTCCATTATTCCCACATTCATATGCTCCCCTATCTGACTTCAAAGTCTCAAGATCTGATTTGCTACTTTTTTGAGATCAAAAGCTGATGCAGTTTGTTCAATTTTAGATTTGCATTTTTAGAACTTTCAAGGTGGTCAACTTTGACCCCTAATATCTCATGAAGATTTATGATTGAATAAAATACCTCTTTCAAATGTACTCAGTGTACCTAAATGATCTAATGTTTCCAGTGGTAGCTGGGCAGGAGTTGATTTGGTGTATTTTCAAAATGGTGACTTGGTGAGCCTTAATTGGTTTTGAATAGGTGCAATTGCAAAAATGTTTGACTGAGAAACTTTGACATTGACTAACTTTCACCTTGTGATATGTTTTTCCAAGCCATTTTTTGAACTCCATTCTTGGGTCAAATTTCTACAAGCATGTGCATTTTCATAGCTCCACAAGGTCATTTGACTAGTTTCCCAGGGTGATTCCAAAGGCCACTTGACCTGTTTGGCTCATTGTTCAAACATGCCAGAAAGCAGATTTTAATGACAACCCAATTCATGTTTTCACCTTGGATGCATTCAAAGGTAGCACCTGATCAATTAAGCAGAAAAACTTGATTGAAAATGAATTTTTTTAAGCCAAGCTCACAAGGGGACCTGACATGTGACACAATTTGAGGAAAGCATTCAACCATCTGAATGAAGTAATGAGTCACATATCTTGAATATTGATTCATATCCCTATTATTGCTATGAGTGCAACATTAGTGATTTTACACTTTAAGGTAGAATCCTTTCACAATCTTCTTCTAGATAAGGATATGTTGGTAAAATTATTCTTATGATGACTTTGTCAATTGAAATGGAATCCAAAGAAAGACAAATTATCATTGTCTAAAGAAGATGATAAAGATGATTTTATTTGGTGGTGTTCAACTTGATTTATCATGGTATAAGGTCATAAAACCACTCAATACTGCTCGGTTGTTTGAATAACCACATAATACTGAGGAATCAAATCATTCTTATAGGTCCAACATTGTTTAAGGTTCCTGATTGTGAGGATTCCTTATGTGTTATTTTGTAGCTAGGGAAGAAGTTTTAAATGAGAACCAATTAAACTTGGAACCTACTTGGATGCATTTGAGCTGGATAAAAAACTTGTATAATGCTTTGAGAATGATTGGAAACATGGAATTAAAAGCAATGATTGCTTAAAGTAAAGGAAACAATTAGAGTTGCATAAAGTGAATTAGATGCAAAGAATTCCTATGTTGATTTTCATTTGAAAATTGGGATCATGGCGTGGTTCTATACATATGAAATGTCTAACAAGGTGCCTAAGGATACTCAAATTGTTTGAAGAAGTATCTCAATAAAATGGGATATATGTGCATTATGTGGAAACACATAGGAGGAGTGAAGCAAAGGAATGGTAGCCATTGTGCTCACCATGAGGGATGATTTGATAAAGCAAAGAAGAAGAAAATTAAAGCTACATATAGTGAAATTGGTTGCAAAGGATTACTTCATTTATTTTTCATTTGAATATTGGGTTACCTTGTAGCTCGCACCATATAAAGAGGGGGACTTAGAGAACAAAGGTGTGCTTGAACAGCAACTAAGATGGATTCATTTCATCATTTCAAGAATGAAACTAGTGGTTGGACCAAAGGCATTTGAAACAATCAAACTTGTGCAGAGGGACTCAAGGGTGAAGAGCATTTCAAGTTTGTAGTAAAATGTATCAAAATTATATGATTTTTGTTGATGAAGGAAGCCACCATCGTACAAACTGAGGTAGTCAATTTGGTAAGATAGAGGAAATTTTGAATCAGGTAAGAGGACATTGTAGGAGGTATTTGTATTAGAATTCCTGATGCTTGGGTGGATTTATCAAACTTTTTCTTCATAAAGCTAGGGTGCCACTATATTTATTGGAGGATACATCAAGTTATGAACCATGCACATAGTGAAAATGTACCAAAATTGTTTGAGGTAATTCTATTTTGCAAACTAAACTTAGTGGGGGATGAAATTTTTTGACAAAAAGAGAGACCTCTCAGTCAGTCCCAAGTTCTGGCAGACAGATGGTATATATCCTTGATCAAATTGATGCCCTCAAGAATGAAATGTTAGGTAGAATAAAATGACAACATATGGACATCCATCAGAGTAGAGGATAGGGGATTTTTCTCTAAATTCTTTGGGCTATTAAGGAAGATCTATTGCATGAAACCAGTTCCTATAGTGAAGGGTATCAAAATGGTAGATGCTCCACAATGCAAAGGGGCAACCATCATATGTTGTTTAGAACAGTTTTGTAGATGCTTGATGTAAAGAGCAAGGTGACTAGGGAGAGTGAGCAAAGAAATGGTTCAATATAGAGGTTAGGAAATGAAATGCAAAACAAGTGATGTGGAGAATGGATATCGCTCATCGTGGGTGCCAAATTCTTTCCTTTCAGTGTACCAGCGATAGCCTATGCTTTTCATTGCCCATCACTCGTCTAATTTTCCTTTCTACCACTTACCTAGTGATGCATGATGTGAATGGGGAGGATGGAGTTTGTTAGGCCCAAAGAGCTTTCTAAAGGGAAAAAAATTTATAAAATAAAATGTGCCCGATAAAATTTTAAACACCTTCATCATTTTCAAAGTGAAAACTTCTAGATATTGCCCAATAAATTTTTCACGGGCTTTTCACTTTACTTAAAGGGTAAATTATTTTAAATAAAATACAAAAGTGAAAATGCTAGTGAATAATTTTGATGCCCAGTTAGTGAATCAATGTTTTCATTGATTTTTAAATGAAAATGTTAGGTTAAATGCAGGTGCCGATAAAGATTTTTTTAGCAGCCCAAAGTGAAATATTTAGAGGCTTTTGATGTGAAAAGTAGCAAAGCATAGTGGAATATAAAATTTAAATGCCTCTATTATAAATTTTAATATATTATTTGTTGGGAGTGAATTAAAAGGGCAGAATAAAATGTTTTCACAAGAAGAGAACAATTTTCTCAACTACAAGGTAAATGGAGATAAAGGGTTTTTCATAGGCAGGTGAATTTGTCATTGAAGAATCAAGCTAAAATGAAGGAAAGAAAATGTAGGTGCAAAGTTTGTTACTGGAAAGAAAGAAAGAAGAGAGAGGTTTTTCAATTTCTATTGTTGATGGACAGAGAAGGAAGCTACCAAGTGTCTTCTATAGATTAATTCTATGGATTCTGTTGTTTCTTCTATTTTCTTTATCTTCTCTTTCTCTTCTCATTATAAGCTACTCCATTTTCTGAAAATTTTACAAGGTAGGTAGAAGCTCTATAATAATTGTAAAGCTAGGGTGAAGTATGAACATTAGTCACTAATTTGAAGTGTTATTGTGTTATGAATTGAGCTTCATGTTTATATTTTACTCTTTGACTGTCTCCATGGCTGAGATGTAATACTATTTTGAATTCAATAATCAAAGATTATCTAGGTCTTTTCATGCAAATTTGATACATTTGAGTTGCAATTGTTATCAATTTCTTCTATTCAAAGAATGATGTAATTGCTTTAATGAATGTTAGTTGCACGTTTGATTTCCTATTGTTCAAAGAATGAAGTAATTACTTTAGTGAATGTAACAGGAGTATTATTTTTCTAGGTGGATCTATAAGAATGGTTATTTGATAAAGCTTCAGTGGTCTTGTTATCATAATGTGGTAGCATTTTCAAAGATCTTCAAAACATGTTCAACATTGCTGGATGAAATGTTGGTTATATGACTCCAGAGCCCTTCTCTTGGCATTGGTCAATCCTTGTGCATCATTTGTTTTCAATTTGGTCCCAAATCTTAAAATCAATTTAGACCTTTCAAAAAAAATTATGAGTATTTGTATCTACCATGTTCTTCATGCTGAGTAATGAAATTCACACAATGTCTTTTAGAATGTTGAGTGATATTTTGTGCTTCTTAGAATATTCTTGTGAGAACATCATCTATTAAGCAATACCCTAGTGTGTGTGTGTTTAAATCTTTAGGTGTTGATAAAGGGTCACCCCCTAGGTCCTATAGAGCCTAAAGTGTAGGGGAAATATGTTTCAATCTCATTTCTTGTCAGTTGGCCAAATCCTAGATTAGGTCTAAGTATGAAGTGTGGCTTACTTCTAGGATTTAGTGGATTTGACTATTTGGAGAACCAACAAATTGGTGACTCTGATAGGAGAAATTCCAATCTCCAAGTGTAGACTGGTAATTCACAGAGTCAAATGATTTGCTAATCTAAATATTTGGTTCAAATATTGAGGGAATTCAAACCTGTAGAAAGAAATTGTTTCAGTGAACCTAAAAGTTTCATGATCTCTTGTGCTCTACTAGTGAAAGGAACTCAAAAGGAAATTTACATGTGAAAGAGCTTCATACTGTTTGAATTTTAGTCCTCTATGAAGAGAAGTGGAGACTCTATCAAAAGAACCTGATGAAGATGTGAATATAGTTTCAAATCTATAGTATTTCCATTCAGGAAGAAGAATTTGCAGCAGCTGCAACATTTCCAGGTATTCTTCACTTTTGGTTTTCAAGAAACTTAGGTATGAAAACCATCTCTAAACTCTTTAAAAACAAATTGGGTTCCCTATTGATTGAATTAGAACTAAGAAAGGGAAAGGATGGTAATATTGAAAGAGCTTCATACTGTTTGAATTTTAGTCCTCTATGAAGAGAAGTGGAGACTCTGTCAAAAGAGCTTCATACTAGTGAAAGGAACTCAGAAGGAAATTTACATGTGAAAGAGCTTCATATTGTTTGAATTTTAGTCCTCTATGAAGAGAATTGGAGACTCTGTCAAAAGAAACTGATGAAGATGTGAATATAGTTTCAAATCTATAGTATTTCCATTTAGGAAGAAGAATTTGCAGCAGCTGCAACATTTCCAGGTATTCTTCACTTTTGGTTTTCAAGAAACTTAGGTATGAAAACCATCTCTAAACTCTTTAAAAATAAATTGGGTTCCCTATTGATTGAATTAGAACTAAGAAAGGGAAAGGATGGTAATATTAAGTTTGCGTACTTCTAAATTATAATTTACAGCCTATGTATTATGTTGGAGAATTATTTTTGTTTTTTAAATTTTCCCACTAAATAGATCTTAAGCTTAGATGCATTTGAATTATGCATTGTGATATTCTAAGGTCATGGTGAAAGATAGAAATAGGGCAATGAATGATCAACTTCAGAGGTGATATTTATAGTTTTGAAAGAGGTATGTCAAAATTCATCAATATATGTATCCTTGTATGGTTCCTGGTGCAACCATGGTTTGTGATTAGTCCTAGTCAAATTGTCAAAGAAATATCAACACTAAAAGGTATAGAGAAATTAATTTTAGTGAGATTAGTGGTTACCCAAATGGAATTCTAGCTAAAGTTAGAGATAAATTACCAAAATCCATTGGTGATAAGTCTGACTCAACAAATAAACATCTACAAGAATTAAATAATGTGATGGATGACTATGAGGTGGATCACGATGATGTGATTATGAGGCTATTTGTTCAGTCCTTAAGAGGATATGAATGAGATTGGTTCTCTTATTTACTAGCATCCTCTATATATTCTTGGGAGGATTTTAAAGTAGTGTTCATGGAGCAGTTTGGTGAAGGGGTTGATCCAGTCTTAATAAGAAAAAAGTTCATGAAAATGGAGAAAGCAGAAGATGAGCTAGTTCCCTCTTTTAATCTCAAATTTTCAAAGATAATAAGAGAGATCCCTGCAAGCATAAGACCAAATTATGTTGAATGTTTGGTCATGTACTAAGGATCATTTGACAAAAAGATGAGTTATCTATTAAGACAATCTATTAAGACATAAAGAACCTACAACCCTATACCAAGAATATCAATTTGCTATAGATATTGAGAAAAATTTGAGGTATTCAATGATGAAAGTACATAGGGCTATGAGTGTTGGTCATCCTAGTACACCTCATGCAAATAGAACTCATGGATCATATAACAAAAATTCTTGTCAGGATGATAGTGCTTCTACTATTCCAATTTCTCCATCATCACAACATGCAGGTCGTAGTGACCTTCAAGTTGAATGTCATCAAAATTTGAGCAATGTTGATTGAATGTCTTTTGTTCAAGGATTTTCTAAAATGAAAAGACACAAAGGAGAATCACCACATGATTTGTTCTCAAGGTTTTTGGATGCTTTGTTGAAGGTCCCCATAAATTCCAGACCTAAGGATTCAATGTGCATTGATTTATTTTGTAAAATATATGATTATGGGCTGAATGTCTTGTTAAAGAAGTTGAAGCCTCATAGTTTGGACCAGGTACTTGATTGGATAAATATTGTTGAAGGAACCCAACGTACTTATGAAGAAAATGCGGTGTCTCAAAATAAAGATAGCAATTGTCTTATTGAGGAAAATTGGAACAGGATACACAAGAATGAAAAGAGTGTATCAAAAAGTGAAGATTTGTGTTGTATGGATGAGGATATTAATTGTAATCAGCTCACAGTTAGCACATGTGTAGATCTATTCAACAGTGATGAAGATGAAGATACATGGTATGATGACAAACTAGATACGCATGAGGGTTCTTGCAATATCATGGGTGATGAAGAATCAAAAGAGATGCAAGATGCCATTTCATTTCATGTTTTGATTAGTGAAGATAATACAAGTGTTGATGGCATCTCATCACAAATCAATGATCAATACATTGAAGGTAGAAGTTCAAGCACTCGCTCTGAAGAATATGAGCATGGTTTATGTACTGGTGAGCCTTCTTGTGATGAGTATTTTAATGATATCCAACCTAATTATTCTTCTAATGACTATGAATACTCCTATAAGGATGATCCAAAGGTACTTTATTAACCTAAAGAACACAATGATATGAATATTTCTTGCATCCAAGTGAATGATCGAATCCCATTTGGTGCATACCTGGAATGTAATTCGGGTTCATCATCAATGGAGCATGTTAATTCTATGAATGATGAAGAACTTGAAGATAAGCATACATGTGTTCAATTTACTGATCATGAACATAGTGCTAGAAATGACAAAGATGTTGATGAATATATTTGTGTCCTTGCTACTCAAGATTTCTTATATGAAGCAAAGCTTAAAATGTCAATTATACATGAAAAGGATGATGAGGTGCACATTCATGAAGGAAGGAGTTGTTTTTTGAATGATCAAGTTATGCATTATGAAAAACACATGGATCTAGGATCAACATTATTACCAATTGATAATGTGAAACAATTTGATGGATTTTCATATTATTTGGATATTCCAAAACATTTTGATCTATGTGTAGAGAAGGCAAATGATGCAAATGATAATGGATGTGATGTTAGTCAATATGAAATTCAATATGGATATTTCTTTGATGATATTTTTTATCTTCTTAGCATGCAAATGGACATGTTTGTTTTGAATGAGGAGTGCATCAGTGTGAACGAGAATGAAGGTTCTAGCTCTATTGATAATGAACAATTTTCATATAACAGTGAGTCTCTGGCACATATATCAATATGTGTATCAACTCATAGTACACATGAAGTTACTAGTGCACATGAAAGTAATTTTGTTGATCCTATTAGTCTTGAAAGTGACAACATTCAAAGTGATTTAGAAATTGAACATTTTATGAAAAATCAATGTGAAAATTTTGGCTAAGGCTTAAATTTTGAATTATCTAAATCTTTAGTTGAGACATTTCATATGGATTTGTATAGTGGTTTGAAGAATAAATGTGAAATCACATGTGAACCTGAGATAAAGAACACTGCTTATGCATTGGAGGTTGATTTTTTTGTTGAATTCCATGATTTGAATGTAGATGAAAATATTTTGGGTGTTGATGAATTTGATTTTCAAAATGTTGAGGCATGTAACAATTTGTTTGGGTTGTGTTGTTGGTATAAAGATAAACCTATCTGTGATGCAATTTAGTTGAAGATGTTACAAATGTGTGAGAATTCTCTGCTCAATACACAGGAGGATGGTGCATTTTTTTTCAAGCATGATATTTTCTCCAAGCATAATCTTTATGAGGGGATTAGTAAATGTGATAAGACCAAGTTTTCATTTGTTCTTCATCACTATCCTCAAATGTTACGACTTGATACAAAATCAAAAAATGAATAGAGTGGCAGTGATGTGCCCTATGTGATTTGGCTGTCATGTGACAACGAATCCAAACAGAGAGAAAGTTTCCAATTATTTCATGGAAGCTTGACATTTTAAAAAAAAAAAATCTAGTCACTCATGTTGTTATGGTTTGACAAAGACAAGCATGGAGATCAACTCTTTTGATAGATTGGTGTTTGATAGGGGTAAGAATTGACTCCACTTTTTTGTTTGATGACCCCAGGTCATCAAACGAGGTGGAAAAAGATAGGTTGAACAAAGGAGTGGTTCAGAGCACCCAATGGACTCGACATTTGGTCTACTCCCTAGAGATCTAGATTCTTTCTATTCCCACCAATGAGATCCACTAGTGGCACCTTCAAATTTTCAAAAATTTGAAGCGCCCTTGTATTGAAAATTTTGCCTCTGCACTCTTAGAAGTGCACCTAGAAAATATTCCCAAGTGACCTACATTGGAGGGTCACAATTGGAAGCCTATTTATTTTCATGCAAAACCCCTTGGTGACACATTCATGTGACATATGTGAACATGCATGCCAATTTTCAGCTCCCCATCATGAGTTTTGATAGTGTTTTAAAAAGCAAAGCTAGAGGGTTCTGACACTATTTTGTTGTTTGTAATCTCTCTTTTTTGTGAAGTGATCTCCTATTCGAGCTCATATTTCATAGCTGGATGATTGTCATGACAAAAGGATTGTTTATCTCCATTCTCCCCACATTCATATTCTCCCCTTTCCAACTTTAGAGTCAAAGGATCTGACTTGCTATTTTTTTGAGATCAAAAGTAGATGCGGTTAGTTCAGTTTTACATTTGCATTTCCATAACTTTTCAAATTGGTCAACATTGACCACTAATATCTTGTGAAGATTGATTATTGAACAAAAGACCTCTTTCACGTGTAGTTAGTGTACCTAAATAATCTAATGTTTCCAGTGGCAGTTGGCCAAGAGTTGATTAGGTTTATTTTCAAAATGGTGACTTGGTGAGCCTTAATTGGTTTTGAACAAGTGTTGTAGAAATGTCTGACTGAGTAACTTTTACATTGAATAACATTCACCTCATGATTTTTTTTGCCAAGTTTTTTGTTACGCTCTGCTCTTGGGTCAAATTTCTACATGCCTATGCATTTTCATAGCACTAGGAGGTCATTTGATTAGTTTCCCACGGTGATTCCAAAGGCCACTTGACCTATTTGGCTCACTATTCAAACATGCTAGAAAGTAGATTTTAATGATAACCCAATTCATGTTTTCACCTTGGATGCATTCAGAGGTATCAACTGATCAATTAAGCACAAAAATTTGTTTGAAAATGATTTTTTTAGCCAGGCCCACAACAGGACCTAACAAGTGACACAATTTGAGGAAAGCATTCAACCATCTGAATGAAGTATTGATTCACTTACATTGAATATTGATTTAGATGCCTATTATTGCTATGAGTGCAACAATAGTGATTGTGCACTTTGAAGTAGAAGCCTTTCACAATATTCTTCTAGATAAGGATATGTTGGTAAAATTATTCTTATGATGATTTTTTCAATTGAAATGGAATCCAAAGAAAGAAAAATTATCATTGTCTAAAGAAGCTAATAAAGATGATTTTGGTTCCTCGTGTTCCACTTGATTTATCATGGTATAAGGTCACAACACCACTCAATCCTTCTTGGTTGTTTGAATAACCACATAATGCTAAGGAAGCAAATCATTCTTATAGGGCCAACATTGTTTAAGGTTCCTGATTGTGAGGATGCCTTATGTATTATTTTGCAGCCAGCGCAAATGTTTTAAATGAGAACCAATTCAACTTGGAGCCTACTAGGATGCATTTGAGGTGGATAAACAACTTTTCTAATGCTTGGCAACATGGAATTAAAAGTAGTGATTACTTAAAGTAAAGGAAACAATTAGAGTTGCATAAAGTGAATTAGATGAAAAGAATTCCTATGTTGATTTTCATTTGAAAATAGGATCATAGCATGGTTCTATACATATGAAATGTTTGACAAGGTTCTTGAGGATGCTCAAATTGTTTGACAAATTATCTCAATAAAATGTGACCAATGTGCATTGTCTGGAAACACATAGGAGGAGTGAAGCAAAGGAATGAAAACCATTGCTGTTGCCTTGAGGGATGATTTGATAAAGAAAAGAAGAAGGAAATTAAAGCTAAATATAGTGAACTCAGTTGTAGAGGATTCCTTGGTTGATATTTCATTTGAATATTGGGTTACCTTGCAGCTCACGCCATACAAAGAGAGGGAAATAGAGAACAAAGCCACCCTTGAACTGCAACTAAGATGAATAGATTTCATAATTTCAAGAATGAAACTAGTGGTTGGCCCAAAGGAATTTCATACAATCAAAGCTACACAAACAGACTCAGGGGTGAAGACCATTTCATGTTTGCAGTAAAATATATCAAAATTGTGTGATATTTGTTGATCAAGGAAACCGCCAGCGTACAAAATAAGAGGTTCAATTTGGTAATACAGAGGACATTTTGACTCAATAAAGAGGCCACTTTAGGAGGTATTATATTGAAATTCCTCATGCTTGGGCAGATTTATCACACTTTGTCTTCATAAAGCTGGGGCACAATTGTATTTGTTGGAGGAGGGATCATGTTACAACCTGTTCACATAGTGAAAATGTACAAAAATTGTTTGAGGGAATATTATTTTACAAACTAAATATATTGGGGGATGAAATTTTTCAACAAAAAGAGAGAACTCCCAGTCAATCCCAAGTTTTGGTGGACAGATGGTATATATCCCTGATCAAATTCATGCCCTAGAGAATGAAATGTTATGTGGAATAAAATGGCAGTATATGGGCATCCATTAGAGTAGAGGATAGGGGAGTTTTGTTTGAATTATTTGGGCTATTAAGGAAGATCTAGTGCATAACACCAACACCTATAGTGAAGTGTATCAAAATGGTAGATGTTGAACTATGCAAAAGGGCAACCATTGTATGTTGCTTAGAACACTTTTACAGATGCTTGATGTAAAGAGTAGGTTGACCAGGGAGAGTGACCAAAGAAATAGCTCAAGAAAAAGGTTAGGGAATGAAATTCAGAACAAGTGATGTGGAGGATGGATATCACTCATTGTGGGTGCCAAATTCTTTCCTTTCAATTTACCAGTGATAGCCTATGCTTTCCATTGCCCATCATTGGTCTGATTTTCCATTATTTGACTTACCCAACGATCCACAATGTGAGTGGGAAGGATGGAGTTCGGTGAGGGTGAGGAGCTTTCTAAAGGGAAGAAAAATTAGAAACTTAAATGTTCCTGATAAAATTTAAAACACCTTCATCATTTTCAAAGTGAAAGCTTCTAGATATTGCTCGGTAAATTTTTCATGGGATTTTCACTTTATTTAAAGGATAAAGTATTTTAAACAGAATACAAAAGTGAAAATGTTGGAGAAATTTTTTGATGCCCAATTAGTAAATCAATGTTTTCATTGATTTTTAAAGGAAAGTGCAAGGTAAAAATCAAGTGTCGTTAAATATTTTTTTAGAAGCCCAAAGTGAAATATTCAGAGGTTTTTAATGTGAAAATTAGCAAAGCATGATGAAATATAAAATTTAAATGCCTCTATTATAAAGTTGAATATGTTCTTTGTTGGGAGTGAATTAAAAGAGAAAAACTATATTTTTTTCATGGGAAGAGAACAATTTTCTCAACTATAGGGTAAATGGAGATAAAGGGTTTTTCACGAGAAGGTGAATTTGTTGTTGAAGAATCAAGGTAAAATTAAGGAAAGAAAAAGTTGATGCAAAGTTTGAACTAAAAATAAAGAGAGAGGAGAGAGGCTTTTCAATTTCTATTGTTGATGGATGGAGAAGGAAGCTGCCAAGTATCTTCTATAGATTAATTTTATGGCTTCTTATTTTTTTCCTTTTTCTTTATCTTCTCTTTCTCTTCTTATTGTAAGGGGTTCAATTTTTTGAAAATTATGCAAGGCAAGCAGAAGCTCTATAATAATTGTAAAGCTAGGGTGAAGTATGACTGCTAGTGACTAATATGAAGTGTTATTATGTTCTGACTTGAGCTTCATGTTTATATTTTATTCTATGATTGTCTCCATGGTTGAGATGTAATGCTCTTTTGAATACAATAATTTAAGATTATCTCAATTTTATCATGCACATTTGTTGCATTTGAGTTACAATTTTTATTGCTTTATGTTCAGAGAATGATGTAATTTCTTTAATGAATGTCAGATGCATTTTTTATTGCTTACTATTCAAAGAGTGGAGTAATTACTTTAGTGAATGTAACAAGAGTGTTATGTTTCTAGGTGGATCTGTAAGAATGGTTATCTGATAAAGCTTCAATGGTCTAGTCATCATAATGTGGTAAAATTTTCAAAGATCTTCAAAACATGTTCAACATTTTAAGATGAAATGTTGGTTATATGACTCCATATTTCTTCTCTTAGCACTGGTCAATCCTTGTGCATCTTTTTCTTTCAATTTGGTCCCAAATCTTAAAATCAATTCAAACCTTTGAATTCTTTTTTATGAGTATTTGTATATGCCTTGTTCTCCATGTTGAGTAATGAAATTCACCCATTGTCTTAGCCAAACTTGAGTAATATTTTATGCTTCTTGGAATATTCTTGTGAGATCATTAGCTATTAAGCAATACCCTATTGTGTGTGTGTTTAAATCTTTAGGTATTGCTAAAGGGTCAACCCCCTAGGTCCTATAGATCCTGAAGTGCAGGGGAAATTTGTTTCAATCTCATTTCTTGTTAGTTGGCCAAATCCTACATTAGGTTTGAGCATGGAGTGTGGCTTACTTCTAGGATTTAGTGGATATGTCAATTTGTAGAACCAACACATTCCTAAGGAATTTAAGGGAAGATTTATAGAAGAATATTGTAGCAATCAATATTCATTTCATCATGTCAAAGACTTAGTGGATCATGCATATTTTTGAGCTAATGTTGTGATGTAGCATGGAAGATCAATTTGAGATCTCATTCAATCATTATTTCTAATTAAGTTTTTTGATCAAGATCTACTTTCATTGAGGCCACTTCATGCTTGTTTGTAGATCTACAAGGTTTCAAACAAGGTTCTATTATTTCATCTTATGTTTCATGTTTCATTTCTTCATTATTGTTTGATTACCAAAATGGGGTTTGGCCAAGAAAACCCCTATTCCCTAAAACACTTCTTGTGTGATTGAAAGTTGATAGGTTGAAGAAAAGTGGATTCGAAGCCTTCAAAAGTATCAAAATGAAAAAGTTGCAAAATTCATCAAAGTTGTCATGAAAAGTTGTCAAGGCTGATGAAAACTTAGATCTAGGGCAAGAAATCGAACCTATTTACATGAAATTAGTGGGAAATTTCTTATTTGATGCATCTTCAAAGGCTCAAAATTTTTTACTTCAAGTTTCTTCTCCTAGGAAACTTCACAAAAACATGGGACTGATACGCCACTTGTGGTGCATAAGTCCTATTATAGCACTTTTCTCAAATTTTAGAGGATTTAGACTTGTCACTATGAAATTATAGTTTTTTCCCAAAAACCCTAAACTGGGACTAAATCATCCAGCCTAGCATATGAGTCCCAGTGTGCTTTAAAATTCATATTTTTAGGATTTTAGACCTTCTCCCAAGCATATTTAGTTTTCCAGGTGCACATCTGTACTTTCTCAATTTACTATTATGATTTGAGTTCATTTCTAGGTCATTTACTTAATTTTTTCATATCATTTACATTTATTATCTTTTCAAGACCTATCTTGGTGGTGAACTCCCTTTTAGTCTTTAATCACACCCCTATGACACCTTATTGCAAATCTCTCTCATTTCCCTCCCTTGATTGAGATCTCTAAGTTTTTCTTGATTGAAACTTGGAGGAAATTGGTGGTTTTATCTCCTAAAACATAGAGAAAATTTTCTACATTTCATTTTGGTGAACATAGATTTTAGAACACCTTATTTTCTAATTTTGAAGGCATCATAGTCCTATATCTATCTTACATTAACTTTTCTTTAGATATTACATTAGTTAATTTAAATCTAGGGTTTCTAAATCTTGCATTCGTGAAAGTGCATATAGGTTTCATTTTTGCATCTTGCATAATTGAATTTCATTTGAAATCTATAATTGCACATAGTTAAGACAACATAAAGCTATAAACCTAAAAAAGAAACTAAAAAAATGCTGAATTTAGTGTAAAAACCCTAATTTGGGACTCATTTGCCCCTTTGGGCGATTTAGTCCCTGTACAAGTGGTTTTTCATGATTTTTGGGAGTTTTGTGTTGAAATTTTTTGAGTGTTTGAACCCTTTAAAAACTCTAATAGGGACTCATACACCCCTCTGGGTTATTATTCATAGATAAAACCTAAAACTATCTTTTATAACATTAAAAACATAATTTTTTTGCTTTTGGTTGCTATCATCAAATATCTATCTCAATTTACTGAGTTTATATTTCATTCATTTCATTAGATCTACCTTAAATTTATTTCATTTCAAGTACCTATTTCAAATGTAGGTATAATTAGATTACTGCACTTTCATTTAATTTATATCATTAGTACATAGTTTAACAAGATTAGATTACATTTGGCATTCATTAGAAAACAAAAAAAAAGCCAAAAACATCAAAAGAAACAAACAAAAAATGGTTAACATTGAAGAAAACATATCATTCAAACCCTTTAGTAGTGATGACTTTGACATGCTAGATAAAGCCCTTGACAACTTCATTTCCCCTAGATCATACACTAAATCTTTGATACAAGAGGATGCAAGCATCGACAATCATGATAATCATAATTTTTCTTCTTCTAATACCTCTCCTATTAGTGACAAAGGTAGCTTGGTGAAAGAAGATATAATCATTGAGAATCATGAAATTCTTCCTTGTCCTTCTTCTCTTCCCCCTTGGGAAGATATTATGACACAAGAAGATAAGATCATTTCCACTACTTTACCTAGTCTCCTTTAATTTCCCAACACCTCTCCTGCTTGTGAGAATACTTTAGTGAAAGAGGATATAATCGTGTATGATCATGAAAAGAATATTTGTGTGGAGGATATGTTGAAATTAAGAGACCCAATGATTGAGAGATATTAAAATCCTACCTATCCTACATGGGAAGAAATTATAGGACATGGGGATGTAATTGTAGGGAATCATGACAATCAAACTTGTCCTTCTCCTAATATCTCGTCTAGGTATGAAGAAGATAGTTTAGTGTTAGAATATATCCTTATTGAGACTCATGGAAATCTTGATCCTCCCTTTCCTAATGCCCCTACCATTTGGTAAGACCTATTTGAACAAAAAATTCCATTCATTGGTAACCATGAAACTCATGTAGTTGTTCTTCTCTTGATGCCTCCTTTATTTGTGATGACTTCACAAAATCTAACCATGAAATGTGATGAACCTCTTGTTTGTCACTTTCCTAAAATATCTCCTACTAGGGTAGACATGATGGCACAAGAGAATGATACCTTAGATAAAAAGGATGAAATTATGGACAACAATCAAATTTCCCCCTCTCCTAATATCCCTCCTATTGGTGAAGAAGATATTGTGGTGTTACAAGATCAATTTGATGAGAATCATGTGAATCTTAGGGAAAACATTATTGAACAAGAGAATGCCATCATTTATAAGGAACAAAATCCAACAATTGATAACTCCCTTACTTGTGATTAGGTTATTTTAGAAGAACCAAACATTGAATGTCATAAACATCTAGGTTGTAGTTCTCCTAAAAATTCTCCTGCTAGGGAGGATATCATGGTGGAAGAAAATTATAACATTGACCATTTATTTTAAACAATATTAATATGGATTCCCTAGCTGAATATGATGAAGTGAAATTAGATTCCTCTTCATTAAGATATCATGAAAATAAGGATAAATCTTTTTGAAGTTATTCACATTAGATATCCCTTAACACCAACCATACATGCAAAACCTGTACAAGAAAAAGAAAAAGAAAAGAATATTGAAGAAGTCACAAAGTTATTAGAAGATTATTTCATACCTTCATTCATGGGAGAATACAAGATCATAATAAAAGAATATAAAAAGGGAAAAGAAAAAATGGTAATGTCAACACAAAATTCAAAAGCACCCACTTCAACCACTCTAGAAGAAAAGAAAACATACATGACAAAATCTAATGAAGCTGATTATGAACAAACACATATAATACAAAAGAAGTGACAAAGATTTATGGAAGAGGTTATGAACTTATGAAACAACTTGGGTATAGTTGAGAAGGATGTGATATTAAAGAACCAGGTATTTGTGTCCCTATAAAGCCTAAAATGCAAGAAACAACTAATGATCTTGGTTATTGTCCCTTGAAAGAAATAAACAAGCCTTCATTAAATGTCAACACTATTATGAAAGATTCTTCTAACAAAAACTTAACTTTGGTGCATCCTAAACTGATAGGTATCTCATTAAATATGCATCAAGTTTATACTTTTGTTACTCATCATAATCAATAACAATAGTTGTTGCTCCTATTGCGTGTTTTACATTCATTGAAAGTCATTTCCTTTTTGCAAGGAGTAGAATATCATCATCCATTCTCAACTCACCCTTTTCTTGCACTAAGTGGGGACAATAGGTTTGGTAGCCTTGTCCTCATATGATGCTTTTCATTGTCTCTTTTGGCTGGTTGACTACCTTCCATGTATATATAAGAGCAAGCTTGGGATGTGGATGACATGTCTTAAGTTGACTTGCATGTGACGTACTGAGTTATGTTTAGTTTTTCATTTTGGGGGCAACCACTTTTCATGATGTAGCTTTATTTGGAAACATATGACTTGGCAAATGGATTTCCAAATAAGCTCTCATGTCTTGTTTATTGTTAGCATTTATCATTTTCTAATTTAATGTAATTGTTCACAACATGGTGTTTAGCAATTTCTTTAAAGTGGGGGCATACATTGGCATTATTCTTTTGCATTTAAACTCATGTTTCATTCTATAGTTTTCTTACTTCATGTGATGCATCTTTCACTTTGTGGCTACATTGGGTGTAATGTCCTTCAAGAGCATTATATTTCTCTTAGTGGCTTGATATGACACACTACATTCCCTATGTTGTGAATATTCTATTCTTCAATTGGTCCTCTCTTGGAGACATTAGGAATTATGTTCCCTAACTCAAGACCTTATATGAACTAAGAAAAACTCCTTTGAACATACCTTACACTATTTTTCATTTACAATAACTATTATATGGCCACCTTGCATAACACAATATGCTTGCCTATGAAGCCATCCTGTTTGTTCATGGGTGTCAAGCATATGAAGTTTTGCTTGCTTCATGAATTCTTACTATCATCTTCTATGGAACCTTACCAAAGTTATCAGAGGTGTAGCTTTGGTATGGTTAGTGTATGGGAGCCTAAATTTTTCTTGCCTCAGAGTGAGCGTGCATTTTTTGGACAAAAAACCAAGAACTAGTCCACATCGCATTGAACGGACAATCAATGTCACGTCTTGAAATATGATGCTCCTTGTTTTGGCTTTCAGTGGGTTTGACATATTTTTGGAAGTGTATTAGATTACATAATGAACACTATGGTATTATTTTTCGCATGATGGAAAATGAAATGTTGTTTTTATTTAGGAAAAGTGAATGCTTAGAAATGCAATTTATTTTGAATGTGACGAAAAATGGAAACTATTATTATTTTAATTCATAAGTTTAATGTTTTGATTTATATCTTTATACGGATACTAATCTATTGATGCTTTACCTAAGGGTATTGAGATGCAGGTTGTCAAAGACCAAGGGTGTGGCTAAGGAGAGAAGGTTAGCTTCTTGGAAGGGTATAGTCAAAACAGAACTCTCACATACACACACATGCACGTAGTGTCATTTACATGCATGTAGATTTCATTTAATTAAATGTATAATTGTATGTTTTTCTTGGTATTTAATCATATGTAGTGAAAATATAAAAAGTATAGTTAAATGGAAGGATTGATTTTAATCTAAATTTGATTATACCTCTCTATCTATAGTGAAAGATTATGTCTGGAAAATTAAATAATTATTTAATTGTTTTAAAATCAAAAGTTATTGTCTTGAGTTAAATCCTTATTTTATAAATAAATATTTATTTACTTCTGGTTGAGAGTAAATAGTAACCTTTATTTTACAAAGTTGTAATTGCATTTCCTAACTCTTTTGGGATGATGAATGTATAGATGGAAATGAAAGTGCCATTATTTCTTTTGAATTAATAAGAGAATGTAATGCAAGAAATAAATTTTAATTTTATCTATTGAATTCAAGAGTAGGTTTTGGAAACAGAAAGGAAACCTTAAAAAGAGAAAAGTGTAATGGCAATGGATAACACTTCTTGATACACTTCTTGAACCACTCTGCAAATTAATTACAATGGCTGCAAAAATAGAGGGTCTTCGATATAGTTTTTAGTAGAATAGAAATAGGAAATTAAGAAGATAAGTATAGGAAAAATGAAAGAAGGGAATAATTTTTAGAAGACAAATTGCAAGAAAGGAAAGCTACAGGAGAAAAGCAAAAGAGGAGCATTTTTAGTTGGAGGCTTCTATCTGGGTATTTAAATTCTCCACTATTGTTTTTTTTTTTGTTTTTGTTAAATTCCCATAATGTGAGAAAATAAATTTTGGCTTCTTTAAGAATTCATTTCTTTTGAGAATCATTGTTTTAAATCTCTTTAGTTGAAATGTTTGTTGGGTGAAATCTTCTAGTGAAATCAATACAGTTTTTTTAAATCCTTTATATATATATATATATATATATATATTTAAATATATAATATTTGCAGCCCCTTTGAGTTAATTATCTTATTTTAAATATTTACAAGAGTAAATACAAAATTGTTTATATTTTTTTTATCATTATAGAAAGGAAAATAATTTTCACAAAATGTAATTATTCTTTATGGAAAGTCTTTTCTTCTCGATTTCGTACAAGAGTGTTATTCTTTCAAAATGAATGTTGAGTATTTTTGCAAAAGAAGTACTAATATTTAAAATATGTTTACATGGAAGTTTTTTTTTAGAGTGAAACAAAAACTAGAAATGAATTATTTACTTGTGAATTACTTTCCAAACAAGGAAATAGTAGATTTTTGGATTATTTCATGTATCTATAAATTGCATACAATAGAAAATGCTAGAATTATATGCATTTCATGTGAAGCTATGTGTATTTATATATTATGAGTAGACTTCCAAGATAGGATGTCGAAGGTGGACCCACAAAGATGATAGTCTTATGTTTTCTAAAACTATCATTTATTTTTATTTATGCTTGGCCAAGCAATGCACCATGAAATAGATGGAATTAAGAAAAGCCTAGAACAAAATGTTATACATAGGTCTCTGCCACCTCCTATTGCAAGAAATATGTTATTCTTAGTATAGGAATGCATATAGGCATTAGGCTTGCATCAAGAGTTCCCTCCTACTGTATTGTTCTAGGTTGCAAGGCTCCTCGAGCAGGGTTGGGGATTTCTTCAAGATAGGAAGGAACCTAGGGAATTCATGTGCTTCATGGTTGGGTGGAAAAGGCACCTTAACCACACTGTTGGCCCTTAGCCCAAGAAGAGCGGTGGAGTCAAGGTGGATGAGGATCAGAGCTTTACTTTGTCCCAGATAAATCTCTTATATTATTTCTTTACGGCTTGCATAACCATTTGTACATTGTTACTTTAGTTTAAGAGTATAACCCTAATGTAAACTTGTATCATTGCAATAGATGATTTGTTCATTGTATCATAGAAATAGATGATTTTTTCATTGTATCATTGAAATAGATGACTTGTTTATCGTAACATTGGAATAGATGATTTGTTCACTATATCATTGAAATAGATTATTTGTTTATTGTATCATTGAAATAGATGATTTATAACACCTTAAAATTTTATGTACATTGATAATGTTAGATGGAAGTACCTTGAGCGTTTGTAGATTACTCTTGGTATACATGTTATGGATATGTCATGTGATGAATGCACTCCTATCTCCTTACTTGAAGTGAATGTTACTCAATTATTGTACTTTGGTATGGAATGGAAAACTTGGGGTCTTTACATTTTGGTATCAGAGCAACAAGGTTCAACTCTTGGACCTATGCCTAACTATTTTTGATGTTATGTTTTTCTAGGATAAATCCTAATGGATGGTAGATACTATCAATGAGAATATAGAGGAGGATCCTGTGGTTATACCAATAATAAGTTGGATCAGATTTTTGCCATTTTGAGTAGACAAGAGGCCAGGATCAACAACCTAGAATAGGCAAGATAGAATGGGCCATTTGGGTTGAATCCTAGTGAAAATGAAAAC
Organism: Sequoia sempervirens; assembly: GCA_007258455.2. Classification (NCBI taxonomy): domain Eukaryota; kingdom Viridiplantae; phylum Streptophyta; class Pinopsida; order Cupressales; family Cupressaceae; genus Sequoia; species Sequoia sempervirens. The sequence goes on from VDFB02045063.1 coordinate 238,469, forward strand.
AATAGGGATGAACCAAATGGTGAAAACCCTGAGATAGAAATAAATCAAAGTAAGATAGGGAAGGTAACTAAAGAATTGGGTAAGGACCTCAAGAAGGTTGTGCCACCAAATTTTGATGGAAAATATTTTGGGGATGGAGCAAAGGCTTGGATCATTGAAATAGAGAGGTATTTTTCCCCATGAAACTTGTCCGATGAAACTAAGGTTGAATGGGGGTCATACCAGCTCACTGGTGAAGCTGCCACATGGTGGGAGAATGAAAGGGCTAATCGACAATTTTCACATTGCAAGGTAACATGGGAGTAATTCTTGTAGATATTTAGAAAGAGATGGCTTCCACATTCCTACTTTGATAAAAATATGACAATTCCAGGTGCTCATTCAAGGAGGAATGAAAGTGACACAATAGTGGGAGAAATTATCTCACTTGCTTAAGTATGTACCCTAGTACCAACATGATGAGAGGTTTCAAATTTAGAAATTCATTCTAGGGCTTAGACCTCAAATTGGAAATGAGGTGGACATGCATAGACCTACTACCATGGATGAAGGCTTTGAATTTCCACTTAAGTAAGAGCATAAGATGCAGTAGGTTGCCAACTATAGGAAAAGTAGAGATGCAAATTATGGTAAAAAGAAACCCCAAAGAAACTACAAGGGTAACAGTAATCAGGATAATTAGAATAATCAGAGTAACTGGGATAATCAAGGCAATAACAGCAAGAAGATCCAAAATCTAAAAAGGGGCAATAATTCTCAGGATCAATATGATGGGAATGAAGGCAGCAAAAAGAAGACTAATTATAATAAAAACAACAATAACAGAAGGGATTTCTCTGGCAGGCCTAAGGCACCCTGTGGAGGTTGTTATACTTGTGGTGGTGAGCATTACGCCAGTGTCTTCCCTCATAGGGGGAACAAGTAGAATGACAATAATCACCATCATATTCATGCAGCGGTTGATAACCACCAAGCCGACTATTAGGTTACACCTATCCAGCTATTGGGTAAAATTTTTGGATGTTCTGTTTCCATTTTGATTGATACTAGTGCCATTGATAGTTTTGTGGATCCCAATGTTTTATCTAAATTATCTGTTACACTAGGTTATATAGAAAATTCATGGAAAGTTCAGTATGGGAACCAAGTAGAGAGGAAGGTAGAGCAATTCCTATTTTGTAGTGAACTTGAACTCCCTAGTCTTAGAACACATGTCAATTTATATGTAGCACCATTGGGGTCTTATGATGAAATTTTAGGGATAAAATGGCTCACTAAACATAAGGCCCTTATTAATTGCGAAGAGAAAATATTAAAGTGTCTTGATGATTAGGGAAACCATGTTGAGATTTGTCGTGTAAAAAGGACTTTAGAGCTCAGGTAGGTTTTTTCCATGTAGTTAGAGAAGGAAAGATGAAAGGGATGCACTATTTATTAAATAAAGGTCAAGGACCTTGAGGAGATAGAGTCATCAATCAATGATCATCCCATAGTAAAAGAATTTCATGATGTGTTTCCTAATGAGCTAACTAAGTTTCCGCCTAAGCGTGTATTTGAATTTTCTATAGAATTGCTACCAAGAGTGGAACCTCAGTCTAAAGCACCATATAAGATGAATACCACAAAGTTATATGAACTAAAGGCCCAATTGGAGGAATTGTTGAAATAGGGTTTCATTAGGCCAAGTGTGTCACCATGGGGAGCTCCTGTTATATTTGTGAAAAGGAAGGATGGGACCTTAAGGTTATGCATTGATTACAGGATGCTCAACAAGGTTACTATAAAGAAAACATACATGCTTCCTCATATTGATTATTTGTTTGATCCATTAAAGGATGCCAAGGTATTCTCAAAAATTGATTTGAGATCGGGGTACCATCAGTTGAGGATAAAAGATTAAGATATTCACAAGACTACTTTTAGGACAAGATACAGGCACTACGAATTCACAATGCTGCCATTCAGGCTAACCAATGCCCCTACAACCGTCATGAATTTGATGAATAATGTCTTTCGAGACTGCTTAGATAAGTTTGTTCTAATCTTTCTCAATGATATCTTGATATATTCTAAGTCAAAAGAAGAGCATGACAGGCAATCTAGGATTGTGTTACAAATACAAAGAGATCATAAGTTATATGGAAAAATGTCCAAATGTACCTTTTATCAGTTTGAGGTGTACTATCTGGGGCACGTTATTTCAGCAGAAGCGATAGCTATGGACCTAGATAAAGTCAAGGCAATATTGGAGTGGCCAACAACACAAAATGTTTATGAAGTGCATAGCTTCATGGGGCTTTCTGGTTATTACAGGAGGTTTTTCCAAGGGTTCTTATCAATAGCAGCACCCATTACAACACTCCAAAGAAAGGGAAATAAATTTGAGTGGAGTGATAAATGTGAAAAATCCTTCCAGTTGCTCAAGGAGAAACTCACTTCTACGCCTATTTTGGTTGTGCCTGACCCAAATGGGCATTTCATAGTGATTAGAGATGCATTAGGGAATGGTGTAGGAGCAGTCCTTGTGCAAGAAAAACAAGTGGTGGCATATGAGTCCAAAAATTTGAAACAACATGAACTAAACTATGCACCACATGATTTAGAGTTGGCGGTCATAATACATGCTCTCTAGATGTGATGGAACTACCTCTTGGGGAATCCTTTTGATTTAAAAAACATATCATGCAAGATTACAGTATATCTTTACTCAACCCAACTTGAATTCCCATAAGAGGTGATGGTTGGAATTACTGAGTGAGTATGACTTCGACATCGAGTACATTAACTAACATTTTCTTTTTCTTTTTCTATTCAATCATTATCAATGTCAAATGCTAATCTTGATTTATTCAAAACTACTAAATGTATTTTATAATCCATTAATTATAGAATATATATATATATATATATATATATATACAATAAGTAAGAAGGCAAGATTATAGCATATATCATTTATGTACATAATTCAATTACACAAAAGTCAATATTATAACCATAAATATTGGGTGTGGCGAAGTAAAGTGAATCCATACCTCCTTTTTTGCATCCATCATTAGTCAAAACCTTATATAAATATGAAGCTTGTTTCCCACCTTGATTCCATCAAGACTATACTTGGATCACACTCAACCACCAACATTAGCACAACATAAATTTAATCATCCTCAACATAAAACAAAGTAGTTCTAAACTGCCTTAACCATTTAGCTCAGTCACAACTTGATCAATTTTTATTTATTTATAATTTTGTTTTAACAAGATTACTAGATTTATTATGGGGAGTTGGCCAAGTGGCCCTACATTCACCCTCCCTTATATTGACTTCCTCCTGGAAGTCATTAAGGATTGAAAACTTGATCATGATTATAACAACACATCAATATGGATAACATTCTAATTATTATTTAAAACTTAAAATGATACCTTAACTATTGGCACTATCTTTTATTAGAAAATGATATCATAAATATATTAAACTATAACATAAGGAGTTAATGCTTTTATATGAAGGGAGGAGCCTTACACTCCCCTCCCCTAAGTTCAAACTTCCTCCTGGAAGTTACTAAGGTTTGGGAGTGAATTCCCCCCCCTCCCCCTTACAATAAAACAAAAAATTATTGTAACGATGGTTACCCCTCCTTATACTAAATGACAAACAATACTATAAGTCAACCATTATATTTATATAAGTTATCATAGAACAAAATGAATCTTGACACATCTAAGCAAGATACACATAGTACAATGATCCATTTAAAATTCCATTACAAGAATTTCAACATTACCCATCTAGCTTTTAAATTAAAAATCAACTTAGTTTAAAAAGAGTTACTCAAGTAAAAACAAAAATCACACTAATCACATGCATATCTCATTTCTATTTCTACACATGTTCTACATCAAATCAGTTAAATTTCTATATTGCATCACATCATATACATAAAAAATTCCAACATCTTTTTAACAAATCTCAATATTCATTTATCAAATTCACGTATTTCAACAACATATCTCAATGTACTCATACATTTCATATACATATTTTCATGCTCAACAATAAATCACAATACACACATCACTCATATACTCATTAAATTCACATTAAACACATTATGAACTCACATAATGGGATAGGGATGAGGATGACTAGTGTCCAAAATTCTCCTCTAAGAATGCATAATATCATAGAGCCACATAAAAATTAGATAGAACAAGGGGAAATGGTTTATAACCGTCCCATACCGGTCTCATTAACCCGTTTAACAATAGTTCCCCAGGCCATCTACTTCCCCCATACAACCTGTCAGGGACCCCTCTTGAGTATGACAGTATCACAAATTCACATTACTACACTTGCCATCAGTTTTCAATAACAATTAAAGCCTCAAATCGAGTAACATAAGTTCAAATCAAATATTTCAATAAAAGTCCCATAAACAATAAATAAAAATAAAATTTGATTGTAGCTACATTGCAACATGTAAATCTTAATTTGAACATAAAATCTAAAAATTCCTTGAGGCAAAAAAGACAATTTCATAATTCAATCAATCAAATAACTTTAAGAATTTCAACACTGTTGGCTTAATCAATCAAATAGTCATAAAAATAATAAATAAATAAATAAAATGTGTGTCCAACAATTATACAAATTTCACATCACAATCACCACGTGACTTTAAATAAGTCACTTAGGGGGAAGTAGGGGAATGGTGGTTCTCTAACCACAGTGGTCTGAAACCACAAAATAAAATAGCATGCTGAAAAATTGTGGTCTCTAACCACAGTGGTCTCAAACCACATAGAGCTCATGTAATAACTCAATCATCAATAATATATCTACAAAGGTACACTTAGTTCCATCCTCAATCCATAGGTAAACATCAAGGAATTAGGCTTGCATGATGAATCAACTAATGTGGTCCAAACCGTGGGGGAGACTTATGGGAACCAACGTCCATTCAAAGTCCTAAGATTTTGATGGAGGTTCTCCATCTCTCAACCCCTAATTACACTAGCAGGCTCTCACCCCATAGGGGAACCATACACTAGGGGTAGACATTTAACAAAAGAACAAGACTCACATGAAGGAGATTCACATTTCATTTAGGTACAGAAACATACACACACATAACATGATTACCTCATTTCACAAATGATGGTCTAACATAAAATAAGAAATCACAAAGGGTGCATGTAAGGGATCGTGCTCGATGTCCTCTTACCCTTATCCCAAGTTGGATACCCTATATCACATACTTAGGAAAAACACATTTACTGGCTCAAATTCACATGTTACAACACCTTAATTTATCAAGAATTTCTTCACTTCCTTCCACATGAGTCAAAAATGCATGACTTACACCAACTCTTACAACTTGGTCAATCAAAAAAAACTTGGCACAATGCACAACATAACCACCATTACATGATATTCACATCCACAAAGAATACAAAGCTAATACATTTCAAATTTTCACCTCTAAATGCAACAAGACCATTTTCGTACACAAAATTAACCATAATTCCATAAACTTTTCAAGAATCATCTTCCAAGATTTCTCTTCCCAATATATGTAAAATCTACTCATAGATGTAAAATTGTGAGCATCACCACACCTTCCAATTTATCTCATTGATACACAAAGAAAATACACTAACCATGAGAGATCCATGGATTTCATTCGCATTCACAAGATGAACATATCTTAACACACACTTACATAATACATTATCTTTTAAACCAACATCTCATTGATTTCAAAACAAGTTAGCATACTTCTAATTTCTTAACAATGAATTTTCCTCAGTAATGTCATTTAGCAAAATATTTTCTCAATCAAGTCTACTCAATGTTTAATTCACGCCAAGACAACATAGTCTAGTTCGTTAGCACCACAAACACATCATTATTTTCACTCAAAATTCACTTATTCATGCATTTAATATGTGTCTCTATTGAGTTAATATTTATATGGCTTCCTATTAGTAATAATGAAACTTAGGGACCTAAGTCCTTCACCCAACCATTTATACTAATCAAACATATTTCTTTCATATCTACAAGACAATGTTTTCACCACACACACATTCACTTGATTTCAAGGCACATTGCGCTTATTCAGAAAACACTCAATTTATCCACACACAATTTTTTTCTTTTTTTTTTCTAAAAAAATCACCTTTTCAAACCACTCCAAAGCATGTAGAGAAAGACCTCATTACAAATATATATATATATATATATATATATATTTAAATCTCTACCTTTTTTATCCCATTTAAAATACTTAATAAGAGATTCCCTTAACAAACATTATTGTTTCACTACTCTCTTTCCATATCAACTATATGAACACAAAATAACTTCTTTCATAATAATATGAAGCATTCACATGAAAATACATAATCTTAATTAAAACTAACATCATAACCATTCCCTTTTCAATTTGTATTTTTCACAATCACACTTAACAATGAATTAAGAAAGCAACCTCAAGATATCAAAAGGTCATTTTGATTATCAATCACAATAAGGAGATGAACACAACAAGGAAAATCACACAACAAACACCACATGGGAAAAAATAAGCCAGAGATCCCAGTGTTGCAAACCTGGCTCTGATACCAAATGTAATGCCCAAAACTCACCAACACAAACTTAGCTAAGGACATAACACAAATACCAAAATTTCAACCTCAAACTTAAAACTAACACAGGAAAATATTTGTTTTCAAACAAGTGTGGCGGAACCTAAGGGGCCAGACCTAATTCCTCGGGGGCTCATCTCTGATGGCCTTGCCTACGTACGCACAGCGCAGAGGAATCGTAGTTCGAAACAATGAGTTTATTGTAACTTATAGTGGATTGACCAATACCAATACACCTCAATCATGATCAGCTCTCTCTCAAATTACTAATAAAAAATTCAACATAAATTTATTCTACATCTATGAGTTTGTTGATCACAACAAAAAAAAGTGCAGCGTTAAAAGGGTGATTACTCTCACGATACTAACCCAAAATTTAAAATCAATATGATCTAAAAAAATAAGAAGGAATGGTGGACAAAACCCATAAATACCTTGCATAAAATCCAATCAATCAAAAACAGATTGGTCTGCAACTAAACTCGCTAGAATCCTATAACATGCTGATTTTAAACAAAATAGGGCTGAACTAAAATAGACATAACTCTATCATCCCTTGGCCAAATTTAAAACTTTAATATGTTTCAGAAAGGGGAAGATCAAGGAATAAAACCCATAAATATTATAGCATGAATCTCAAATGTGTATGAGCAGCATTTTGTGCAAATTAGTCCACTAATTTTAGAAGATTTAACAATTTCATAATTTTTTTACACATTAGACTAAATACCAATATAATTTCTATAAATGCACAAGTTGTTTAAATGCCACCATCATCCATAAAATGGCTTACTAAATATAATAAGCATTATGCCACAAAACTAATTCAATTATATAATACTTCCTTAGAATAAAATTGTAAAGAGTAAATATAATGCTCACAAATTCAAAGCTGATCTTTAAAGTTGAGAGCATTCTTTTAAATGCTTCCAATTGTGAACTACAAACTAAGATCACATTACTATCATGCAAAGTTTTGGTAATGCCAATGTGCATGGAATTCAATTGAACTACTTATATTTACATGGGAATCACAACAAAGATAATAACTTAACTATTTTGTAGACATCTACAACATATATAAAAAATATATATACTTAAACATAAATAAATAGTGTAAATATATGTGTGGGAAACATAAAATTAAATGAAGCAATCAACTCACTTAATTAGAACCTCTCTAAATATACATTATTTCATTATTATAAACAAATAAAAAAAAAATCAGTTTTCTATTCATATTATAAAAGTAAAAATGAAAATAAATTTTCTGTTCATATTCAATGTATTTTCCAGCTACTGGAGCACTGCAGATTATAGATCATTTTGCACAGAAGTTAAAAGAAAACCTTGGTAACGCAAAAGGGAAATTTACAGCTACCATAAAAGATGAAAACCCATATCAAGTTAAGCAGATTAATATTAAAGCACAGATCTATTAGATTTGACGAAGGTGGTGTAGCTGGGAGTGCTACATATTTTGAGCATAAATTTATTACAAGGATTGCAGAGTCTGCCTAAACTGGATTTGTTACCATGTTAATGTGGATGCACAGAAAGGATGTGTTAAATTGCTTGGCAGATTTCCTTGTAAGTTTCTTCTATGGATTGGTAGAGGGCAGTACGGTGGAAATAAAATCTATTTATTAATATTACTAGTTCAGCATATATATTAGCATACACAATGTGAGAATTATCTTGCACAGAGATTGAATAAAAATTGTTCCGAACTGACACTAGGCAATAACTTAATGCCTACTCAAGGAAAACCATGACAAAAGAAGAAAAACATCACACTATAATTATATTGACAAATTCAATTCTTTAATCATTTTAAATTCTGCCAAAAGTTTCTCTATGTAATTGAAATAAGGATGGAACCAGATTTACTTACTTGTAATTTCCACTCTGTCCATTCTCATTTGCACCTCTTTCTTCCCAAGTTCTCTCTCGGTTCTTCAACTCTATATTTGATGATGATTAAACATTTGTTGTATCCCTTTTCTCCAAGATTATAAGATCGATCTCCATATTCTCAATGTCTGCTCAAGAGTCCATTTTTCAAACACTTTGTGCTTCCTTTCCAGCTGTGATAGTCACCCATTGAGACTGCAAAAAGAAGCTTGTCTCGAGCTCAAGAATCTGATAGGTCTAGCACTCCAATATTTTTATATATTCTTTCATTCAGTGTGAATAGAATGAAACAGCAGTCGCCCTCCTTGTTACACTGACTTAAAACTGATTACATGGGAGTTCTATGTAGATCTATGTTGGTTGTTAACAAAACACCACATCATGTTCATGGATTACTCCATCACCTTATCTTTGTAGAAATTTCTATATCGATCCCATGAATTTAGAATTGCATAGCAATGTATTTCATCTGGCGGGTCAAAGATCAGAAAGTTTTTCCCATCTCATGCTTACCCCTCTCTTTTAAATTATCGCTGAAAAACTCCCCCTTAATTTTTCCATGACTTCCAGTATATATAGAATTCCATTTTTTTTTAATCTCTCTCCAAGATTAAAGCGACTCCCTAACATATCGGTCTGATCAAGAGTTATGTTGATCCTTCTCCTTTTCTCCAATCGACCTATGAAAAAAATCTTCTATAATTCATGATCTCAAGGGATGAGATCGATGCCTTTGTTTTTTTTACAATTTTATTGCATGTTTTCCTTTTTCCAGCAATGTATGTGATTTATTTGGGATCCTTTCTTCTTTTCTTTTTGTTTTCTAGATAAAAGCAGCTTTCATTCAAAAAGATAGTGATAATATAAATCTTTCCACTCCAAAAATATTCGATGGTAATTATCTCCACAGGCGTGTAGAAAATAGAAAGAAAGAAAGAAAGCTGACACATAGGCCAATAAATAATATTTAACTTAGAAAAAGAATGGTTGCTATGAGGTAGCCTCGAGGAGTGGAGGTGACTTCTTGAAATGGCGTTGATGTGCACAAGGTGAAGAAGTCACAATGAGTTAGATGAGTTGGAAAGCCAAAGAATGTTCATGCAAAGCATTGATTGCGGGAAGGATGAAGATCTTTAAAATTGTGCCTTCAACCTTTCATGCCTCTTTTGTAAGCCTTTTCTATTTATTTGAACTATATTTATAAAAAAAGTTTCTTTATTGACCAGATCCTCTATCTTTTATAAAATACAAAATCAGTAATAATATTTTAAGCAACACTTTGTACTCATCTATTTAATACTTTTCTTAATCAACAATGATACTATTTGATATTGAATTCCATGCTAATTATATTCAATAACTAACATTTTTTTTTTTTTTCTATTCAATAATTATCAATGTCAAATGCTAATCTTGATTTATTCAAAACTACTAAATGTATTTTATAATCCATTAATTATAGAATATATATATATATATATATATGCAATAAGTAAGAAGGCAAGATTATAGCATATATCATTTATGTACATAATTCAATTACACAAAAGTCAATATTATAACCATAAATATTGGGTGTGGCGAAGTAAAGTGAATCCATACCTCCTTTTTTGCATCCATCATTAGTCAAAACCTTATATAAATATGAAGCTTGTTTCCCACCTTGATTCCATCAAGACTATACTTGGATCACACTCAACCACCAACATTAGCACAACATAAATTTAATCATCCTCAACATAAAACAAAGTAGTTCTAAACTGCCTTAACCATTTAGCTCAGTCACAACTTGATCAATTTTTATTTATTTATAATTTTCTTTTAACAAGATTACTAGATTTATTATGGGGAGTTGGCCAAGTGGCCCTACATTCACCCCCCCTTATATTGACTTCCTCCTGGAAGTCATTAAGGATTGAAAACTTGATCATGATTATAGCAACACATCAATATGGATAACATTCTAATTATTATTTAAAACTTAAAATGATACCTTAACTATTGGCACTATCTTTTATTAGAAAATGATATCATAAATATATTAAACTATAACACAAGGAGTTAATGCTTTTATATGAAGGGAGGAGCCTTACAGTATATTCCTAGTTCAGTACGATTAAGAGAGTTGGTGTAGAGGAGTTCCATAATGCACCTTATTCAGGGCACCCCAATGTTACTAAAATGATGAAAGGACTTAAGCCATTATACTTTTGGCCAGGACTCATGAGGGATGTAACTACATTTGTAGCCTGATGCTTAGAGTTCTAGCGAGTTAAGGCTGAGCATGTACATCTGGTAGGACTTTTATACCCTCATAGAGTATCAGAATATAAGTGTCAAGTGATAACCATGGATTTTATTCAGGGGTTTCCAATGTCTAAAAAAGACATGATACTATCTTAGTGGTGGTGGAAAAATTGACTAAAGTTGCTCATTTCATCCCTAGGAATCTCAAGGATGATTCGATGGTTTTGGCAAGAAAGTTTGTGCAAGAGATTTTCTGACTATACGGAGTGTTAGAGATGATCATTTTAGATTGTGACACTCGTATGACTTCTAGATTCTAGACTACATGGAACTCTTCCCTGGGAACCAAACTAATTTTTAGTTTTGCATATCATTCTCAGACCGACGGTCAGCTAGAGAGGGTGAATCAGGTTTTGGAGGATCTCCTTCAAATGTATTGTATGGAATAACACAAGTGGGAGGAGTATTTTCCATTAGTGGAGTTTTCCTACAACAACTCCTACCACGCCTCTTTGGGTATGGTTCCTTTTGAAGCTTTGGAGGGTCATAAATGATAGACGCCCATTAGTTGGGATAGGGTGGAGGACTAGATTATGATTGGTCCTGAAATGTTAAGGGAGATAGAAGATCGGATGAAGCTCATTAAAGAAAATTTGAAGCAAGTGTCGGATCAACATAAGAGTCTTGCAGATAAGAACATGACTTTTAGACAGTTTTCTGTGGGAGACAAGGTCTTTTTGAGAGTTTAGCCACAAAAGAGTTCAATCTCTTTTGACAAGAACTCAAAGTTAGCCCCTAGATTTGTGGGATCCTTTGATGTCTTAGAGGTGGTTAATCTAGTTGCTTACAGGCTTGCTCTACCACTAGCTCTATCTCGGATCCATAATATATTTCATGTCTCAATGCTTAAACCCTATCATCTAGATGTTCCTCATATCCTTGATTGGCATGCCTTGTAGGTACAGGACCCAGGGGTGATGAAGCTGGAGCCCATGAAGATATTGGAAGAGCACAATGTTAAGTTGCACAATCAAGATATCATGTAGTATAGGGTCCAATGGGACCAATATTCAGAGGATAATGCCACATGGGAGAATGTTTAGGACATTGACAGACTGTTTCCTCATTTGAGACTCTAGTTTACTTTTTATTTTCCTGCATATCGAGTTTTATGACACACTGATGTTTCAGACTCTATTGTATGGATGTTTGTAATAAGACATCGAGATGATATCTCTTCAAAGTGGGGAAGGATGTCACGTCTCAAACTCTTATGCTCCTCATTTTGGCTTTGAGTGGATTTGACATATGCTTGGAAGTGTAGTAGATTACATAATGAACACTATGGTATTATTTTTGGTGTGATGGAATATGAAATGTTGTTTTAATTTAGGAAAACAAAATGCTTAGAAATGCAATTTATTTTGAATGTGATGAAAAATGGAAAATATTATTATTTTAATTCATAAGTTTAATGTTTTGATTTATATCTTTATGCGGATACTAATCTATTGATGCTTTACCTGAGGGTATTGAGATGTAGGTCATCGAAGACCAAGGGTATGGCTAAGGAGAGAAGGTTAGCTTCTTGGAAGGGTATAGTAGGAATAAAACTCTCGCATACACACACATGCACACCGTGTGATTTACATGCATGTAGCTTTAATTTAATTAAATTCATAATTGTATGTTTTTCTTGGTATTTAATCATATGTGGTGAAAATATAAAAAGTATAGTTAAATGGAAGAAATAATTTTAATCAAAATTTGATTATACCTCTTTGTCTATAGTGAAAGATTATGTCTAGAAAATTAAATAATTATTCAATTGTTTTAAAATCAAAAGTTATTGTCTTGAGTTAAATCCTTATTTTATAAATAAATATTTATTTACTTGTCATTGAGAGTAAATAGTTACCTTTATTTTACAAAGTTGTAATTGCATTTCCTAATTCTTTCGGGATGATGAATGCATAGATGGAAATGAAATTGTCATTATTTCTTTCGAATTAATAAGAGAATGAAATGCAAGAAATAAATTTTAATTTTATCTATTGAATTCAAGATTAGGTTTTGGAAAAGGAAATGAAACCTTAAAAAGAGAAAAGAGTAATGGGAATGGATAACGCTTTTTGATACACTTCTTGAATCACTCTGCAAATTAATTACAATGGCTGCAAAAATAGAGGGTCTTTGATATAGTTTTTAGTAGAATAGAAATAGGAAATTAAGAGGAGAAGTATATGAAAAAGGAAAGAAGAGAATAATTTTCAGAAGAAAAATTGCAAGAAAGGAAAGCTACATGAGAAGAAGAAAAAGAGGAGCATTTTAAGCTGGAGGCATCTATCTAGGTATTTAAAATCTCTAGTATTATTATTATTATTTTTTTGTTAAATTCCCAAATAAATTTTGGCTTGTTTAAGAATTCATTTCTTTTGAGAATCATTGTTTTAAAACTTTTCAGTTGAAATGTTTCCTGGCTGAAATCTTCTAGTGAAATATGTACATTCTTTTTAAATTATATATATATATATATATATATATATATATATATATATATATATATATATATATATATATATATATATATATATATATATATATATGTAAGTACATATACATGCACACATATATATATATATATATATATATATATATATATACATACACATGTATTATGCTCTTTAAATATACATATATATATATATACATATACTCCATACATATATACTCTACATACATATATATATATATATATATATGTATATATATATATATATAATATATCCTCTGAGTTAAATATTTTGTTTTCTAGAATGAGGTGTTTCTAAGTAAATCTTTGAGTAAAAGAAAATCTTGTTTCAGATTATGCAAACTTAATGTATATTTAAATATATAATTATATATATTTATATTAAAAAAGAGATAAATGTAATTGCCTATGAATGATTTACTCTTTTAAAAATAAAAATAATTATTATTTATAAATCCTTCCCCTTTTTTAAAAAATTCTTTTTAACTCTTTTTTTCTCGGTATTAAACCTTTTAGTAATTCCATTGCTTGTGTGAAAATTTATACCAGTTGTTGTAATTCTCTTTCCCAATTGATAATCAAAATGTTGAATTAGTAATTAAAATGATGATATTATTTAAATTATATATATATAAGCAATTTGCAATGCATCTACATATATACATATATAAATTCAGCAATGTATACTCCACTATGAAATATTCCCTAAAAATGGCATTCTTTTATTTATTTTTAAATTTAAATTTCCCTCTCTTAAATCATATATGACTGAAATTTATTTTGTTTTCCAATCTGAGCTCTTCTCATGAGCTTATTTAATTAATTTATTTATTTGGAAAATTTTCCTCAAATTTTGTATGGAAAATATTATTATATCTAAGAATTTATATATATACATACATATATAAAGACCTCTGCACCCAAAGTTTAGTCTATGTATTGTAATTTTGGCTAGAAGATATTTCAAATTTCCAAACCTTGTATTTTACCAACTAATGATATTAACGTTGGTAAATGAGAGTAACTAAATTTATATATACAGGTATAAATATATTAGTAAATATACACCTTCTATTTATTTTAGTTACATTTTCCTTGAATTAGGTAAATTAGTTACTTGAAAGGTAAATAAATATATATAAATATATATTCTGAATGTATAAAATTACATGTATATGGATCTAAATAACTATTATTTATATATATATATATATATATTCAAATATAAACATAGTAATAAAGGTACAAATAAATATTTACAAGAGTAAATATGAACTGGTTTCTAATTTTTTTTTTAGAGAAGAGAATTCTTCCAAGTTTACTATCAGTTGAATTACTTCTATGATTGTTTTATTTTACCCTTGAAAGAGAATGTAAACTGAGTTTGAAATATAAGTTGTACATAAGACTTACTTTTTCGGTAAATAATTTGCTATTAAAAAAACTACTTTCGGAGTATTTTCCAAAATTTATGTTTAAATGTGTAAACTTATCAACTATTCTAGCGTGTGTAAAATTAATTTACCAACTTAGGTCATTGTAGAAAGGCAAATATTTTTCACAAAATGTAATTATTCTTTATGGAAAGTGTTTTCTTCTCAATTTCCTACAAGAGTGTTATTCTTTCAAACTGAATGTTGAGTATTTTTGCAAAAGAAGTACTAGTATTTAAAATATGTTTACATGGAAGGTTTTTTTTAGAGTGAAAAAAAATCAGAAATGAATTATTTACTTGTGAATTACTTTCCACACAAGGAAATACTAGATTTTTGGATTATTTCATGTATCTATATATTGCTTACAACAGAAAATGCTAGAATTATATGCATTTCATGTGAAGCTATGTGTATTTATATATTATGAGTTGACTTCTGGGACAGGATGCTGAAGGTGGAACCATAGAGACAATAGTTTTACCTTTTTCTAAAACTATAATTTATTTTTATTTATCCTTGGCCAAGCAATGTACCATTGAAATAGATGGAATTAAGAAAATCCTAGAACTAAATATTATGTAGGTCTCTGCCACCTCCTGTTGCAAGAAATATGTTATTCTTAGTATAGGAATGCATATAGGCATTAGGCTTGAATCAAGAGTTCCCTCTTGCAATATTGTTCTAGGTTGCTAGGTTCTTCGAGTAGGGTCAAGGATTTCTTTGAGATAGGAAGAAACCCAGGGAAGTCATGTGCTTTGTGATTGGGTGGAAAAGGAACTTAACTGCACTCTTGGCCCTCAGCACAAGAAGACCAGTGGAATCGAGGTGGATGAGGATCAAAGCTTTACTTTGTCACAAATACATCTCTTATATTATTTTTTTACGGCTTGCATAGGCATTTGTACTTTGTAACTTTACTTTAAGATTATAACCCTTATGTAAACTTGCATCATTTAAATAGATGATTTGTTCATTGTATCATTGAAATAGATGACTTGTTTATGGTATCATTTGAATAGATGATTTGTTTATTTTATCATTGAAATAGATGATTTGTTTATTGTATCATTGAAATAGATTATTTATAACACCTTAAAATTGTATGTACATTGATAATGTTAGATTGAGGTAACTTGAGTATTTATGGATTACTCTTGGTATACATGTTATGGATATGTCATGTGATGAATGCACTCCTATATCCTTACTTGAAGTGAATGTTACTCAATTAATGTTCTTTGGTATGGAATGGAAAACTTGGGGTATTTATAGTCAAGGCCTGATCCACCACTTTTTATTTGGTTTTTATTTTATTCTTTTTCTCTTTTCTTTCTTTAGGTCTTTGAAATTGTATGTTTGTGTATCTTGATGCTACATATCATACATTCTTGTGTGTGTTCTCTTATTCCTATGTTGGTTTTCCATAGGACCTTTGTCTTAGGGGCTTGATCATCTCTCTTGATTTTTGTCATCCTATCTTACTAGCATAGGTACACTTGGACCCCTCTTGATGTGAGTCTGTCTACTTTAGTGTGAGTTTGAAGTAAGTTCATCCTCTCACTAAACAGGGGGATAAATGTAGCGTAGAAAAGTGTATCCATTTACATTTTCACACTTGTTTGGGCCCTCCCTACTAAAATTGGGCTTCTTTATGCCTTATTTGGTCCTATTTTTCATCCAAAAGCCTTATTAAATGAATTTTTTTGAGGATAATCCTAACATTTATCAAATAACCTATCATAATTCAATGTTTGAGGTCGTGTGTTCCATATCTGGTGATCTAAGACTCATACGCCACCTTGGGCATATGAGTCCCACCTAGGTCTTAGGACCTAGTTTTGAATTTCACATTTAAAAGACGCTTCTTAGAGTTTGTGTCTCATGTTTAAGCCATTGGTCCACACATACGCCACAACTAGTGTATGAGTCCCACTTTTACCAAGGCCTAATTTAAATCAAATTCTTGGCAATATTTTTTTATCCTAGATCTGATGTTGACTTGTAGTGTTGTAATTTTAGGAAATTTGCCATAAACAAGTATAAATAAAAGGTTATTTCACATAGTTTCATCCTATATTTTCATAAGAAATCAAGAGTACTTCACAAGAGTGTTCAAGAGAATTCCTAAGGCATTTAAGGGAACATGTAGAGAAGATTATTGCAACAATAAAGATTCATTTCATCATGTCAAAGACTTAGTGCATCCACTAGTACAAAAACAACAATATATGACTTTTAAAAACTACTAAAAACTACTAATAAATGAACTAACATGGTCACATGACCATTAGTAGTTTATTTCCAGTCATTTATAATGCGATCAGATTGATGACAACCATTTTTAGTCATTTATTGGTTTTTTTGATTGATTGATTTGGTAGTACATTTAGTCATTGGTTGTTGTAATCTAGTCACTTGTTTAGTCATTTTTTATTCAGTGATATATTTAGTCATTGATCATTGTAATCTAGTAACTTATTTAGTCATTTTTATTTATTGTTTTATGTCCATTGGTAGTGTATTTAGTCATTAATTTTAATCATCAGTTTGATCAATTTGGTAGTATATTTAGCCAGTTTTATTTCACAGGTCATATATTTAGTCATATTCACTCACTGTTCACTAATTTCTATCAATTGATAGTTTATTTAGTCATTTTTATTTCATAGGTCATATCTTTACTCATATTTTTTCACTATTCACTAATTTCTATCAACTGGTAGTAGATTCAGTCATTTCAATTGACTGATATGTTTGAGGATTTAAACATAAACAAAAAAATATGCATCAATCATCAATTGTACACAATAAGACAACCATTGAGAAGGAAAATTTGATTAAATTTGTTAATAAAAGAAAGGTGTTTTAGTTACAACTTAGAAATAGAGTATTACAATTTTTTATTCTCAGTCAAAAGACTAAAAATCTAAGTTACAGTATTGCACAAAAATGACTGCAAGAATGAATCTTCTCCAAAAAACTCCTACAATGATGGAAACACATGCTTGGATCCCTTCAATGCAAGCACATGCCCCTTTCATCTCTTAATACTTCTACAACTAGGAAATCTTCCTAGAGCAAGTTGTAATGTGTAGAATCCAAGAAGAGGAGTGTTGATCGTGTCCCATATATGAAGCTCTCTCCCTCAATGCAATCGACAATAACCCAACTAGAATCTTTCCTCCTTTATATGCAATGTGCCATGTAATATGAGCAAGAGGGTTTTCCTTTTCTTCGATGAATGAAGTTGTGCCTCAATACAACTAAAAAAATTACTATTAATCTCAATTCAGAAAGAATGAAAGTGCAGTGTATATTGTAAGTTTACAAAAGTAAGTCCAAACACAACAAAAAGATAAATCAATTAAAAAATTGTAGGATACATATCACATCCACAAATGTTGAAGAGTTATGCAAAATCAGATAAATTGGCTTGGAAAATGAAGGCAACAAAGTATTTACAAATTCAGGACTTTTACCTAATGTTGCATAGAATAAAAGAAAAATGAATCATTTATCCGCCACCATAGTGAAAAGTTAGCAATTGCATTTGGTTTGTTAAAAATGACCCCTAGTATAACTATTAAAGTTGTTAAGAACCTTCAATTATGTTCTTATTTTCACACTACATCAAATTCATCTCCAAGATTGTTGCAAGAGAAATGGTTCTGAGAGATGTGAACCATTTCCATCATTTTAAATAGGGGCAATGTTCTTGTGGAGAATATTGGTGATGCTAAATGAAACAATCAAAAAAATAGGCTTGCACTATAATAATCTGTACTACATCAGGGATTTTTTTTTCTGATATGTTGTAGTTATAAGTGCCCTACTAGACATACATGAAAATCTAAGGGGTTTTTTTATGAATAGACTAATAAAATCCTATTGTAGGGGATACTCAAAGTACATATGGCCCAATTTTGATATTAGTATTAAAGATAAAATCTAATAGCTTTGGATGTTACTAGAATGTTATTAATATTGAATCTAGACTAGAATTTATGATACCTAATTATTGAATATATTGTATCATTGGGGAGATATGGATCTCGTTGCCACTAATCCGCCTAAAGAAAGCCATATGTTAATATTTGAATACTAAAATATACTTAGATATTTGATTTCTTGTTTCATGTGCCTCCAAATAGGTGCACCAGATCCTTGAAGGGGATTGACATAGATTCATTCAATAGGAAAAATATACTAATTCTATATGATTTTGCTTTATAACTCATCCCAATGTTGATAATGATCAATCTCAACTTTGTAAAATACACAAAATCATTAACTAATAAGTTCTTAAAAAAAGTTAGGATGCACCCTTCGAAGGGACAAACCTCTCAAAAATTTCAAAAGAATTGCAATTATTTTGAAATTTTGGAGAGGTTTGTCCCTTGGAAGGGTGCATCCTAACCTTTTTTTAAGAACTTATTAGTTAATGATGTTGTGCATTTTGTAAAGTTGAGATTGATTGTTATTAGCATTGGGATGAATTATAAAGAAAAATAACATAGAATTAGTCTCTTTTTCCTGCTAAATAAATTTGTGTTAATCCCATTCAAGGATTTGGTGCACCTATTTGGAGGAACATGAACCAAGAAATCGAATATGTAAGAAAATTCAACTAGTGGGTGTAAAGCCCAACTCCTCAACTTTTCAAAGCATCCTTCCTGGTTGTGTGTGAATAGGATCTTTGGATGAGGAAGTTCTTTCAAAGCCAACTAAAAGGAGACCAATATATAAATGATTAAAACAAAAGAATACAATCAAAATACTAAAATCAATAAGTAAAATCTTATAGTACAATAGAAAAATCTATATATTCTATTGCATCATTAACCATTTAACTGTCAATAACTCATTTTCTTGCCAAATAAATCCAGTCATCCACTATCCACTTCTACATCTCTATAAACAAACTAGCCCCTCATAGTATGGCGGTATTTGCTAGTCTACTGCACCAAGCCTTGTACACCATTGTGGTGTGTCGATGACTATACCACACCACTCTAGGATTGCTTTAACTATTGCCATAGGGTAGTGGTAACCACCGCTATACCACACTAGTCAACATGGAAGCACTGTGGGGTGGTAGTAAGACCGCACTACCACAAGCTCAATCTAACACATTTGCGGGGTAGTAGTATCATTGAACTGCTAGTCACTCCATGAGATGCTATAGGATGGAAGTAAAGGCCTAAACTCTCACTGTGTGTAATCTAACCTGATGACGACCAAGTTGGGGGCCCACCAATAAATTTTAGGTGCATAATTCCAACAGGTAAATTCCATAAATTGTCCAAAACAAATAGACATGTATAAGACTCAAGTCACTTAGGTAGATAAGGCATGTGGGACTTCCTACTAAACTAATTCATAATTAATATAAAGTGTAAATATATGGCTCTTTTAGCACTACAATTAAGGTGTAAATCAAAAATATATAAGAAAGATGTGGCATAGCTACCAACAATTGCAATCTATAAATCAAGAACTGCTAAAAATACAACAAAAAGAGAGATTGCCACAAAAATCCTAGCCGAAAGATAAGACTATTATTTAAAAATCAATAAAAGGAAAAGCTTGAACTTGTATAACACTATAAAACACCTAACCACCCAGTATACAAAACAAACTTTTTATATAGATCTTGATCATGGGACATCCATCAAAGAATATCAGTAGGGATTTTTTGTCATATATTGTACTTACAAAAAGCTTGCTAGACATACATGAAAATGTGGATGCATAGACTATTTGTATCAAGCCAAATGTCAAAAAGTATAATTAAAAAGATAAATCCTTACAATTGGACCTAAAACTGGACCAAGTAGATTTATGATTTTATCTTTAGAATGTAGGAACTTTCTCTGTCAAAGCTTCACGACCTCAAATTGGATCTCCAATTGGACCAGTAGATTTATGATTGTATCTTTAGAATGTAGGAACTTTCTTTGTTAGAGCTTCACGACCTCAAATTGGATCTCCAGTTGGACCAGTAGATTTATGATTTTATCTTTAGAATGTAGGAACTTTCTCTATTCAATATTCATGACCTCAAATTGGATCAGAAACTGAATAAGTACATTTATGATTTTCTCTATCCAGCCACGTTTATATTCATATACTTAGGTTTTTCTTTCGAACGAAAACACCTAGAAGTGCTTCAAACTGACTAAAATTACTCTCCAACCTAGTTATGTCATTGATAGAAATCCATGTTTTCTCGAACTGTCCGTGCTAGAATGTTGCATCACAATCTATTCTTCTTGCACATAAAAATGCCACATATTAACCCCTTCTAAATAAAATATTTAATCATCATAAAACCATAATTAATAAATCATTTCAGTTTCTTAAAGAATCTAATGTCATTTACTATCAAAACAAAGCCTATACAAATCACAAAAAATCCATGAAGCCTCCTAAATGTAGCTTAAATCAAGTTTACAAGATGGGTTTAAACATAAGAAGCTTTCTACTACAACTCTCAATGAATGTATTATAATAAAAAAAAAAATTATTCACGCTCAAAGTAATGTAGTTAAACATTTATTCCAAAAGTATCTTAGTAGGAGTTAACTAACAACAAAATGACTTTTTGCTTAGTTTCTTTTATCAATATGCCACGTGGAAATGGAATAATCACTAAGAAACCTTAATAATAAAAAATGAAGTAAAGGTTTAAGAAACATAAATTCCAATGTACTATTGTGTAATGGTGATGAATGCACTTATATAAACATGACCTGCATGCAAATCCCTGACATTGAATTTCCATCAATCTAATGAGAAAATTGCAATGTAAGGATTTGAGCAATATAAGTCCAAAGGGTTATACTATAATGGTAATGGAATCACCATAAGAGCACAACTGAGGAACAAATTCTTGTGACTATAATTATGTGATCTATAACTCTTTTGGTCATGTGGAATAGTTGTTCTCTAAGAAATACATGATGCATTTATGTGTGACGCAAGTTTAATATGGCTATGTTGTGATAGAAATGTAGGCAATCATATGAGCATAATTCATGTACAAATTAATCACCATTATCACAATTCGGTGTCAATCATCATTGGGTGCATTCAAGTTGACTCAATTTTAGTAGTTTACAATGTACTGATAGCATGATCCAAGAGTGATTACCTCTTGCTGCAATAAAGATCCTATAACCCTAGTTGATATGCAGAGTGGTTGTGCTATAACAATTATGAATGTTACTTAAAAGTGTACAGCTTAAACTACAGACCAAGTTTGTTACATACTTGAATTCAATCTTGGGTTACCAAAAACTATAATAAGGTGATCTACTAATAACCATTATGGGAAGTATTAAAGAAAGACCCATGCTATACAGGATACATTTCCCTGATCAATTTTACATACCTTGATGATCAAACACAAGCTTCCCACACACTCTAGGATAGAATCCAAGATCATACCACACCCTGTAAAGATAGCTAATTTTTTGACCAAAGATTTAAGGTTGTTTTTTAATAGCAACAAAAACATTGGTAAGAGCATGAATAGGGTACAAACCCTAGGCCTCCATAGAAACATAAACCACAATTCTAGTAGATTAGTGAGGTTGCAATACCAAAAAGATTGAGACATTGTAGCTAATAACAAAATCTTGAATCTAAAGATTGTACCAAATAACAAGAACACTATGTAGATCAATTAAATTTGTAAATCCAATGTATGGTAAGAAGAATGAGAGTCACTTGAGGTGTTACAGTAAAAAAGAATCTAAGCAGTGACAAGATAATCAAGCTCAAACCTTGCATAGTAAAGTGGATATTTTAATAGTGAGTATCCTTACCCCCTTGCTGACCTTAAGGGTTTTTCAAATACTATTGATAGTGTTAGACAAGGAAAATGCAATTAGGGAATGGCTGTCCAAATGAATTAATAGTGGTAATCGCAAGTTCAATGTTTCTTCTTAGCCATTCTATAATGGAGGTAGTGGATTACATGTTTGAGCAATGTTTTGAGACTCATCAAAGATGGGATAATAGTGAATAATACCTTATGGACCATGAAGTAGTGACAATAAGGTTAAAGGAGTGTTAAGAAATTATATTGGAAAACTCCTTGGTACGGTGGCACTCCCGTTGGGAACTCAGACCAATCATTGTTACGAGGTGGAGTTTGTGTTCATAAGTGTTAGATATGCTATAAGTAAATGGTGCTCCAAATTATGGGTGGAAGGTAACTCCATAAACATAGTATATTATTTGTGTGGAACTCACACTCTGAGTTGGAATGTTGACTAGCAAATTAAGGATATGATAATCATGTTGCAATCATGTGATGAGACCTATGTCTCTCACGTTTACCAAGGAAACTTGTTGACATCTTTTTTTCCAATGAGGCTACCAGTTTAAATGAATTTCATTCATGGGAGGAGGGATTGATCCTTCTCAAGAAAGCTTGAATTTTAATAAGAAATGATGGCATGGGGTGACGTGATTTGACATTTATGGTCTTGTACCATCCTCCATTTTGGTCACTCTATGGGTGTCTTGTTGCTCTCTAGTCTTCAGTTGAGTTTTTTATGCAAGGGTTTTGTGAGTCTTGTGCTAGTAGTGTTGGAATTATTGCCTCAATCTCACAGGCTGAAACCTTTAAGAAAGCATGGTCGCTGTGACATTCCTGTTGTCTAGCCGACTGGTAGTTTGGTAACCTTGTGAAAACTCATATCACTGAGACCTTGCCTCTGTCTTCCCGACTAGTGTTGTCACTGTGACTTGTGGCATTCATTGTAACCTTCTACCGAGTGGAGATCTTTGGCCGACATGTTTGGTGTCTATCGGATATCGGGGTGACTTTGGGTGACAAGCGGTGTTAGGGAGAGTCTTGGATAGTCGATATGTCTCATATCGACAAGGGATGTCTTGCTGATAGTTATACACCTGTGGTCATTAGTGTAACTCATGTGTTTTGGGATGAAGTCATGGTGACTGGGAGAAGTCTCACTAATAAGTAGCTTCCGAGTGACTTGAACTCTTGGGAAGAAGTCTCAACGATGATAGGAAGTCTTGCCGATATCGACATGACCTTCGGTCTGTCTGGAAGATGAAGAAATCAGTATGACGTGTTCCTATCAGCATGAAGTCTTGGAAAACATGGATGTCTGGCTGAAAGGATTGACTCAGGGTAACTTGGAACATGCGGGGTGAAGTCTTAGTGATGGGTGCTAGTCTTGTCGATGGAAGCACATTTCGATATGACTTTGGAACCTCAGTATGATCTCCTGGTGAAAGCGATGAGTCTCGCTGATTAGTGTATACACTCAATATAACATGAGGCTCTGTGAGAGGTCTTGGTGAAGAGCAATAGTCTTGCTGATGGAATCCTGACTTTAGTGTAACTCTTGGTGACTGTTGTTTAGAGATCGGTATAACATGAAGCTCGGTGTGAGGTCTCGGCGAAAGATGATAGTCTTGTTGATGAGAACATTCCTGTCTATGTGACTTGAAGACCTTAATGAAACCTCTTGGTGACATTTGAATGTCTTAGCGATAGCATTGGCAGATGAGTTCAATTGAAGGTCAGTGAGAGGTCTCGTCGATCATGCCGATGAAGTGACTCTTTCCAATAGATGGATGTCAATAGGAATACAATGTGTTTTGGTATGACTTGATGACTTCGATGTGATCTCCTGGCGATAGTGATAGTCTCACCGATGTGCATACTAGGGTCAAAGCAACTTGTAAGCTCGGTGGAACCTCTTTCCGATGGAGATGACTCTTGGCAACAACGTGTGAACGAGTCTTGTGGCATCGCAGAGACACTTTTTTGTGTCTCACTGACATGTGACATAATTTGATCATTGTTGACTGAATGAAGACTGTTCGACATGGTACGATATGGACCAACCCGAGAAGGTAGAACGTGAACCATTGCAACCATTTCTATGTGGAAGGAAAAATCTACACCAGATTGGAAACATCTTCGTTATGATGATGATGATGAGTTGGTGATTGCTTTCTAACCATTGAAGAACGAATGCATATATGTATGCATTGGATTTTCTAGAAGTTAGATGACAAAAGAAAGCTAATAAGCTAGAAGCTGAAGAGTCAACAAGTGGTGAAGGCCAAGAGGTTGGCTAGAAGGCTAGGGACTTTGAGGCTGAAACAAAGGAGAAGAGAGAACTCCTGATCATGAATCTTGTTTCACTTCTCTTATGTTGATTTCCATTGTATATGTGATGGTATGGAAACAGTGCAAGGATTGTTTAGTTTGAGAGGTTGATTAGAATTTGTACAGGGAGATCATTTGCTACTAGTTGTATCCAGAATGAACAAGATGTAATCTCTGAAAGGCTAAGAGACTGAAACTGTATTGTAACTTTCAGTTGCTGAATAATACAATGGCTCAAACTTTGGAGAGTGGGGTTTTTTACCTGAAAGGGCTTTCCCCACATAAAATCTTTGTGTTTTGTTTTCTATAGTATCTTTCATCTGAGTTGATTATGTTCCTAGAATCTGTCATTGCTTGTTGTTGAATTTACATGTGATTCTCTCAGAAGGATTAATGTGGGAAATAACTGTCTATTTCCACTTTAGAAAATAGTTGTATGTGTCTTTGAGGTAACCTAATCAAAATGAAAGTTACTGAACGCACTACTTCTTGGAGTTTCTATGAGATGCGCTCAATTAATTTCCTTACAAGTGGTATCAGAGCCTTCTTCTGGCTGTTGGTTATGGATATTTCTCCTATGAAGATTTCTTAGCTTGATGGGTTAGAAGAAATCTGGAGGAATGGACTGATGTATTGATCCTTTGATGAGTGGAAGCCTTGTGGTATTCTGAGACAACATGCAGCATGAAGGATGGTCAAGATGGAAAAGGGAGTTGGTCATGTTATGATCCGTGTCTCATGACTGGTAGAGGTTTAACCTTGGAGTATGATGCAGATTTTCTTGCTTTGTGGTTGTGCAGCAGTAAAGCTTTCATATTGGTGTCTATATGATAGGCTCCTAGGTGATATGGAGAAGCATATGTTTTTTCTCCGTCATGGAAGACGGTGCCTATGCTAGGTGGTGATTCTTGGTGTTGGAAGGCACTATTTCCTGTTAACCTCAAATGCTTGAAGGCTATGGAGTTAATCATTAAGATGATTTGCAAGCTTCTGAATAGCCTATCTCTCTTTCTCGGATGCATGTACATGGTGGTAGTTTTAGAGTTGGTCTGAAAGAGGCCTGGGTTCTCCTGAACTACTAGTTTCTTTCTAAGAATGATTTGTACTTGCATGGCTCTATGGTTTTGCAAGTTTTACATGGTCAAGCAAAACTTGTGGTATTGTGGAATTGTTGTGAAGCTATTTTCTAGGCACTAGCTTTTTTGGGGTGCTACTACATGAGATAGTTGCAGTTTTGCATGCATGCTTGGTTCATGGTTTTGAGGAGGTATGAATCCTTCTCTACATGGAAGTGTTGGTAAGTATTTAGTCACTCAGCATTCTTGTGGTAATGCTTGTGGGTTCCTTGATTATGGTGCTCATTGTGGACATGATTACCAAATCAGATTTGACATAATCTGGTGTTTGAGTCATGTTGTCTATGTGGATATTCTCTTTGAAATCTCAATGTTGCATTTTTCAATATGATGATGGGTTTTCATGTTCGATAAGTGTGATCTATGAGTTATGCGGCTGATGGATTAGCTACCCATTGGTTGCAGTGAGATAACTTGGATGTGGACTGTCTTTATCGATGAGGTTGATTCTTTGCATGTGCAGACTTGTTAGTTGGCCTTGTCTGTGGTCACTTGTGTATTGGTGTGATTACTTTGAGATGAGAGGATGGTTATTGTTGAGTACCTGAATAGTCGCTTATGGGAACCTAAAGCAGGTGGTCATGATGCTTGGAGAGCTTGAATGTCATGTTTCAGTAGAAGCTTCAGCAGTGACTATGTGTTCATCACATGGTGGTGAATGGTCTTCTTTAGTGTTGCAGATGTTTCAAGGGGGAGATTTTATATCCTGTTGCTACAAAAGGGTTCCTTCACATTTGCATGCACATTATTTGAAGATGTGCAACATCTTGGAACCATGGAGGATGCTTGGAGTCTTTGGCTAAGATGTTGGTGGTGCTTGACAGGTGATGTTTCTTTTAAGTTTATTTGCTTTATCTCATGGTATACTCTTGCCTGTACACTAGAGTCTTTGCATTGTGCATTGTACTTGAGACAATGGAGAAGTCACTTGTAGCATGATATCTCTTTAGGGGATATGTAGATCATGGTGTCATGATAAGTTCCCGATTCAGCTGATTGGAACTTTAACAGTGATCTGGTAATTCTTTGTGTATTGGGTGCTTTGATTATTTGCTTGATACTTCATGATAGTGCAGTAATGTAGTTGAAGTTTAGCATGGGATGATCAGTTGCTAGTACTCATGGATACATGAAGAATAAGGTGAGGCTATTTTTCTCTTATGAGAGAAGTATTGCTGCTTGTTACTCTTGTTAAAAGTTTTTCAGCAGAAAGTTTGAGAAGCCTACACTTTGGTTGAATGAGAGTTCAATAAGAAACCTATGAGGAGATTTCTCTTGGATTAGTCATGATTACTTGTTTATCTTGAAGGAGTATTCTTGTTCCCACTCTTGGTCTACTCGGCAATTTATCTAAAAGGTATTTGGACCATTATATTTTCTAGATGTGTTTTATTAAGTTCACTTTCATGATATGGATCTTGAATTACTGTTTAACATTTGGTTCTAGAAGATTCATAGTGGAATTTGTATAGTTTGTATTATCTCCTTGAGTTTTTTTGTTATGTAATTTACTGATGAGAATTGGTAGGAGATGATACATGGGCTGATTTCCTGAAATAGGAAATTAATTAGCTTGATCTTCTTTAAGAAGCTTACATCCATGTTGTTATTAGAAGTTGGTTTGATCTTGGTGATTGAACAAATGGATGTTGTTAAGGTTTTTTTTCTGGTATGTGAAGAAGATCATTCTTGACACAGTTGGCTATTAGAAGTGTATGAAGGAGGATGTTCTACAGGAAGATGATATGCAGAGTTTCTCTCTATAGCTGTGAAGGTTTGTGGTGAGAGAAATGTTTCTTGTAGTAGTTTGTTGCAGGTTGTGCATGTCATTGCGGATATTTCCTTGGTACTACTAGGTTACATTTCCTATGTGTTGTTATCGGTAGACTTGTTGTGCCTTTCATCTTTCAGATTTGGATTACTCAGGCAATGGGAGTTCCTGTATGTGTCTTGTCTTCTTTGACTAGTTGACACTGGAACTTGTATTTGTTGTTAATGGATTGGAAGAACTTTACTAATGGTGATACCTTCAAGGTATGTGAGATTGGATGGTATAGCACGAGCTATGGGTGTTATTTTTAGTTGCGTGGGTTTTTCAGTTGGATGGAAGCAGTCAGTCCGATTGTTGTTCTAATTGGTGTTATTTATCTTATTTCCAGAGAATGACTTCATGGGTGTGCTATGTTTAAATTTTTGAAGTTGATATTGCTTCTATATAGCGTTTTGAGCACAGTGAAGTGGTAGCAGTATCTTGTTGAAGATGCCACTAGGATCTTTTGCTTGTGTTCATTGGAATGGTGCTTATTCACCTTGGAAATGTATCTTTCTTCCACACATGGAAGATGAGAGGATTGTTGCTTGAATGGTGGAAATCTTGGATGTTGGAGCAGAATTCTTGATAGAGCATGAGAGCATGTTGAGATCTATGTGGTTTCCTGGAAGGCTATGATTGGTTGCTTTGTTGGACAGTGAGTTATAGTTGGATGGTCTTTGTTACAGATTATCTAATGGACTGTTATTTGTGGAATCATGTTGATCGGGTGTCTTGAGTGTTGCAGGGTTTGAACTGGTGGAGCTAGTGTGATCTTAGTTTCTGGCTACTTTGGAGGTGCCTGTGTGATCTTCATCAAGTGGGAGATTGTTGGAATTGTTGCCTCAATCTCATAGGCTGAAACCTCTAAGAAAGCATGGTCATTGTGACATTCCTGTTGTCTGGCTGACTAGCAATTTGGTAACCTTGTGAAAACTCATGTCGCTGAGACCTTTCCTCTTTCTTGCCGATTGGTGTTGTCGCTGTGACCTGTGGCATTTGTTGTAACCTTCTACCAAGTGGAGATCTCTGGCCGACGATTTTGGTGTCTATCAGATATTCGGGTGACTCTGGGCGACAAGCAGTGTCAGGGAGAGTCTTGGATAGTCGGTATGTCCCATACTGACAAGGGATGTCTTATCAATAGTTATACACCTGTGTTCAGTGATGTAACTTATGTGTTTTGGGATGAAGTCATGGCAACCAGGAGAAGTCTCACTGATAAATAGGTTTAAAGTGACTTGAACTCTTGGGAAGAAGTCTCAGCAATGATAGGAAGTCTTGCCAATACCGACATTACCTTCAATTTGTCTAGCCGATGAAGAAATTGGTATGGGGTATGTGCAGGATCATCATGGAAAAAAAAGGCCCTTAAGTGACAAAAAAAAAAGAAAAATCAAAGTTAGACAACTTGATGTAAAAATTTAATAATTTATCTAAATTATTTCAAAAATATGTAAGAATCTAATTTTTAGGATATTGAATGTAGATTCTAAACTACTAGGTTTGTTTAAAACAAAAAATCTATTTGGTGAAAATTTGAAATTTCAATGCTGTAGTACTTAAATTTCAAGGAAAAAATAAGAAGTAGGTGTTTGTCTGACCACCCTAACCACAATAAAATGATAAATAAAATTTATAAGATTTTAGATATAAGTAAGGGACTCATGTCTAAATGTGATGCATATTTTTTGTAATTTTTTTCCAAGTAAATAATTAATTATGATTTTTTATTAGAACTTTTAAAAAATATTAAAAACTTATATGTATAACCACCTTAACTTGATCAAAACTTCATGAAATTCATTTTTTCTTTTTTTAATCCTATAGTATGTGAAGGATAGAATGTGATGCATGTTTTGGATTCAAAAAATGTGATATCGTTTGAAAGATATATATATTTTTCAATCAGTCTATCAATCGGGACTTTAGTCATAATTTGAATAGAAAATGAATAATAATTAATTATGAAATTCAAAGTAAAGAATAATTTATATTGGTGGAAATCTGAGAATCTCCTTTAAAAACCCTTTTTGTTTCATCAATTTTTGGTTAAAAAAAGTCGTCAGCCACAAACCCATCATATTGCCACTTTTTGGCCCATCATGATCCTGTACATACCCTATGACATGTTCCTATCGGCATGAAGTCTTGGCAAATGTGGATGTCTGGCCAACAGGATTGACTCACGGCAAACGTGGATGTCTGGCCAACAGGATTGACTTAGGGTAACTTGGAACATTTGGGGTGAAGTCTTAGCGATGGGTGTTGGTCTTGCCGATAGAAGCACATTTCGATATTACTTTAAAAACTCAGTATGATCTCTTGGTGAAAGCGATGAGTCTCACCGACTAGTGTATACACTTGGTATAACATGAGGTTGGTGAGAGATCTTGGTGAAGAGCAATAGTCTTGTTGATGGAATCCAGACTTTGGTGTAACTATTGGTGATTGTTGTTCAGAGATCGGTATAACATGAAGCTCGGTGTGAGGTCTCGGTGAAAGACGATAGTCTTGCCGATGAGAACATTCACGTCTATGTGACTTGAAGACCTCGGTGAAACCTCTTGGCGATAGTTGAATTTCTTAGCGATAGCATTGGCGGATGAGTTCAACTAAAGGTCGGTGAGAGGTCTTGTTGATCATGCCAATGAAGTGACTCTTGTTGATAGATGGATGTCGATAGGAATACAATGGGTTTCATTATGACTTGACTTCAATGTGATCTCCTGGCGATAGCAATAGTCTCACTGATGTGCATGCTGGGGTCGAAGCAACTTGTAAGCTCGGTGGAACCTCTTGCCGATGGAGACAACTCTTGGTGACAACGTGTAAAGGGGTCTTGTGGCATCGGGGAGACACTTCTTGTGTCTCACTGACATGTGACACAATTTGATCGCTATTGACCGAATGAAGACTATCCGACGTGGACCAACCCGAGAAGGCAGAATGTCAACCGTTGCAACCATTTCTGTGTGCAAGTTAAAATCTACACCAGAGTGGAAACATCTTCATTATGATGACGATGTTGAGTTGGTGATTTCTTTTTTACTGTTGAAGAACGAATGCATATATGTATGCATTGGACGTTCTAGAAGTTAGATGACAGAAGAAAGATGATAAGCTAGAAGCTAAAGAGCCGACGAGTGGTGAAGGCGAAGAGGCTGGCTGGATGGCCACAAATTTTGAGGCCGAAATAGAGGAGAAGAGAGAACTCTTGATCATGAATCTTGTTTAACTTCTCTTATGTTGATCTATGTTGTATATGTGATGGTATGGAAATAGTGCGAGGATTGTTTAGTTTGAGAGGTTGATTAGAATTTGTACAGGGAGATCATTTGCTACCGGTTGTATCCAAAATGAACAAGATGTAATCTCTTAAAGGCTAAGAGCTTGAAATTGTATTGTAACTTTCTATTGCTAAATAATACAATGGCTCAAACTTTGGAGAGTGGGGTTTTTTACCCGAAAGGGTTTTCCCCACATAAAATCTTTGTGTTCTATTTTCTGTAGTATCTTTCATTTGTGTTGGTTTTGTTCCTAGAATCTATCATTGCTTGCTGTTGAATTTACATTTGATTCTCTCATAAGGATTAATGTGGGAATTAACTGTGTCTATTTCTGATTTAGGACATAGTTGAATGTATCTTTGAGGTAACCTAATCGAAATGAAAGTTACCAAAGGAACTACTTCTTGGAGTTTCTATGAGATTTGCTCCATTAATTTCCTTACAGGTAGCCATGGGTGGTGACAGGATTAGAATCAAACCGCATTCATGTGGGAACATTTTGAGAAAGAAGAAACTCTGGAATATTATGCGCCATGGTAATTTTACTCCATTTTTTGAGAGATTGAACATGCATGACCCTAATGCCTTAGCATAATTTTTTTCTTTTTGGCATAATCATAAACTCAAGGCTAAAGGTTTGGAAGTGGAGGTAAATGAGGATTTGGTTGCCACTACTATTGGGATGCTGATGGTGGACCAAAATTTCTTCAAGGATAAAAGGAGTAATGAGGAGGCGATGGTCTAGGTTTTTAAAGATGATGAGTAGAAGCAACTAATCAAATTGGAGAGTTAGGGCTATGAAATAACTTCCCTCAAGAAAATCTGGGCAAGTGTTACCGAGGTGTTGATGCATTGCATGACTCTAGAAGGGAGATTTGGGGCTATTCTTGGTCACCATTTTACTCTCCTCAACCATTTCAGACATGGTTTGTTGATTTCACTCCCTTTCGTTCTATTATCATTTTTGGAGGTTTCGATGTATGCACATCTAAAGAATAGGAGGGCCCCCATCCTCCATGAAGGGCTTATTTTATTAATTATGGAGCATGTGAAGACTCTTATCCCCACTCTGGCCATCAAGGGAAAGGAGAAATATTTTAATGATTTTTCAAGGTTGTCAAGTTCAGAGTCCTCTTTAGATGAGGAGGAGGAATGGAACGAAGATGAGGAGGATGTTTCTCCTATGATTGTGACTTTTTCTTCAAAGAACAGGAATGTGGTTAGTGCTAAGAGCAATAGAACTAATAAGTGGTTGAACCTTTCTAAGAGTGAGGACATAGAGGTGGGGTCAGGTGAGTCTTCTCCCAAATCTATGGAGGTGGTTGTTGGTAAAGATGTTGTTGGTGGGGGTCTTGAGGTGGGAACACTGAATAATGTTGTGGGTTTGGTTGAAAAACTAAGGAGGCTATCAAAGTGTATTGCTAACCTAAAGAACAAGGCCTCTGAGGTTTTGAATAAGGACCCCAATGTGGCTAGTGAGGTTAAGGATTTTGGTGATAAGATGGTCGCCATTGAGGATTCTCCCTTGCAGGACTTTCCCAAGGAGGAGCAGGACAAGGAGGTTAGGGATCTGGATGAGGAGGTTGCAAAAAATAAAAAATAAACAGGAGCCCTTGAAGGTAAATCCTCTCTCTAAGGAATTTTCTTACCTTGATTATGATGATGCATGAATTATTGGATATGGCTAGAGCTGGGGCCATTGGCACCTTTAAATTAGCTAAATGGACTCTGCAAGAGTTCAATAAGACTAATATTAAGATCAGAGGTTTAAAGGAGAATATGAAGAATGTTCCAAAGGATTCAATGCCAAGCATTCTTATAGATAGAATGGTGGACCTTGAAGCTTCCTATCATGACTTTAAGGCTCTATGTGATGATAAATTGTTAGCTCTAGAAGCCAATGTTTTAGGCATAAATTTTGCTATCAAAAAATTAATGCAGGCATGCCATATCTCTATGAAGAATAGCGCAGACTCCTTGGAAGTCCTTTTTCAGGAAAAATAAGTGAGCTCAGGGAAGATCAGGTTTATTTCTTTGAGCTTATAGAAAAAGAGCACACAACCAAGGGAAAAGGTTAAAAAGATGCTAAGGATGATGAAAAAGGACCTATTGGCAAAGGTTCAGCTAATTGGAAGAAATCAATTGATGTTGAGACGGAGCTATTGGATATGGTTGAAAGGCATAGGAACTGGAAGATTGAGGCAGCCAACACTCTGAGTGGCTTGAATTAGTTCCTAGTCTTTTCTTTGTTACTTTCTATTTCCTGTTGGGTGTAGATTTCTTTTAGGTTGTTTTGTTGTTTTGTCGTTGTTGGGTGTTGTTGGTAGTTGATTGCCTTGTTTTTGTGTTGCACCTATCCGGTTGTTGCTGGTGGTCTTTTGAAAATACTTTCTTGCAACATTTTGTAAATTTTGTTGTAAAGGGTTTTGGGTCCCTTCAAAACTGGTTTTTTCCTTATAATCAAGACAATAAGGTTGAAGGATCTTAAGAACCAAAATACCATGAAACAATGAGTCCCTTGTAGTAAGTAAGTAGGTAGTCTATAGGGCATAGTTTTATTTTATAAAAGAAATGATCATGAATGGATTCTTCAAGTGACAGTGAGTGAGTTGTTTGAGATTATAACTGAGGGTCCAATATTTAGTTTTCAAGGTAGTTAACAAAGTAGTAAATGTGCAAGAAAATCAAACCCTACATAGCAAACAATTCACAATGTTATCTTGCATAATTACTTGAGTTTGAAGACAAAAATCTTATTATATCTTGATGAATTTAGTGACGGGTGAAGCCACAATAATGGTTTACAATTCCAGTGAGGAAGGAAAACTCACAAAAAATGACCCCATGGCAAAAAATGTTATTTTGGGGGTTCGTACATACCTACAGGTTTGACCAAACCCATAAGGGTTTCGCTCAAACTAGGGTTCAAGCGAATGTATTCCCTAGTTTCCCACCCAAAAACCAAATAAAAATGCACTATGTGAGGTGGTTCGAGCAAACCCCTAGGGGTTCGCTCGAACCCTATGGCTTTGTGCGAACCCCACTTAACCCTCATTCTACCACTTAGACACAAAAAAAACCTAAATTATTTCACTTAAAAGCTTGGTTTGAACATGAAAATGGTGGATACTTCACAAACCCAACTAGAATCAGGTAGTCATCAGAACGAGCTATCCAACGAATATAATTTTGATATGTTTTTGTTTTATTATGTATTTTTTAGTTTTATTAAATATATGTTTTTCACCAAAAATGAAGGTCTTTGTTCTACACATGTGGAAAAATAGCATATTATCAAAAAAAAATTAAAAATATGAGTGCACTAGATATTGAATTCCTTGATCCAACAAAAAAATAAAATTGAATTTCAATATATACAAAAAAGTTACAGATTATGCGGTCATGCTATGTCTAATTGTAATTGGTTTGACTTCGAAAATTTATTAAAGAAAAAATATTCAATAAAAAACTATCTAACCAAGTGGAAGCACTAGATATCAGAGCTAAAAATCTAAATTTGAAAGAATTATAGTTTTATCCTTCATGGAAAAAAAATTATGTGTTATACGGTGTGCGTGAATTTTTTAAAATGTTGTTTTCTAAAAAAACCAGTTTTCATGGGAGATGGAAAAGGAAGTGCAATCTAATTCCAAAAATTTTGAAAAAAATATTTTTAGAATCTAAAGAAAAAATTTGATGAGACTCTAGTTTGCATCATCTTCAAATTCCTCATGGTTTAGCCACTATAGGTGCCTGAATGTGAAGATTTAGTTAAAAATAATAATTTCATTGTCCAGTTTGGCCAAAAATTGTAAACCACTATTATGGGATCACCTTGACATTAATGGTCAATCATTGGAAACCATGATTTTAAAACATGCTATTGTGCTTATGGTGGCAACATTTTAAGCAAAGAAGTGTGTGGTGGTTTGGAGCAATGGTAAGTATGAAGGACTTGCTTTATATGCATACTATGCAATCTAGCTTAAGACAACATTCTTAGAAGACATTGAAGGTGTATTATGGAACTCAAGGGTTACCATGATGATGATTAAAGAAATGACTAAGATCTATTTAAAAGCCATTGTCATGAAGATATTAAATATGTCACATGAAAAACCCTAGAAACTAGAGTAATGAATACAGTGCCAAAGAGGACAGTGAGTTGGGGCAAATTTAGGAGATCTCTACATTATCTAATCATAGGTAAATACATCATTTATTTATTTTTTAAAATTAAAAGGAATAATTCTAAACACTATATAGGATACATTGATACTTCAAAAGAATCTGAAGGAATTTGAGATTATGTAAATATATGTCAATTGAATGCCTAGATTACAAACAACAGCATGAAAAATGTAACCCTTGTTGAGCAAAGTAGGAATGAGATAAGTAGAAATGAATCCTATCCCTCTTATCACACACATCTCCTTACCATTCTCTATCATTTTTTACTTAAAAACTTCTCCATTTTGGTGAGCTACGCCTAAAAATAAGGTTTCAAAGAAGGTTTTAGAGTATTTTTATTAAAATGGAAACTCCATTTTGGTGGGCTATGCCTAAAAATAAGATTTTGAATGAAGTTCTAGAGTATGTTTATTAGAGTATTTCGGCAGGCTATTGATTCTTGATTCCTTAAATGATTTGATGAATAAATGACCAACTATTTAGTAATTTTTATTTGTGTGATTAAATAACTTTTTATTAAATGACCAAATTAGTGATTTATTTACTCATTTATAGCTTAGTTGCAAAAAATTAGTAGAATTTAGCCATATTTAGTTGTTATGACTAAAATTTTTAGTCACGTAGTCATTTATTTTCTAAATTCTACAAATGATCATACATGTTGTTGAGCTAATGTTGTGATGTAGCATGGAAGATTAATTCAAGACCCCATTGAAGCATTGTTTCCAATCAAGTGTTGTGATCAAGATCTACATTCATTGAGGCTACTTCATGTGTTTTTGTAGATCTACAAGGTTTCAAACAAGGTTCTATTGTTTCATCTTATATTTCATGTTTCATTTCATTCATGCTTTATTTCTCATTAAGGTTTGATTACCAAAATAGGTTTTGACCAATGCAAACCCCCATTCCATAAAAAATAACACTTTCTCTCCCTCTTTGTGTGAATGCAGGTTTATAGCTTGAAGAAAAGTGGATTCGAAGCCTTCTAAAGTATAAAAATGACAAAGTTGCAAAAGTCATCAAATTTGTCATGAAATTTTTTCAAGGCTCACATAAACTCAAATCTAGGGCAAGATATCCAATCTATTTGCATGAAATTAGTGGGAAAGTGCTTATTTGATCCATCTTTAAAGGCTCACAGAGTTTCATTTCAGAATTCTGCTCCTAGGAAACTTTGCGAAAAAATGGTACTGATATGACACTTGTGGGGTACGAGTCTTGGTATAACACTTTTTTTGGATTTCAAAGGATTTAGACTTGTCATTGTGAAATTTTAATTTTTACCCTATAACACCTTTCCACATAACCCTAGACGACAACACAAACACAATGGAAGTGTAATTTTTTTTTAAAGGTATAATTAATAACAAGTAAAATGAGCTACACTTAACGCATACATCTTCTAAGGTATGTAACAATGCTTACATTTGAATCCCATAATATATAAAATTAAACTAATCTATAGCATATAGATAATACTCACGAAATAAAGAACATAGATCCAAAAGCATTAAACTCATCACATAAGCTACAAAGTACATTAAGAATCATTCATAGATTGCATTCATTCAATAAAGTAGTTACAAGACTCATTTCCAAAATGAGGAAGATCATACAATAATGTTACAATGACAAAGACACAAGAGTCCTCCTAAAATACAAATAAGGAGTTATACATAAACATAAGTATCTAATTGATACAAAAGAACATAATAAATAATACAAAGTAAATGGTACACGTGAGCTCTCCAATCTGGAAGATCCTGCCATCACGAACATGAAATGGGAACCCAATGATATAAGGTGCACATTCCACCCAACCAAGTGGTAGCCAAAGGCCCACCCTTTGTGCTAGGAGATAGTAAAAATGTCTTCCTAGACAAAACCAACAACCTTTAGACACAGGAAACACACAATACTATACCATACAAGAACATCACATACATAAAGGTTACATTGCTTCCAAAGTAAAAGAATCAAGTGCATCAACTGCATGATACATACTGACTATTGTCATAGGAGAAATTTCATCAAAAAGTTGCATGGGTTACCCTAGTGCCACTTTGTGCATCGGCCCCCATTAAGAGCCACTCCCCTACTGAAAACACAAGGATCTAATCCAAAATAAAAGAGGCAACACATATTGTTCATAGTAACCGAGTGTTTAACTCAAACTCAACTAAGTACACTACCCAAGAGAAAACAAAGGTCTAAACCATAAAACATAACAACCAGCTCATAAAATAACATCATCTGGAAGACTTACAAAATCACAACTAACATATTTCCCCAACAACACGAACAAAAGAAATCATAATTTAATAGAAATTTTGGAAAGTAATAAAACTACCATTAGGATTTCCTAAATCTAATTTTCATCTCAAGAAAACAATAGTACATTCCTGAAATAATTCTATCTCCATGTAATTTTATTCCCAAGTTATAAAGAAATTATATCTAATTGTTTAAATCAATTTCCCAATTGCATCAATATAAAAATCTAATTTCCACTTTTTAAAAAAAATCATTTTAAAATATCTACTTGTGCATTTAATGCATCTATCATAATAAAATATCCATTTAAATATATATATTTATATATATATATATATATATATATTTATTGTGTCGTAGAAAAATGGCCCCTTGTCATTTTCATGGCTTTTAGGTCTTGTTTCATTATGTTTTACATTTTTTTCCTTAATTTTATGTTGTAACATGGCTTGAAAATGCTTGTTTTAAGTATTAAAATTAAATATTGAAGTCTTGTGAATGTGTTGTGAAGTGTTGTAAAGTATTTCTAAATTATTATACACTCTATTTAATATAATTCACCTAAAAATCATCTTCTTACACATCAACAAGTCCTATTTTAAAGTGTTGTTAAGTCTTGTAATCAAGATTCACACTTTTCTAGGCATTTTCCCCTTATTTATCTCTTTCTCATGTTTTATTTGACCCCTTTATACACTCATAAGATTTATTTAAGTATATTATTGAATATATTCCTGACACAGAACATTAAATGACATTTAATTCCTGACACTTAAGTTCAAGTCCTAGGTGGGACCCATTCACCATGGGTGGCGAATGAGTCCACCTTGGCTTGAAAATTCAAAATATTATAAATCTCTTTTGGGATTTATTCAAAATTATGCTTGATGTCGGCCTGTGATGATGTATGAACAATTACTAAGACACAAGATTGATATAAATAAGTTAATTTCACCTCATTTCATCCATCCATCCATCCAACATATTGATGTAGGAGCATCCAGTGCTATGAGGGCAATCTTGCATCACCCAAAAATGTGATTTCCATTTATTTTCCTTTTGTTTTCTTTTTGGAGATGTTTTTTCATTTCTGGATACCCTTTTCGTCGAATAAGAGTTCCCAACTTTCAGAACTACTTTTTCTACTTTTTCTACTCAACTGCTATTTTTAGCGGGTGTGAATTTGAAGGCATGGAAAGAAAAAAAAATTATGGGAAGGTTCATGATGGAAAAATAAGCACTTTGGAAAAATAATTAGGTCAAGATCATTCATGGTTTGAAAGTTATTCAAGTTCCAGTGTCTGCTTTTTGCCCTGAAAAACCTTTTGAGTCTAGTTTAAGGCACTAATCGGTCCCGTATGAGTCCAAATTTTTTTGAAACTAGTAGACATAGTTCTTAGCGCGTTCTTCACTTTGAGACCTTTCTGACAGTGCAAACGGTTCGAAAAATAGAGTCCCAGATCAAAAGTTATGGCTTCCGAAAGTTGGCCGTTTTTTTAAAATTGCCAATTTTCGAATTCAGACTCAATGTTTAAATTTCAAATTGTAATTTTTGGTGCCAAACTACCAAAACTCATATCTCGAATGATTTTTTTAGCTCCAAACTAGAAAGGGGCTATTTATGGGCTAGTTTCTAATTTTTCGGTAGCTTTTTAGGGAAAAGAGTTCGCATCCTGCGAAGAGGGGATTTTCTCTAATTTTCAATAATTTCTGAAACTGTTGTAGCTTGCATGTATTGTAGAGCTTGAGGATTTGGGATCCTCTGCATGTAATATTTTCATTATTGAGTAATAATAAATTTTTCTAGTTGTGTGGATTATTTTCGTGTCTCGGGTTTTCTCCCTCGTCAGGTGGTATCAGAGTGGGTTTTCTTGAGCGTGTGAACAAATCGTCGATCATGAGGCAGTTTGCACCAGGACCATGGTTGTGGGTTCAATATCTTCAAGATGCCTCCAAGAGTGATTCCTGGTAGGAATGGTGGTGCTAGAGGTGGCAGAGGTCACAAAAATGCTGGTGGAAGAGATCCTTTGGCAGTCGAGGGTTTCAGAGCCCTTCAAAGACAAATTGATGCATTGCAGGAACAAATGAGAAGAGGGTTAAACCTGGGAAGGAGATGAGAAAGTGAGGATGAAGAATAGGTGGAATATTCAAATATAGAAGAGGAAGAAGTGATTGATCAAGATAAAATGCAGCTAATAAGGGCCATTCTGAAGATTGGAAAAAGACCCAGAATAGAAGTCTCTAGTTATTTCAGAAGTTTGAACCTAAAAGAGTTGATTGAATGGATCAATGAGCAAGAAGAGTATTTTGAGTATGAAGAAGTAGAGGAACCAGAGTGGGTTAAGTTTGCAAAAATGGAGCCGAAGGGCCATTCCAATATTTGGTGGAAAGAGGTCCAGTTGAAGAGAAATCAGAGAGGAAAAGGAAAGATTAGTAGTTGGGATCACATGGTAGAGAAACTGAAGAAGTAGTTCATACCAGTAGACTAAGAGTTAG
Organism: Sequoia sempervirens; assembly: GCA_007258455.2. Classification (NCBI taxonomy): domain Eukaryota; kingdom Viridiplantae; phylum Streptophyta; class Pinopsida; order Cupressales; family Cupressaceae; genus Sequoia; species Sequoia sempervirens. The sequence continues at coordinate 278,609 of VDFB02045063.1, forward strand.
ATCTGATGAAGAAATTGCAAGGGTTGAAGCAAGGAAGTAGATCTGTGAAAGAATACACAGAAGATTTTCACAAGATGATCATCAGAATGGGCCATGCAGAGGCCAACAAGGAGAAGGTAGCTCGTTATCTTAATGGGTTACAACCGAGCATTCAAGAGGAGCTAAGCCTGGTCAGAATGACCACCATTGAGGATGCATGCCAATTTTCTCTAAAAGTTGAGGAGAAGTTGAATAAAAGATTTGATAGCAAGCAAAAAGGATGAGGAGGTCAAAGCGGAAGGAGTAGTGGAAGATCTTCTAGGAGCCGAAATGAGGATGAAAGGAAAAATGAAGATGTGGGTACCAGTCGAGGCCAGAAGAACCATAACTTCTATCGCCCTTGTGATCAAAATAGTGTTGATCAAAGAGGTAGAGGATGAGGAAGATCTGGGCTAGGACCCGAAAGACATGGTTTCAGAGGAACTTTTTTCCATTGTGGTGAAGAAGGGTATCGAGCCTATGAATGTCCACAACACCAAGGAAGGACAGACAGAAGGTTAGAAGGTCATGGAAGTGTTGCACATGTGGATGAGCAGGCTCAATCTGAGCATTCAGATGATGATGAAAGGGGAGAATCCCTAGTGGTTAGAAGAGCCTTGGTGACTAAAGACAAGGAACCAAAATAGAGGAACAATCTATTTCGCACAAGGTGTAAGTTTGAAGACAAATGTTGTGATGTCATTATTGACAGTGGGAGCACTGATAATCTGGTGTCAGAAGAGATGGTTATGAAGTTGAAACTGGAAAGGGAAAGGCATCCACATCAATATCAGATTGCTTGGTTACAAAAAGACCACAAAGTTTTTGTCAATGAGCAATGCCTGGTGAAGTTCAAGATCAAAAGGTATTGTGATGACGTACTCTATGATATCATCCCCATGGATGCATATCACATGTTTTTGGGGAGGCTGTGGCAGTTCGATAGGCATGTTGTACATGATGGCCATGCAAACACTTATTCCTTAATGAAGGATGGAGTATGCCATAAGTTGAAACCCTTGAAGAAGAACGAAGAAAAGGTATGGAGTAGTGCTAGAATTTATTTTGTTGATGGAAGGATATTTTTAGAAGGCATGAAGCATGAACATATGTGTTATGCATTGATTCCAAGAATGGATAAGGAAGATAGTGAGAAGGTGCCAATGGAAGTTTCTGGACTATTCGATGAGTTTCACAAGATTATTTCTGATAATGTACCTAAGGGTTTACCACCAATGAGGAAGATCAGTCATCATATTGACTTGATCCCTGGAGCCAGTTTACCAAATAAGGCGGCTCATGGAATGACTCCTATAGAAAATGAGGAGTTGAATAGACAAGTTCAGGAGTTGTTGAGAAAGGGTTTGATTCGAGAGAGTTTGAGCCCATGTGCAATACTTGTAGTACTAGCACCAATGAAGGATGGGGAGTGGAGGATGTCTATAGGTCCCCACCAGATTCGTGAGGGAGATGAATGGAAGACTAACTTCAAGACCAAAGAGGGCCTGTACAAGTGGTTAGTCATGCCTTTTGGGCTAACCAATGCACCAAGTACATTCATGCGGCTCAATAATGAGGTACTAAAAGAGTTTCGAGGAAGTTTTGTCATTATGTATTTAGATGATATTTTTATTTTTAGTAAGAACTTAGATGAGCATTTAATGGATATTCTTAGGTTTTTTGAGAAATTGAGAGAGGAGAAACTGTTGATAAATTTGAAAAAGTGCAGTTTTGTTAAAAAGGAGTTAGTGTACTTAGGGTTTGTTGTATCAGCAGAGGGTCTGAAGATGGACCCAAATAAGGTGAAGGATATTTTGGAATGGCCTACCCCAAGAACTACTATTGAGGTGAGGTCTTTCCATGGTTTGGCCATTTTTTACAGAAATTTCATTAGAAACTTTAGTAGTATTTGTTCACCCCTGACTAAAACAATGAGAGGGGATAGAAAAGAGTTCAAGTGGAGCACTAGAGCAGCAAAGAGTTTTGATCTGTTGAAGAAGAAAGTGATAGAGAAACCAGTTTTAGCCCTCCCAGATTTCAATAAGGTGTTTCAGGTGGATTGTAATGCTAGTGGTTCTGCCATTGGAGCAATGATGAGCCTAGACGGTAAGCCCATTACCTATTTCAGTGAAAATTTAAATGATGCAAAGAGAAAGTATTTTGTATATGATCAGGAATTTTATGCAGTAGTTCAGGCATTAAAGAACTAGAGACATTATTTATTAGCGAAGGAATTTTTTCTATTTACTGATCATCAAGCATTATAGTATCTGAATAGTCAATGAAAATTAAATTTGAGGCATATGAAATGGGTAGAGTTTTTGCAAAGTTATACCTTTGTTTTAAAGCATAGGAGTGGCAAGTCGAATAGAGTTGCATATGCCTTAAGTATGACGCAAACATTGTTGAAAGAGATGGAGATTGAATTGGTTGGGTTCAATGAACTCAAGACATTGTATCATGAAGATCATGATTTTGTAGAGGCTTGGAAAGCTTGCAAGGAGCTTGTTATAGTTGATAGGACGAAGTGGCTAGATTTCATAATCCTTGATGGCATGGTGTTTAAGGGAAGTCAATTGTGTATTCTGAGGAGTTCCATGAGGGAGAAATTGATAAAGGATAAGCATAGTGGAGGAATGGTAGGACATTTTGGTCGGGATAAGACCATTGCCATTATCGGTGAACATTATTATTGGCCTTAGTTATCACAAGATGTGAAGAAGTTTGTGCAGAGTTGCAGGGTATGCCAGATGGCTAAAGGAGTGAGCCAGAATATTGGGTTGTATCAGCCCTTACCTATACCATAGAGGTTGTGGGAGGATATAAGTATGGACTTTGTTCTTGGTTTTCCAAGGACACAGAGAGGGAATGATTGAATATTTGTGGTAGTTGACAGGTTTTCGAAGATGGCACATTTCATCCCATGCCAAAAGACCCATGATGCAATCCACATTGTTGAATTTTTCTTCAGAGAGGTGGTGAGGCTACATGGTCTACCAAAGAGTATAGTCTTAGATCATGACACAAAATTCGTTAGGTAATTTTGGAGGACCTTATGGAAAAAGTTGAAAACAGAGTTGAAGTTTAGTTTTGCACACCATCCACAAACTAATGGGCAGACTGAGGTTGTGAATAGAAGTTTAGGTAACCTACTGAGATGCTTGGTAGGAGATAAACCCAAGGGATGGGACTTGATCTTACCTCAGGAATAATTTTCTTACAACAATTCTGTCAACAAAAGTACTGGTAGATCACCATTCCAGATTATGTATGGAGGCAGTCCCAGGACCGCTCCAAAATTGAGGAAGATGGACCAAGAGAAGAAGACAAGTGTCGAAGCCGAAGAATTTGTAGAGCACATCAAGAATATACATGAGAAGGTAAGAGAACATATTAACAAGATGAATATGTAGTATAAGGCTAAGGAAGATCAAAAGAGGAGGTATAAGGAGTTTCATATTGGTGATGAAGTGATGGTCCACTTGAGGAAAGAAAGATTTCCAGTGGGAACCTACAACAAATTGAAGATGAAGAAGTTTGGTCCCTATAAAATTGTGAAGAGGCATGAATCAGGGAATGCATATGAGGTAGAGTTGCTGGATGGATTCAATATTTCCCTTGTGTTTAATATTTCAGATTTGACAAAATATTATGAAGGTGGTACAGAGGAAGTACTAACAATGGAACAGTTTGGCATTCCAACACCTACTTCAAAGAAGGAGATTGAAGAAATTCAGGATAGCCTTGTGGGAAGGAGTACCAAAAATAGGCAGTATGAAGAATATCTAGTGAAGTGGAGAGGAAGGCCTATTGAAGATTCATCCTAGTTGTCTAAGGTAGAGGTTGACCGTTTGGGTTTTCCTCAACCATCAGAGACATGACGGGGTCACTTCTCAAATTACCCTGGGTGCCTGATGCAAGAGCATCTAGTGGTGTGAGGGCAATCTTGCATCACCCAAAAATATGTTTTCCATTTATGTTCCTTTTCATTGATTTTTGGAGATTTTTTTGCATTTTTGGATACCCTTTTCATCGAATAAGAGTTCCCAACTTTTAGAATTATTTTTTTGCTTTTTCTGCTCAACTGCTATTTTTAGTAGGTGTGAATTTGAAGGGATGGGAAGGAAAAAATTTATGGGAAGGTTCATGATGGAAAAATAAGCACTTTGGAGAAAGAATTAGGTTAATTTCATTCATGGTTTGAAAGTTATTCAAGTTCCAATTTCTATTTTTTTGCCCTGAAAAACCTTTCGAGTCCAGTTTGAGGCAATAAATGGTCCCGTACGAGCCCAAAAATTGTCAAAACTAGCACAGTTGGTTCTTAGCACGTTCTTCATTCCAAGTCATTTCTGACAGTGCAAATGGTTTGAAAAACGGAGTACCAAATCAAAAGTTATGGCTTCCGAAAGTTGGCTGATTTTTGGAAAATTGCCAATTTTTGAATTAGGACTCAATGTTTGAATTTCAAATTGTAATTTTTGGTGTCAAACCACCAAAACTCATATCTTGAATGTTGTTTCTAGATCCAAACTAGAAAGGGGCTATTTATGGGCTAGTTTCTGATTTTTAGGTAGCTTTTTGGGGAAAAGAGTTTGCATGCTGCGAAGAGGGGATTTTTTGTAATTTTCTATAATTTCTGAATCTTATGTAGCTTGCATGTATTGCAGAGCTCAAGGATTTGGGATCCTCTACATGTAAGATTTTTTATTATTAAATAATAATAAATTTTTCTAGTTGTGTGCATTATTTCTGTGTCTCAAGTTTGCTCCCTTGTCACATATTCAACATATCATTCCCTCATCCATCCATTCAAGCATTCATTCAAGCATTTGCAATACATTATTGAGCAATTATTGAAGCATCTTGAAGTAGCCATTGACATTGATTCAGACTTGCATCAAGGGTTTTTGATAAGCTTGTAATACTTTTATGTTATCCATTTATCATTTCCCTTCCATTTCATTTATCTTTATAGGGTTTGATTACCAAAGTGGGGTTTGACCAAACCAAACCCCTATTTGCTAACCCTCCAACATTTTTCCCCTTTTTGCATGTGTTTGTAGACTTTTTTTTGTAGATTTAACAGGTTTAAAAGGTGTTGAAAAGTGGAAATCCAGTCAACTAGGTTCTTCAAGTCAACTTATTCCTATTTCAAGCTTGTTGAGTGACTTTTGTTTGTTTCCTGTAGAATTGACTTTGATAACCCGACATTCAGACTTTTCTAGATTTGGTGTTGTAGAGTTGTTTTCTGACTTTCTAGAAATATATGAGTGGATTTATTTTCCACCCTTGGTGAATGAGTCTCGCCCAAGATAAGAAAATTTGTATTTTGTCAGATTTTAGATCTAGACAGTTTTTCACCAGTAGGAGGACTGATTCACCACCCCTGGTGAATGAGTCCCACTGTGATTTTCTAGTAAGATCATTCAGCATTCCATACATCTCGACATCAACAATTCTCATCCAGGTGCACTCAAATTCATCCCTGTACCTTCTCTTCTACATATTTTCTTCAATTTCACCATTATTTGCATATCACACTATGTTTTCAAACATATCATAAATATTATTTTTGCATTCATTTAGAATAGTTGCATTTATTCAATTGCATTTATTTTAGTTCATTTATGCATAACGTCATTCCTCATTCCATACTTTGAATGAACTTGTTAGGTTTTTGGCTCCTTTTTCTCTCCTTTTAGGTGAAAAACCCTAGAAGTGCTAGAGATACCTAGAGTGCCAAAAATCTATGGTTCAATTATATATATATATATATTTATATACAATTATACATATATAAATATATTATTTAAATATTTAAAAATTAAATTACAATTTTCCAAACATGTATTAAATATATACATATATATTTTGAAACCATATAATAAATCAAAATCAAAGGATGTCTATAACATATGCCTTTACGAAGGTTATGTTGATTATAAGTTGCATCAAGCAATTTTGGCCAAGATCCCAGAATTAACAATGAATAGGAAAAAATAAGGTTCCATCAAAATTATATATCTATACTTTCTAATATAGTGACCATACACGCGCGAGGAGAGGAAGAAAAATTTGAATTATATAGGTCGAATCTCATATGGTAAACATAGGTTGACTTTATAAGAGTTTTCCCCACTAAATACTAGTTCGACTAACACTTAGGTCAAGGGATAAAAGATGAGATCTTACGTGTATGGATCTGAAACTTAATATGCGATGTTACTCCTCTAGCATCGACATGCAAACTTAACTTTCAACAGGAGTAACAATATGCTAACACAAACCAGATTCAATACATATGATATAGACTATGTTCATTTAGATCAAAGATGTAAATTGAAAGAAGGTTAACTGAATAACTTCAATGGAAAATAAATAATGTTCCAATGTCAATTGACAGTTAATTTTAGATCTCAATTTTATCTTTAACTCAGCTTCCAAAAACTACGGGTCACTCAAGTACAACAAAAGGAAGATATAAGAGTTTAATGTGGGGTGAACCAACTAATACTAATGGCGGTGAAGGAATAAACTTATTGAATTCCTAGCATAATAAAAAGAATCTAACCTAGACTATTGATTACTATGCATTGTTTTAATGAAATGAAGCCTCAATATAACCAAATTTGTTACAAATTGACAACAATATATACCACGTATTATTCCTTTAGAGGTCATAAGAATATGACTCCACTTGCTCTGATGAAGCTAATATAAGCGGTGGTACTACAGATTCCATGAGTTACAACATCCAACAAGATAAATAATGGAGTTTAAAGGAAAACAAAGATTATATTTACAAACACATAGGCGTCAATTAGTGTTACATTTTCAAGGGACGTCATGATATATAATATTAATTTCAATTTCAAAAAAATTGAAGCTTAAAACCATTTCTACAAAAGCTCTATGTTTTCACGGCACTTTTCCAAACATGACAATCTTTCAAATTTACAAAATATATTAAAGCTTCTACACAAATAACATATTCTCTTTATACAGGAAATATTCAAATTTGCATATAAATAAAAACAATTTAAAGAAGTTGTTTTCAGATGCTTGAGGAAATGATGTTTGAAGTAGAGCTTTGCCTTTTGATTCCAATTTACCAAAGCTTCTTCCAAATTATCCACTTTTCTGGAAAGATGAAAATAAAACACAGAGCCAAAATTTCCCGAGAACTTCTTCCCCAGTTTTTCAACAACTATTTTCTAAAAATAAAATTTTCCATTCCCGTGAAGTAGCCTCTTCCCTCTTTCAATTTATGCAAATATTCTCTTCGAAAATTCATTCCCAACAATAATATTTAATTAATTTTTTCTAACACATGTCACAAATAAAATATTTTTTCACCAAATCCCAGATATTTCCTCTAAAATAATTACATGATATATATGCATTTAATAATTCATAATTCACATATTAATTTATAATTAAATTTAATCTAATTAATTTAATCACTGTATAAATAAATTTAGTCACTTTACAAAATAAATTTAATTTAATTAATTAAATCAAATATAAAGCTTCTAATAACATTACTCAAAATTAATTAAATAATTACTAAAAACCATTATAAACATTAATTAACATTATTTTCCCATAAAACATACCTTGCAAAATAAATAAATGACAAGGAAAATGTGGAAAACAAAACAACAAATAATACCAAGACAAGGACTGATGACAGACTATGACTAGGGTTGTGGCTTGACAAGGAAATCCCATTACTCTCTCCCAATCAACAATACCATTGGGCAATGGAGATGCTCAAATTTATGAATCCAGGAGGAGTAGATGTCTTGTACCTGCAATCCTACCAAAAAAAAAAAAGTTGTACACCTATATAGATCATAAACAATCACACTATGAAGAGAAAATCATGGAATTAGTAGGGCACTCACAAGCGAGTGATGCAATCTCATTCCCTTAACCAATACAATGTCACATCAAAACTGACGAAACTAAAAAAACAATTAACTATAGATGAGCATATATCAATATCAACTCAAATAAACATCTACGCTAACCAAAAATAAGGTCATAAACAATAATCATCCATATACTCCATATGCTCAAATCATCAATGCCATCACTCAAGTCCTGAAACATAAAGTCATCATAGTTAGTCCATCAACAAAATCAGTATATCCACATGCTCACCTAATACACATAAATAAATATTTAAACATAATTTGTCAAAGACATTAGAAAAAGGGAAACATGGAGAGGCACTACATGCCCAAAAACCCTAAACTAGGACTAAATTTCCCAAGCTAGCGTATGAGTCCCAGTTTTCTTTAAATGTCAGATTTTCAAGATTTTGGACCTTGTCCTGAGCATATTTAGTTTTCTAGGTGCACCTCTATACTTTTTAGTTTATTATTTTGATTTGTGTTCATTTCTAGTTCATTTACTTAAGTTTTGCATATCATTTACATTTCTTTACTTTCCAAGCCCTAGCTTGGTGGTGAACCCTGTTTTAGTCTTTAATCACACCCCTAGGACACCTTATTGTAGATATATTTATCTTATTTCCCTCCTTATATTGAGATCTCTAAGGTTTCCTTGAATGAAACTTAGAGGAAATTGGTGGTTCTATCTCCTAAAGCATGGAGAAACAATTTTCTACATTTCATGAGATAATGGATTTCAATGCATTTCATGAGATAATGGATTTCAATGCTTACTTGAATCATGAAAACCTACATCAGAAGTGTTAGCTCACAAACACACATGATGCATAAAGACTTTGACATGATTCTTGAATCTTCAATGTTGCTTCAAATGCTTGATGATTTGATCTTGAATTCTCTTGATCTCATAAACTTTCTCTGATGAAAAATGCTTAGATTGCTAGATTTCTTAGGAGAAAATATGTGAAATAAACTTGTATTTATACTTTCTTATGCCAAACTTCTTGAAGTTTCAAGACTACAAGCTGACATCAAGATCTAGGATAATAAAATATTGTAATGAATTTCAATTATAATAGGTTCAGGTTAAAGTGGGACTCATATGCTAGTTGGGGTGTATGATTCCCAATGTCTTTAAACACAAGACACAAACTCCAAGAATGTTAAGTTCAATGCAATATTTAAAATTAGGCCCTGAGACCTAGGTGGGACCCATACACCCAAGGTGGCACATGAGTCCCAAATCACTAGATTTGGAACACATCCAAAAAACATGAATTATGATTTCTCATTTGTTGAATTTAGGATTATCCTCAGAAAATTATAGTTAATTAGGCTTGTGGATACAAAATAGGACCAAATAAGGCATAAGGAAGCCATGTTTTAACAAGAGGAACAAAAGGAAAGACACCTAGATTAGTATATATTTCAATTATTAAAAACTATTAAATATGTGATTTCATAGTAGAAAAATGGCCCCTTGTCATTTTCATGGTCTTTTAGGCTTTTCTTCATGATTCTTGGTCCATTTTGCTTTGATTTAATGATACAATGTGGCTTGAATATTCATAATAAGTCTTTAAAACTTAAATATTGATGTCTTGTGATAGTGTTGTGAAGTGTTGTAAAATGTTTCTACACTTTTCTAGACTCTATTTAATATAATTCACCTAAATATAATCTTTTTATTCATCATCAAGTCCTATTTTGAGGTGTTGTAAATTATTGTAATAAAGATTCACACTTTTCTAGGCACATTCCCCTTATTTACACCTTGCTTATGTCTATTATGACTCCTTTACACCCTTATAATACTTAAGTAAGTGTGTTTTTGAATGTAAAACTGACACATAACATTCAATACAAATTAAATCCTAACACCCACCTTCAAGTACAAGGTGGGAGCCATTCGCCATGGGTGGAAAATGAGTCCCCCTTGGCTCTAAATTCAAAATAATTTAAATTTTATTTCAGGTTTTTATTTATTAAAATCACCTTATGTCAGCCTATGATGAGGTATGATCGGGTTACTAAGGCACAAGTGTGTATAAATATGTGTTTTTCCCCTCATTTTACATCTCCTAATTCATTCAAGCAACCTAATCATTTAAGTATTCATCCAATTCACTTAATCAAGCATTTTGCATTATTGTATCAAGCAATTGTCACACTTTGTGGAGCAACCTTTGCATTATCTTCATATTTCTTCAACAAGGGCTTGGTAAGTTGGTAGCATTTTCATGTTATTCATTTATCATTCACTTTCATTTCAATATTCCATTAATGGTTTGATTACCAAAGTGGGGTTTGACCAAGGCAAACCCCTATTTGCTAACCCTCAACAATTTTTCCCACTTGCATGTGTGTTTGCATACTTATGTATGTAGATTTAACAAGCATTTAGGCGAATGAAGATTAGTAAACAAGTCAACTAGGTGTTTTAAGTCAAATCAGTCATATTTCAAGCTTGGAGAAGGTATTATATTTGTTTCCTATAGAATTGACTTCAAAGACCCAACAAGTAGATATTTCCAGATCTGGTGTTACAGAGTTGTCTCTTGATTTCTTAGAATTTTGGGAGAGGACTGATTCACCACCTATGGTGAATGAGTCCCACCTTAGGACTAAAAATCTAAGTTTTGTCAGATTCCATATCCTAATAGTCAAAATCTTGTTCTCGACAGTTTTTCATCAGTAGGAAGACTAATTTTCCACCCTGTACGAATGAGGCCCACTGTGAATTTTTTGTAATTTTAGATAGCATTCCAAGGATTCTAGATTTTTCATCAGACCTCTAGGTGCACATTGTTTCATCTTATTTCTTTTTGTTTTGTAATTTATCCATTCTTAGTTCATTGTTTGCAATCATCACTATGTTTTCAAACTTTGCATAAATCTTAGGTTTTACTTTCATAATCATTAAAAAAAAAAAAGTTGTATTAAAATCATTTCATTTAGGCTTAATAACATCATACATAGCATTTTTTAGTGAACCCATTAGATTTCTTGAGCATAGGGTTGGTTTATCTCCTTTTAGGTGGAGTATCCTAAGAGTGCAAGAGTAGTTTATAAGCCCTACCCAAAAATCCACAGTTCATTTTGGTGAACCTGCATATAGAGCACTTTACATTTCTGATTTCAATTGCATATTGCATTTTATACTTCATTTGCATTAACATTCAATTAGGATATTGCTTTGTTTTTGCAACCTAGGGTTTCTTCAATTTGTAAAGGCTCATTTAGATTTCATTTTTGCATCATATATCATTGGAAAAATTAAAAACCTATATTTGCATCCTGCATTGGCATCTAAAAACTATGGATTTGATTCTACATTTTCTGAAAAATCCATAAAAATCTCCTAGCTAGACGCATTCACCACCTAGGGCGAATGAGTTCCTCTGCACATTTTAGATTTTTTTAGGCATTTTCTGTGTCTTTTCTACATTACAGTTTGTTGTTATTTCCTTCTATCAAACTTTTTTAGTTTCTCTATTTTTGCATACTTTCATTATGGATTTTTGCTTTAGCAATTTTTTGACCTCCTTGAAATCCTTGGTTGATATGTCTAATTGTTCTTTTGGTTGTTATCCTAATGACCTTGAGCTTCCTCATGCTCCATCAACTCCTCATGATTGTCTTCCTCATGATGTTGACATCATAGGAGAAGATGATGTTAGCATGAATGAGTTCTTTACCCAATGCTTTAACAACCTTGAAGCTAATAAGACATTTTATCCATCTATGCAATCTCAAGACCTTCCTACAATATTTCCCCCTGATGACTTTGGATTCCTACATCCTAAAGTTCATGAAGGACCTAAGCTTCTTGTTGCAAATGGACCTATTTCTTCCTCACAAGATATTCCACAAACATCCTATACCACTCAAGTCACTAATACCCCTATCATCCTTGAAGAGACTTATGGTAATGTTTATTCTTTCTTAAGAAAGCAAGGTTGTGATATAACTAAAGAGCATGAAATTCATCAATCGTTTGAACAAAATCATGTTGAAGAACACACACAAGGAATAGGTTATCAATCTCCTCCTTATTTAAACATCCTTCTCCCACGAGAAGAACAATTCACTGATAATAATGTTGACGCCACCTAAATCCCCATGGGTCCTTCTCCTCCTCCTTCCATTCATGAAAATTTTCATCTAGTAAACGAAAACAACCCTACAAGCTGAAGAAAATCAACTTTCCCCTTCACCCACCCCCTAAATGTGAAAGGAAACTTCAAATGCTTCTAAATAGAGGTCTTATCTTATTACCACCTTCCAATAGGTGAGTTATCCATCGTAAAGATTCCAATGTTCCATATTGCAAATACCATCATATTCTTGGTCATCACAATGAAGAATGTCAGACATTAAAGGAGGTATTGAATAAGTACCACTTTATTGATGCTAATTGCTTTCCTATCATTCCATAAATTCACTTTTTCTCTTTCATGCCATGATTGAAGAATATTCCATTCTCATCATTGCATGATCTTTCTCATCATCTATTTCATCTCTCTTTTCTTGCAATCAGTGGAGGAAAGTAGTTGTTAGCCTTGTCCTATTATTTGATCTTTTCACTTAGCTATGTTATTCCCTCCTGCTTAACTTTACTGAGATTGGAAGTTGCGTGACTTGTTTGATGTGTGACTAGAATTTTCATTACTAGTCCTTTTTCTTTATTTCTTTTATGTAAGTATTGTGTTCCCCTGTAATATGTGTTTAATGTTCTCTCTCTCTCTTTGTACTCTTGTTCCATTTGTATCTCTTTATTCTTCTATATGTCATATATCACTTTTTGCTTTTCACTTTTCACTTTTGTTTTGTGTTTTTTCTTTTGGCGATGACACAAAGCATTGAGATAGCCCATGTCTCTTCCATGTTGACCCAAAAGGCCCCTTCTTTTTTTTGTTTACTTTTTATTTTCTTATATTTCTCCTTTTGAGGATGATGCAAAGCATTGAGACCACAATGTCTCTTCCATGTTGACCCAAAACAATTTTTCTTTTTCTTTTTTTTCACTCTCTATGTGTCATTCTTATTGTTCTATGTGCTTTGGGAGATGATGACAATTTTGAGCTCTTTCATAAAACATTGCATCAATAAGCATACTGACCCCAAATCCATAGAAACATATGACCTGGCATAGGAGTTTTTCAAGTTGGCTCTCATGTCTTGTTTTTCTTTTCTTGCATTTTTCCCTTTCTTACTTTAAAGTAATTGCTCATAGAATAGTGTGTAGAAATTCCTTTAAAGTTGGGGGAATATATTGGCACAATTTTATTTTCATTCTTAGTGTAGCATTTTCAATTCATATGACACATTTCTTACTTTCTGGATGAAATTGGGTATGAAGTCCTTCATAAGTGTGATCTATCTTAGCATATTACATTCCTCTTAGTGGCGTGATGTGACACACTGCATCCCCTAGGTTGTGAATATTCTATTCTTTGATTGATTCTCTCTTGGAGACATTAGACACAATGTTCCCAATTTGATGGATCTTACATGAACTTAACAAAACTCCTTTGAATTTTTTACATTTTTGCAGTTTTCATTTTTTCCACCTTGCATAACACAACTGGCATGCCTTTGGTAACTTGCATTTTTTCATAAGAACTTCTAAGCATACAAAGCTTTGCTTGTCTCATGAAGCATGAACTAACATTTTCCTTTGTGGCACCTTGTTGAAGTTATCAAGAGTCATAACTTTGATATGGTTGAGTGGGAAGCCCACTTAGCGGCATGGATTTTCCCCATAGCCACCTTTGTGTTTGTGAGTTCATGCCAACTAGTGTATGTACTTCACCTTTTTGGGTCTTCTCACCTAACGGACCACCATGAGTTCTATCACCCCAGAGTGAGTATACATTTTCCTTTTTCAAAAAATTAGCCTAGATCTAATCGACAACTAGTTGGATGGACAATTGAAGCTCAAATTCAATTCAATTTCTCTTTCACATGTATATTCCTTTGTTGTTGTGTCTAGTTAGCCATGGGATTTTCATCCCGGGGGCTTGATCATCCTTCTTGATCATTTTCATTCCATCTTGCTAGCATAAGTGCATAAGTGCATTTGGAATTTCTTTTCGACATGCATGGAAACTTTATTGTGAGTTTGAAGCAAGTTCATCCTTTCACTAAAGTGGGGGCTAAATGCACCATAGAAAAATGGCCCCTTCTCATTTTCATTGTCGTTTAGGCTTTTCTTCATGATGCTTGGTCCATTTTTCTTTGATTTAATGATATAATGTGGCTTCAATATTCATAATAACTCTTTAAAATTCAAATATTGATGTCTTTTGATAGTGTTGTGAAGTGTTGTAAAATGTTTCTACTCTTTTCTAGAATATATTTAATATAATTCACCTTAATATCATATTTTTATTCATCATCAAGTCCTATTTTGAGGTGTTGTAAAGTCTTGCAATAAAGATTCACACTTTTCTAAGCAAATTTCCCTTATTTACACCTTTCTTATTTCTTTTATAACTCCTTTACACCCTTATAATGCTTAATTAAGTGTATTTTTGAATGTAAACCCAACACATAACATTGAATACAAATCAAATCCTAACACCCACCTTCAAGTTCAAGGTAGGAACCATTCACCATGGGTGGTGAATGAGTCCCCCTTGGCTCCAAATTCAAAATAATTTAAATTTTCTTTTAGGTTTTTATTTAAAATCACTTTATGTTGGCTTGTGATGAGGTATCATCGGGTTACTAAGACACAAGTGTGTATAAATATGTGTTTTTCCCCTCATTTTACATCTCGTAATTCATTCAAGGAACCTAATCATTCAAGTATTCATCCAATTCACTCAATCAAGCATTTTGCATCATTTTATCAAGTAATTGTCAAGCTTTATGGAGCAACCATTGCATTATCTTCAAATTTCTTCAATAAGGGCTTGGTAAGTTGATACCATTTGCATGTTATTCATTTATCATTCAATTTCATTTCAATATTTCATTAAGGGTTTGATTACCAAAGTGGGACTTGACCAAGGCAAACCCCTATTTTCTAACCCTCAACCATTTTTCCCACTTTCATGTGTGTTTACAAACTTATGTGTGCAAATTTAACAAGCATTTAGGTGATTGAAGATTGGTCAATGAGTCAACTAGGTTTTTCAATTCAAATCAATCATAGTTCAAGCTTGGAGAAGGTATTCTATCTGTTTTAGGTTTTTCAATTCAAATAAATCATATTTCAAGCTTGGAGAAGGTATTCTATTTGTTTCTTACACAATTGACTTCAGAGACCCGACAAGCAAACATTTCCAGATCTGGTGTTACAAAGTTGTGTCCTAATTTCTCAGAATTTTGGGAGAGGATTGATTCGCCACCTATGGTGAATGAGTCCCACCTTAGGACTGAAAATCTAAGTTTTGTCATATTCTAAATCCCAATGGTCAAAAACCTGTTCCCAACAGTTTTTCACTAGTAGGAGGACTAATTTTCCACCCTGGGTGAATGAGTCCTAGTGTGAATTTTCTGTAATTTTATACATCATTCCAAAGATTCTAGATTCTTCATTAGACCTCTTGGTGCACACTATTTTAGCTTATTTCTTTCTGTTTTTCATTTTATCCATTCTTAGTTCATTGTTTGTGCAATCATCACTTTGTTTCCAAACATTGCATAAATCTTAGGTTTTACATTCATAATCATTAAAAAAATATCTAGTTTCATTCAAATCATTTCATTTAGGCTTAATAACATCATACATAACATTATTTGAGTGAACCTGTTAGATTTCTTGAGCATAGGGTTGGTCTCTCCCCTTTTAGGTGGAATATCCTAAGAGTGCAAGAGTAGTCTATAAACCCTACCCAAAAATCCACAGTTCAGTGATAAGCATATAAAACATACCAATTTCTTTTATTATGGTGTGAAATATGAGGAATCTATGTGGGTACAAAATCATTTTTAAATTTACTAAAAATAATTACATACATTTCAAAAGTATCATAATTTTGTTGCATAATTTATTTATTTTCCCAATTTTAAATACATTAAACATAGAGGAATTGAAAGTACCATAAAACAAAAAATCATACAAATATATTACATTTAAACATTTTCTAGTCATTCAAACAAAATTGAAGAAATTATGCTACACAAATTGTCTTCTAAAATTTTTAGTCTATTTTCTTCATCCTTTCTATTTGCAAGTTATCTACCCTTTTTCATTTTCTAATAATGATCATATGTGAATGGTGGATTAAATATTATCCCGTCTAGAGACGTTACACAAGATATGGTGACAAATTTGAATCCCATTCTTTGTCTTGGTCCTACATCAATAGTGGATTTTGAAAAAGTCAAGCCTAGAGATTTATGTATTGTTAATTCCCAAGCTAATCTCAATGGTATTTGGATTGTCCTCCTCCTCTATATTATTGTAATTAGAATAGTATTTTTATTTTGACCATCATATGGTATTCCTGAAAGCTATCAAACTCAACTATTACAAATGTTGGTGGTTCTGGTGGACCACTTCCAAGTTTGTATACAATCTTTTGAATATATCCTAGAGGTCTATTTACAAGACCTGATTTCATCCAAATATTTGAAGTTAGCTAACCTTGGTATCCTTACTGATCAATAATTCTTGATCAAGTTCATCATTTGATCATCCTTCTATTGCATTAATACTTGTTGATTTTGTTATAACACTATGTTGAGCAAGATGTTTCAATGAGTATAACATTTTTTCTTAAGATTATGAACATTATCATTTGTGGTGATCAAATGAACACCACTGTAAAACTCCTCATTGCTTGTTGCATCTATGGTAATAGTGGTTCTTGTCATAAGGAATTTACTATCATTAATTGTGGGATTTGCATCTCTCAAATTTATCAAAAGTTGATGAAATATTTCTTGGTAGATGTTTTTACCATCTTGTTGGAATATTTTTTCTAAATTAATCATAGTTTTGAATGCTTCCCATAGTAACTTATCTCATCTATTATTTTCATATGTTATTCTATCATTAACAGGATGCAATTGACCTAAATTTCTAACAAAAATCATAGATATGCCTAAAAGAGAATTGAAAATAATTATTTTCAATACTATATACATTTATAGTTATAGAATTTTAGTTTTCATGAATTACATGTATTTATACAATATAAAATAGTTATTTTGTTAATGTAAGGAAGCTAAGGTAGCAGAATAAGTTCCTACACTAATCTTGAGAGGAGAATACTACAAAACTTCTACAAATCTTTAACAGTTACAAAAAATTAAATAGAAAGAGACACAAATATCATGCATACCATAACACAGTGATTTATGTGGGGAAAACCCTTTCGAGAGAAAGAACCACACTCCAAAATCCACCTAATATATTATTCATAAATCAAAAAGATTACAATATACTTGCAAAGCAAGCTTCTCACAAGACTATCACCACTCAGAGATTTATAGATAACACAGTCTCTATCAGACTCTCAGAATACACCATACTACACAGTCGTAATACAACACCCTCATTAAATACAATTTCCTTCTAGGACAAGTCAAGCCAAAAAATATCGATCATAGATATGAAACCTAAAGATGAATGATCCATATTTACAATAATAAAATATACATAAAATGTTTCTTTTGTTGGAAACTTGTAGCCAATTAAAGGAAATTTCCACATAACCCAAAAGAGAAATCTATGCATCCAAGTATTCAGAATCCACATGCGAGAGAATAGACAACATACCCATGAAAATATGACATGAGATATACCCTAGGAAAAACCTAGCCTCCAAAAGCATCCATCTCTCATGTATTATTCAACAATAAATATTACAATACATCTTTTGAGTCTCCATGAACACCATTGAATCAAGCCCTCTCCAAGAAATCCATGTGAACAAGCATTCAACCACACATCTTGTGCCATGCTTCAAACCCTCACAAATGCTAACTAGAGCTAGGTGATCCAACAATAGTGGTTTACAATTTTTGGCCAAACTAGACACTAAAATTATTATTTTTAACTAAATCTTCACATCCATGCACCTATAACAGCTAAACTGTGAAAAATTTGAAGATGATGTAAACTAGAGTCTCATCACATTTTGTTTGTAGATTCTAAAAATATTTTTTTCAAAATTTTTGGAATCAGATTGCACTTCTTTTTCCATCTCCCACGAAAACTAGTTTTTTCTAAAAATCAACATTTTAAAAAGTATTTTCACATATAAAAGTATAACTTTTCCATGAAGGATAAAATTCTAATTCTTTTGAGAATTTGCAATTTTTACTCTGCTATCCCTAGTGCTTCCCACTTGGTTAGATGTTTTGTAGATATTTTTAGTGCTTTAATCAAGTT
Source organism: Sequoia sempervirens (assembly GCA_007258455.2). Classification (NCBI taxonomy): domain Eukaryota; kingdom Viridiplantae; phylum Streptophyta; class Pinopsida; order Cupressales; family Cupressaceae; genus Sequoia; species Sequoia sempervirens. Next base: position 296,897 of record VDFB02045063.1, read on the forward strand.
TTGAAGTCAAACTAATTACAATGACCATATAACACAAAACTTATTTTGTATATATCAAATTTTATTTTATTTTGTTGGATAGAGGACTTCAATATCTGGTGCACTCATATTTTTCAAAAAAAAAATTGATAATCTACTATTTTTCCACATGTGCAGAATAAAGACCTTCATTTTCAACGAAAATCCTATGTTTAATAAAACTAAGAAAACAAATACATAATAAAACTAAAAACATATTAAAATTGTATATTTCATTGTATAGCTCATTCAGGGACTACTTCCCTAAGAATTCTCGGTTGGGTTTGTGAAGATTCCCTCCATTTTCATCACATCAACTGAATTTCCAGAGTGCAAAATCTAGGTTTTTTTTGTGTCTCCCGGGGGGGATGAGGAATAAGGGGGATTCAAACGAAACCCTAGGGGTTTGTTCGAACCAAGGTTCATTCGAACCCCCCTTCTATAAGGGGTTTTGTTTGTCTTTTTTGTGGGAAATAATTAAAAGGGTTCACCTAAACCCAGGTTCTAGTGAACCACTAATGGGTTCAGTCAAACCAATAGGTTCGTACGAACCCCTAAAATTGATTTTTTTGCCATGTATTCATTTTTTGTGAGTTTTTCTTCCTCACTTCAATTGTAAACCACTATTGTGGCTTCGCCCAGCTAACATGCAAAAATTGCATCTCACAATAACTACCTTTGTGGTTTCTTTTACAAAAGCAAGCTCCCACAAAACCACTAAGTGGTATTACACAAAATTGTGTGACTAAAACCATGAGATTACAAAACCATGTCCCCTTATTTAATATTAGCTACATTATTTATTTATTTTCCCCAATATTAAATAATTACATTTTTACAACTTAACTTATGTCCCAATGTTACATGCAACATAAAGTGGCCCCAAGAATAATACATTAAATATATTATTCAAGGTGTACAACACACATTTTTCCTAACATTCTCCCACTTGTTGTATACATTGCGTAAGGCGAACAAGTAACCTCAAAACATGAATCAAATGAATAATCCATATAGCCACATATACCATTATGGAATAAAAGTGCTCCATGTGCTCCATCAAGAGAACTAGAACAAGAATCAAAGTTACAGCCATCCCAAGCATGAATGCTCTCATCCTCCATCATTCCAATGCAAAAAGATAAGAAGCCATCTAATAGAGAAGCCACACAATCTGTCACAACAAAGCATAAATCCTACTGAACTGATATCCCAAACACATACACTCAATCCAAAGGTAACAATATGCACCAATAGTTATCAAGATACACAAACCAAAAGTTGAAATAACGCCCACAACAAGTGCCAATACATCCAACTCTACATACCTCCATGGTCTACAAAACATAGTAAACTCATCCCATAAACATATACACCCATATAAACTGTAATCATAAACTCCATGTGCAAAACCTATCAA
>VDFB02045063.1:298434-333485 GCA_007258455.2 Sequoia sempervirens
GAATATATTCAATAATATACTTAAATAAAGCTTATGAGTGTATAAAGGGGTCAAATAAAACATGAGAAAGAGATAAATATGGGGAAAATGCCTAGAAAAGTGTGAATCTTGATTACAAGACTCAACAACAGTTTAAAATAGGACTTGTTGATGTGTAAAAAGATGATTTTTAGGTGAATTATATCAAATAGAGTGTAGAATAATTTAGAAATACTTTACAACACTTCACAACACATTCACAAGACTTCAATATTTAATTTTAGTACTTAAAATAAGCATGTTCAAGCCATATTGCAACATAAAATTAAGGAAAAAATGTAAAACATAATGAAACAAGACCTAAAAGCCATGAAAATGACAAGGGGCCATTTTTCTATGGCACAATAATTTTATATATATCTATATATTTAAATATATATATTTAAATGGATATTTTGTTATGATAGATGCATTATATGCACAAGTAGATGTTTTAAAATGAAATTTTTTAAATGTGGAAATTAGATTTTTATATTGATGCAATTGGGAAATTGATTTAAACAATTAGATTTAATTTCTTTATAGCATGGGAATAAAATTATATGGAGATAGAATTATTTCAGGAATGTACTATTGTTTTCTTGAGATGGAAATTTGATTTAGGAAATCCTAATGGTAGTTTAATTACTTTCCTAAATTTCTATTAAATTATGATTTCTTTCGTTCATGTTGTTGGGGAAATATGTTAGTTGTGATTTTGTAAGTCTTCCAGATGATGTTATTTTATGAGCTAGTTGTTATGTTTTATGGTTTAGACCTTTGTTTTCTCTTGGGTAGTGTACTTGATTGAGTTTTAGTTAAACACTCAGTTACTATGAACAATATGTGTTGCCTCTTTTATTTTGGATTAGATCCTTGTGTTTTCAGTAGGGGAGTGGCTCTTAATGGGGGCCGGTGCACAAAGTGGCACTAGGGTAACCCATGCAAGTTTTTGATGAAATTTCTCCTATGACAATAGTTAGTATGTATCGTGCAGTTGATGTACTCGATTATTTTACTTTGGAAGCAATGTAACCTTTATGTATGTGATGTTCTTGTATGGTATAGTATTGTGTGTTTCCTGTGTCTAAAGGTTGTCAGTTTTGTCTAGGAAGAACTTTTTACTATCTCCTAGCATAGAGGGTGGGCCTTTGGGTACCACTTGGTTGGGTGGAATGTGCACCTTATATCATTAGGTTCCCATTTCATGTTCGTGATGGTAGGATCTTCCATATTGGAGAGCTCATGTGTGCCATTTACTTTGTATTATTTCTTATGTTCTTTTGTATTAGTTAGATACTTATGTTTATGAATTACTCCTTATTTGTATTTTAGGATGACTCTTGTGTCTTTGTTATTGTAACATTATTGTATGATATTCCTCATTTTGGAAATGAGTCTTGTAACTACTTTATTGAATGAATGCAATCTATGAATGATTCTTTAATGTACTTTGTATCTTATGTGATGAGTTTAATGCTTTTGGATCTATGTTCTTTATTTCGTGAGTATTATTTATATGCTATAGATTAGTTTAATTTTATATATTGTGGGATTCAAATGTAAGCATTGTTACATACGTTAGAAGATGTATGCATTAAGTGTAGCTCATTTTACTTGTTATTAATTACACCTTTAAAAAAAAAAATTACACTTCTGTTGTGTTTGCATTGTCATCTAGGGTTATGTGGAAAGGTGTTATAGGGTAAAAATTAAAATTTCACAATGACAAGTCTAAATCCCTTGAAATCCAAAAAAAGTGTTATACCAGGACTCGTACCCCACAAGTGTCATATCAGTATCATTTTTTCACAATGTTTCCTAGGAGTAGAATTTTGAAATGAAACTTTGTGAGCCTTTAAAGATGGATCAAATAAGCACTTTCCCACTGATTTCATGCAAATAGGTTGGATATCTTGCCCTAGATTTGAGTTTATGTGAGCCTTGAAAAATTTTCATGACAACTTTGATGACTTTTTCAAATTTGTCATTTTTATACTTTAGAACGCTTTGAATCCACTTTTCTTCGAGCTATAAACCTGCATTCACACAAAGAGGGAGATAAAGTGTTATTTTTTATGGAATGGGGGTTTTCCTTGGTCAAACCCTATTTTGGTAATCAAACCTTAATGAGAAATAAAGCATGAATGAAATGAAACATGAAACATAAGATGAAACAATATAACCTTGTTTAAAACCTTGTAGATCCATAAAAAAGTATGAAGTAGCCTCAATGAATGTAGATCTTGATCACAACACTTGATTGGAAATAATGCTTCAATGGGATCTTGAATTAATCTTCCATGCTACATCACAACATTAGCTCAACAACATGTATGATCATTTCTATAATTTAGAAAATAAATGACTACATGACTAAAATTTTTAGTCGTAACAACTAAATATGGCTAAATTCTACTCATTTTTTGCAACTAAGCTATAAATGAGTAAATAAATCACTAATTTGGTCATTGAATAAAAAGTTATTTAATCACACAAATAAAAATTACTAAATAGTTGGTCATTTATTCATCAAATCATTTAAGGAATCAAGAATCAATAGCCTGCCAAAATACTCTAATAAACATACTCTAGAACTTCATTCAAAATATTATTTTCAAGCATATCCCACCAAAATGGAGTTTCCATTTTAATAAAAATACTCTAAAACCTTCTTTGAAACCTTATTTTTAGGTGTAGCTCACCAAAATGGAGAAGTTTTTAAGTAAAAAATGATAGGGAATGGTAAGGAGATGTGTGTGATAAGAAGGATAGGATTCATTTCTACTTATCTCATTCCTACTTTGCTCAACAAGGGTTACATTTTTCATGCTGTTGTTTGTAATCTAGGTATTCAATTGACATATATTTACATAATCTCAAATTCCTTTAGATTATTTTGAAGTATCAATTTATCCTATATAGGGTTTAGAATTATTTCTTTTAATTTTAAAAAATAAATAAATGATGTATTTACCTATGATTAGATAATGTGGAGATCTAAATCTGCCCCAGCTCACTGTCCTCTTTGGCACTGTATTCATTACTCTAGTTTCTAGGGTTTTTCATGTGACATATTTAATATCTTCATGAAAATGGCTTTTAAATAGATCTGATTCATTTCTTTAATCATCATCATGGTAACCCTTGAGTTCCATAATACACCTTCAATCTCTTCTAAGAATGTTGTCTTAAGCTAGATTGCATAGTATGCATATAAAGCAAGTGCTTCATACTTACCATTGCTCCAAACCACCACAAAATTCTTTGCTTAAAATGTTGCCACCATAAGCACAATAGCATGTTTTAAAATCATGGTTTCCAATGATTGACCATTAAGGTCATGGTGATCCCATAATAGTGGTTTACAATTTTTTGCCAAACTGAACAATGAAATTATTATTTTTAACTAAATCTTCACATTCAAGCACCTATAGTGGCTAAACCATGAGGAATTTGAAGATGATGCAAACTAGAGTCTCATCAAATTTTTCTTTGAATTCTAAAATATTTTTCAAAATTTTTGGAGTGGGTGCACTTCCTTTTCCATCTCCCATGGCGGTTTTAGAAACAACATTTTAAAAATTCACATACCGTATAACACATAATTTTTTTTCCATGGAGGATAAAACTATAATTCTATCAAATTTAGATTTTTAGCTCTGATATCTAGTGCTTCCACTTGGTTAGATAGCTTTTTATTGAATATTTTTTCTTTAATAAATTATCGAAGTCAAACCAATTACAATTCAAACATAGCATGACCATAATCAGTAACTTTTTTGTATATATTGAAATTCAATTTTATTTTTTTGTTGGATCAAGGAATTCAATATCTAGTGCACTCATATTTTAATTTTTTTTTGATAATATGCTATTTTTTCCACATGTAGAACAAAGACCTTCATTTTTGGTGAAAAATATATTTTAATAAAACTAAAAAAAAAATACATAATAAAACAAAACATATCAAAATTATATTCATTGGATAGCTCGTTCTAATGACTACCTGATTCTAGTTGGTTTGTGAAGTATCCACCATTTTCATGTTCAAACCAAGCTTTTAAGTGAAATAATTTAGGTTTTTTTTGTGTCTAAGTGGATAGAATGAGGGTTAAGTGGGGTTTGCACAAAGCCATAGGGGTTGAACCCCTAGGGGTTTGCTCGAACCACCTCACATAGTGCATTTTTATTTGGTTTTTGGGTGGGAAACTAGGGAATACATTCGCTTGAACCCTAGTTTGAGCGAAACCCCTTATGGGTTTGGTCAAACCTGTAGGTATGTACGAACCCCCAAAATAACATTTTTTGCCATGGGGTCATTTTTTGTGAGTTTTCCTTCCTCACTGGAATTGTAAACCATTATTGTGGCTTCACCCGTCACTAAATTCATCAAGATATAATAAGATTTTTGTCTTCAAACTCAAGGAATTATGCAAGATAACATTGTGAATTGTTTGCTATGTAGGGTTTGATTTTCTTGCACATTTACTACTTTGTTAACTACCTTGAAAACTAAATATTGGACCCTCAGTTGTAATCTCAAACAACTCACTCACTGTCACTTGAAGAATCCATTCATGATCATTTCTTTTATAAAATAAAACTATGCCCTATAGACTACCTACTTACTACAAGGGACTCATTGTTTCATGGTATTTAGTTCTTAAGATCCTTCAACCTTATTGTCTTGATTATAAGGAAAAAAAAACCAGTTTTGAAGGGACCCAAAACCCTTTACAACAAAATTTACAAAATGTTGCAAGAAAGTATTTTCAAAAGACCACCAGCAACAACCGGATTAAACACAAAAAAAAGGAAATCAACTACCAACAACACCCAACAACGACAAAACAACAAAACAACCTAAAAGAAATCTACACCCAATAGGAAATAGAAAGTAACAAAGGAAAGACTAGGAACTAATTCAAGCCACTCAGAGTGTTGGCTGCCTCAATCTGCCAGTTCCTATGCCCTTCAACCATATCCAACAGCTCCATCTCAGCATCAAATGATTTCTTCCAATTAGTTGAACCTTTGCCAATAGGTTCTTTTTCATCATCCTTAGCATCTTTTTAACCTTTTCCCTTGGTTGCGTGCTCTTTTTCTATAAGCTCAGAGAAATAAACCTGATCTTCCCTAAGCTCACTTATTTTTCCTGAAAAGGACTTCCAAGGAATTTTCACTATTCTTCATAGAGATATGGCATGCCTGCATTAATTTTTTGATAGCAAAATTTATGCCTAAAACATTGGCTTCCAGAGCTGACAATTTATCATCACATAGAGCCTTAAAGTCATGATAGGAACCTTCAAGGTCCACCATTCTATCTATAAGAATTCTTGGCATCGAATCCTTTGGAACATTCTTCATATTCTCCTTTAAACCTCTAATCTTAATATTAGTCTTATTGAACTCCTATAGAGTCCATTTAGCTAATTTAAAGGTGCCAATGGCCCCAAATCTAGCCATATCCAATAATTCATGTGTCATCATAATGAAGGTAAGAAAATTCCTTAGAGAGAGGATTTACCTTCAAGGGCTCCTGTTTGTTTGTTTTTTTTTTGCAACCTCCTCATCCAGATCCCTAACCTCCTTGTCCTACTCCTCCTTGGGAAAGTCCTGCAAGGGAGAATCCTATATGGCAAGCATCTTATCACCAAAATCCTTAACCTCACTAGCCACATTGGGGTCCTTATTCAAAACCCTCAGAGGCCTTGTTCTTTAGGTTAGCAAGACACTTTGATAGCCTCCTTATTTTGTCAACAAAACCCACAACATTATTCAGTGTTCCCACCTCAAGACTCCCACCAACATCTTTACCAACAAACACCTCCATAGATTTGGGAGAAGACTCACCCCACCTCTATGTCCTCGCTCTTAGAAATGTTCAACCACTTATTAGTTCTATTGCTCTTAGCACTAACCACATTCCTCTTATTTGAAGATAAAGTCACAATCATAGGAGAAACATCCTCCTCATCTTTGTTCCATTCCTCCTCCCCATCTAAAGAGGACTCTGAACTTGACGACCTTGAAAAATCATTTAAAGATTTCTCCTTTCCCTTGATGGCCAGAGTGGGGATAAGAGTCTTGAAATGCTCCATAATTAATAAAATAATCCCTTCATGGAGGATGGGGGCCCTCCTATTCTTCAGACGTGCATACATCAAAACCTCCAAAAATGATAATAGAATGAAAGGGAGTGAAATGAAAAAACCATGTCTGAAATGGTTGAGGAGAGTAAAATGGTGACCAAGAATAGCCCCAAATCTCCCTTCTAGACTCATGCAATGCATCAACACCTCAGCAACACTTGCCCAGATTTTCTTGAGGGAAGTTCTTTCATAGCCCTAACTCTCCAATTTGATTATTTTCTTCTGCTCATCATCTTTAAAAACCTGGACCATTGCCTCCTCATTACTCCTTTTATCCTTGAAGAAATTTTGGTCCACCATCAGGATCCCAATAATAGTGGCAACCAAATCCTCATTTATCTCCACTTCCAAACCTTTAACCATGAGTTTATGATTATGCCAAAAAGAAAAAAATATACTGAGGCATTAGGGTCATGCCTGTTCAATCTCTCAAAAAATGGAGTAAAATTACCATGGTGCATAATATTCCAGAGTTTCTTCTTTCTCAAAATGTTCCCACATGAATGTGGTTTGATTCTACTCCTGTCACCACCCATGGCTACCTGTAAGGAAATTAATGGAGTGCATCTCATAGAAACTCAAAGAAGTAGTTCCTTTGGTAACTTTCATTTCAATTAGGTTACCTCAAAGACACATACAACTATGTCATAAAGTGGAAATAGACACAGTTAATTCCCACATTAATCCTTCTGAGAGAATCAGATGTAAATTCAACAACAAGCAATGATAGATTCTAGGAACAGAACCAACACAGATGAAAGATACTACAAAAAATAGAACACAAAGATTTTATGTCGGGAAAACCCTTTCAGGTAAAAAACACCTCTCCAAAGTTTGAGCCATTGTATTATTTAGCAACAAAAAGTTACAATACAATTTCAGGCTCTTAGCCTTTCAAAGATTACATCTTGTTCATTCTGGATACAACTGGTAGCAAATGATCTCCTTGTACAAATTCTAATCAACCTCTCAAACTAAACAATCCTCGCACTATTTCCATACCATCACATATACAATGCAGATCAACATAAGAGAAGTCAAACAAGATTCATGATCAGGAGTTCTCTCTTCTCCTCTATTTCGCCTCAAAATCCTTGGCCATCCAGCCAGCCTCTTGGCTTTCACCACTCGCTCTTTAGCTTCTAGCTTATCAGCTTTCTTCTATCATCTAACTTCTAGAACATCAATGCATACATATATGCATTCGTTCTTCAACAGTCAAAATGAAATCACCAAATCAACATCATCATCATAACGAAGATGTTTCCACTCTGGTGTAGATTTTAACTTCCACACAGAAATGGTTGCAACGGTTGACATTCTGCCTTCTCGGTTGGTCCACATTGGACCACATCGGATAGTCTTCATTCGGTCAATAGCGATCAAATTGTGTCACATGTCGGTGAGACACAAGAAGTGTCTCCCCGATGCCACAAGACCCATTTACACGTTGTCGCCAAGAGTCGTCTCCATCGGCAAGAGGTTCCACCGAGCTTACAAGTTGCTTCGACCCCAACATGCACATCGGTGAGACTATTGCTATCGCTAGGAGATCACATTGAAGTCATCAAGTCATACTGAAACCCATTGTATTCCTATCGACATCCATCTATCAGCAAGAGTCACTTCATTGGCATGATCAACAAGACCTCTCACTGACCTTCAGTTGAACTCATCCGCCAATGCTATCGCTAAGAAATTCAACTATCGCCAAGAGGTTTCACGAGGTCTTCAAGTCACATAGACGTGAATGTTCTCATCGGCAAGACTATCGTCTTTCACGAGACCTCACACCGAGATTCATGTTATACCGATCTCTGAACAATAATCACCAACAGTTACACCAAAGTCTGATTCCATCAACAAGACTATTGCTCTTCACCAAGATCTCTCACCAACCTCATGTTATACCAAGTGTATACACTAGTCGGTGAGAACTCATCGCTTTTGCCAAGAGATCATACCGAGGTTCCAAAGTCATATTGAAATGTGCTTCTTTCGGCAAGACCAACACCCATCGGTAAGACTTCACCCCGCATGTTCCAAGTTACCCTGAGTCAATCCTGTTGGCCATACATCCATGTTTGCCGTGAGTCAATCTTGTTGGCCGGACACATCCACGTTTGCCAAGACTTCATGCTGATAGGAACATGTCATAGGGTATGTACATGATCATGATGGGCCAAAAAGTGGCAATATGATGGGTATGTGGCTGAAGACTTTTTTTAACCCAAAATTGATGAAACGAAAAGGGTTTTTAAAGGAGATTCTCAACTTTCCACCAATATAAATTATGCTTTACTTTGAATTTCATAATTAATTATTATTCATTTTCTATTCAAATTATGACTAAAGTCGATTGATAGACTGATTGAAAAATATATATATCTTTCAAATGATATCACATTTTTTGAATCCAAAACATGCATCACATTCTATGCTTCACATACTATAGGATTAAAAAGAAAAAATGAATTTCATGAAGTTTTGATCAAGTTAAGGTGGTTAGACATATAAGTTTTTAATATTTTTTAAAAGTTCTAATAAAAAATCATAATTAATTATTTACTTGGAAAAAAATTACAAAAATATGCATCACATCTGGACATGAGTCCTCTACTTATATCTAAAATCTTATAAATTTTATTTATCATTTTATTGTGGTTAGGGTGGTCAGACAAACACCTACTTCTTATTTTTTCCTTGAAATTTAAGTACTACTGCATTGAAATTTCAAATTTTCACCAAATAGATTTTTTTTTTAAACAAACCTAGTAGTTTAGAATCTACATTCAATATCCTAAAAATTATATTCTTACATATTTTTGAAATAATTTAGATAAATTATTAATTTTTTACATCAAGTTGTCTAACTTTGATTTTTTATTTTTTTTTATCACTTAAGGGCCTTTTTTTTCCATGATGATCCTGCACATACCCCATACCAATTTCTTTAATCGGCTAGATAGATTGAAGGTCATGTCGGTATTGGCAAGACTTCCTATCATTGCTGAGACTTCTTCCCAAGAGTTCAAGTCACTTTAAACCTGTTTATCAGTGAGACTTCTCCTGGTTGCCATGACTTCATCCCAAAACACATGAGTTACATCAATGACCACAGGTGTATAACTATTGATAAGACATCCCTTGTCAGTATGGGACATACCGACTATCCAAGACTTTCCCTGACACTGATTGTCACCCAGAGTCACCCGAATATCGGATAGACACCAAAATCGTCGGCCAGAGATCTCCACTTGGTAGAAGGTTACAGCAAATGCCACAGGTCACAGCGACAACACCAATCGGCAAGAAAGAGGAAAGGTCTCAGCGACATGAGTTTTCACAAGGTTACCAAATTGCTAGTCAGCCAGACAACAGGAATGTCACAATGACCATGCTTTCTTAGAGGTTTCAGCCTATGAGATTGAGGCAACAATTCCAACAATCTCCCACTTGATGAAGATCACACATGCACCTCCAAAGTAGCCAGAAACTAAGATCACACTAGCTCCACCAGTTCAAACCCTGCAACACTCAAGACACCCGATCAACATGATTCCATAGATAACAATCCATTAGACAATCTGTAACAAAGACCATCCAACTATAACTCACTGTCCAACAAAGCAACCAATCACAGCCTTCCAGGAAACCACATAGATCTCAACATGCTCTCATGCTCTATCAAGAATTATGCTCCAACATCCAAGATGTCCACCATTCAAGCAACAATCCTCTCATCTTCCATGTGTGGAAGAAAGATACATTTCCAAGGTGAATAAGCACCATTCCAATGAACACAAGAAAAAGATCCTAGTCGCATCTTCAACAAGATACTGCTACCACTTCACTGTGCTCAAAATGCTATATAGAAGCAATATCAACTTAAAAAATTTAAACAGAGCACACCCATGAAGTCATTCTTTGGAAATAAGATAAATAACACCAATTAGAACAACAATCAGACTGACTGCTTCCATCCAACTAACAAACCCACGCAACTAAAAATAACACCCATAGCTCGTGCTATACCATCCAATCTCACATACCTTGAAGGTATCACCATTAGTAAAGTTCTTCCAATCCATTAACAACAAATACAAGTTCCAGTGTCAACTAGTCAAAGAAGACAAGACACATACAAGAACTCCCATTGCCTGAGTAATCCAAATCTGAAAGATCAAAGGCACAACAAGTCTACCAATAACAACACATAGGAAATGTAACCTAGTAGTACCAAGGAAATATCCGCAATGACATGCACAACCTGCAACAAACTGCTACAAGAAACATTTCTCTCACCACAAACCTTCACAGCTTTAGAGAGAAACTCTGCATATCATCTTTCTGTAGAACATCCTCCTTCATACACTTCTAATAGCCAACTGTGTCAAGAATGATCTTCTTCACATCCCAGAAAAAAAACCTTAACAACATCCATTTTTTCAATCACCAAGATCAAACCAACTTCTAATAACAACATGGATGTAAGCTTCTTAAAGAAGATCAAGCTAATTAATTTCCTATTTCAGGAAATCAGCCCATGTATCATCTCCTACCAATTCTCATCAGTAAATTACATAACAAAAAAACTCAAGGAGATAATACAAACTATACAACTTCCACTATGAATCTTCTAGAACCAAATGTTAAATAGTAATTCAAGATCCATATCATGAAAGTGAACTTAATAAAACACATCTGGAAAATATAATGGTCCAAATACCTTTCAGATAAATTTCCGAGTAGACCAAGAGTGGGAACGAGAATACTCCTTCAAGATAAACAAGTAATCATGACTAATCCAAGAGAAATCTCCTCATAGGTCTCTTATTGAACTCTCATTCAACCAAAGTGTAGGCTTCTCAAACTTTCTGCTGAAAAACTTTTAACAAGAGTAACAAGCAGCAATACTTCTCTCATAAGAGAAAAATAGCCTCACCTTATTCTTCATGTATCCATGAGTACTAGCAACTGATCATCCCATGCTAAACTTCAACTACATTACTGCACTATCATGAAGTATCAAGCAAATAATCAAAGCACCCAATACACAAAGAATTACCAGATCACTGTCAAAGTTCCAATCAGCTGAATCGGGAACTTATCATGACACCATGATCTACATATCCCCTAAAGAGATATCATGCTACAAGTGACTTCTCCATTGTCTCAAGTACAATGCACAATGCAAAGACTCTAGTGTACAGGCAAGAGTATACCATGAGATAAAGCAAATAAACTTAAAAGAAACATCACCTGTCAAGCACCACCAACATCTTAGCCAAAGACTCCAAGCATCCTCCATGGTTCCAAGATGTTGCACATCTTCAAATAATGTGCATGCAAATGTGAAGGAACCCTTCTGTAGCAACAGGATATAAAATCTCCCCCTTGAAACATCTGCAACACTAAAGAAGACCATTCACCACCATGTGATGAACACACAGTCACTGTTGAAGCTCCTACTGAAACATGACATCTGAGCTCTCCAAGCATCATGACCAACTGCTTTAGGTTCCCATAAGTGACTATTCAAGTACTCAACAATAACCATCCTCTCATCTCAAAGTAATCACACCAATACACAAGTGACCACAGACAAGGCCAACTAACAAGTCTGCACATGCAAAGAATCAACCTCATGGATAAAGACAGTCCACATCCAAGTTATCTCACTGCAACCAATGGGTAGCTAATCCATCAACCGCATAACTCATAGATCACACTTATCAAACATGAAAACCCATCATCATACTGAAAACTGCAACATTGAGATTTCAAAGAGAATATCCACGTAGACAACATGACTCAAACACCAGATTATGTCAAATCTGATTTGGTAATCATGTCCACAATGAGCACCATAATCAAGGAACCCACAAGCATTACCACAAGAATGCTGAGTGACTAAATACTTACCAACACTCCCATGTAGAGAAGGAGTCATACCTCCTCAAAACCATGAACCACAGGAAATAGTGCCTTCCAACACCAAGAATCACCACCTAGCATAGGCACCCTCTTCCATGACAGAGAAAAAACATACGCTTCTCCATATCACCTAGGAGCCTATCATACAGACACCAATATGAAAGCTTTACTGCTGCACAACCACAAAGCAAGAAAATCTGCCTCATACTCCAAGGTTAAACCTCTACCAGTCAGGAGACATGGATCATAACATGACCAACTCCCTTTTCCATCTTGACCATCCTTCATGCTGCATGTTGTCTCAGAATACCACAAGGCTTCCACTCATCAAAGGATCAATACATCAGTCCATTCCTCTAGATTTCTTCTAACCCATCAAGCTAAGAAATCTTCACAGGAGAAATATCCATAACCAATAGCCAGAAGAAGGCTCTGATACCACTTGTAAGGAAATTAATTGAGCGCATCTCATAGAAACTCCAAGAAGTAGTGCCTTCGGTAACTTTCATTTTGATTAGGTTACCTCAAAGACACATACAACTATGTCCTAAAGTGGAAATAGACACAGTTATTTCCCACATTAATCCTTCTGAGAGAATCACATGTAAATTCAACAACAAGCAATGACAGATTCTAGGAACATAATCAACACAGATGAAAGATACTATAGAAAACAAAACACAAAGATTTTATGTGGGGAAAACCCTTTCAGGTAAAAAACCCCTCTCCAAAGTTTGAGCCATTATATTATTCAGCAACTGAAAGTTACAATACAGTTTCAGGATCTTAGCCTTTCAGAGATTACATCTTGTTCATTCTGGATACAACTAGTAGCAAATGATCTCCCTGTACAAATTCTAATCAACCTCTCAAACTAAACAATCCTCACACTGTTTCCATACCATCACATATACAATGGAAATCAACATAAGAGAAGTGAAACAAGATTCATGATCAAGAGTTCTCTCTTCTCCTTTGTTTCAGCCTCAATGTCCCTAGCCTTCTAGCCAACATCTTGGCCTTCACCACTTGTCGACTCCTCAGCTTCTAGCTTATTAGCTTTCTTCTGTCATCTAACTTCTAGAACATCCAATGCATACATATATGCATTTTTTCTTCAATGGTTAGAAAGCAATCACCAACTCATCATCATCATCATCATAACGAAGATGTTTCCACTCTGGTGTAGATTTTTCCTTCCACATAGAAATGGTTGCAATGGTTCACATTCTACCTTCTCGGGTTGGTCCATATCGCACCATGTCGAACAGTCTTCATTCAGTCAACAATGATCAAATTGTGTCACATGTCAGTGAGACACAAAAAGTGTCTCTGCGATGCCACAAGACTCGTTCACACGTTGCCAAGAGTCGTCTCCATCGGAAAGAGGTTCCACCAAGCTTACAAGTTGCTTTGACCCTAGTATGCACATCGGTGAGACTATCACTATCGCCAGGAGATCACATCAAAGTCATCAAGTCATACCAAAACACATTGTATTCCTATTGACATCCATCTATCGGAAAGAGTCACTTCATCGGCATGATCGATGAGACCTCTCACTGACCTTCAATTGAACTCATCTGCCAATGCTATCGCTAAGACATTCAACTGTCACCAAGAGGTTTCACTAAGGTCTTCAAGTCACATAGATAGGAATGTTCTCATCAACAAGACTATCATCTTTCGCCAAGACCTCACACCGAGCTTCATGTTATACCGATCTCTAAACAACAGTCACCAAGAGTTACACTAAACTCAGGATCCCATCAGCAAGACTATTGCTCTTCGCCAAGACCTCTCACAGAGCCTCATGTTATATTGAGTGTCTACACTAATCAGCGAGACTCATCGCTTTCACCAGGAGATCATACCGAGGTTCCAAAGTCATATCGAAATGTGCTTCCATCGACAAGACTAGCACCCATCACTAAGACTTCACCCCGCATGTTCCAAGTTACCCTGAGTCAATCCTTTCGGCCAGACATCCGCGTTTTCCAAGGCTTCATGTTGATAGGAACACGTCATACCGATTTCTTCATCTGCCAGACAGACCGACGGTCATGTCGATATCGGCAAGACTTCCTATCATCGCCGAGACTTCTTCCCAAGAGTTCAAGTCACTAGGAAGCTACTTATTAGTGAGACTTCTCCCAGTCGCCATGACTTCATCCCAAAACACATGAGTTACACTAATGACCATAGGTGTATAACTATCAGCAAGACATCCCTTGTCGATATGAGACATATCGACTATCCAAGACTCTCCCTAACACCGCTTGTCACCCAGAGTCACCCCGATATCCGATAGATACCAAACATGTCGTCCAAAGATCTCCACTCGGTAGAAGGTTACAACGAATGCCACAAGTCACAGTGACAACACCAGTCGGGAAGATAGAGGCAAGGTCTCAGTGATATGAGTTTTCACAAGGTTACCAAACTACCAGTTGGCCAGACAACAAGAATGTCACAGCGACCATGCTTTCTTAGAGGTTTCAGCCTGTGAGATTGAGGCAATAATTCCAACACTACTAGCACAAGACACAAAACCCTTGCATAAAAAACTCAACTGAAGACTAGAGAGCAACAAGACACCCATAGAGTGAGCAAAATGGAGGATGGTACAAGACCATAAATGTCAAATCACGTCACCCCATGCCATCATTTCTTATTAAAATTCAAGCTTTCTTGAGAAGGATCAATCCCTCCTCCCATGAATGAAATTCATTTAAACTGGTAGCCTCATTGGAAAAAAAGATGTCAACAAGTTTCCTTGGTAAACGTGAGAGACACGGGTCTCATCACATGATTGCAACATGATTATCATATCCTTAATTTGCTAGTCAACATTCCAACTCAGAGTGTGAGTTCCACACAAATAATATACTATGTTTATGGAGTTACCTTCCACCCATAATTTGGAGCACCATTTACTTATAGCATATCTAACACTTATGAACACAAACTCCACCTCACAACAATGATTGGTCTGAGTTCCCAATGGGAGTGCCACCGCACCAAGGAGTTTTCCAATATAATTTCTTAACACTCCTTTAACCTTATTGTCACTACTTCATGGTCCATAAGGTATTATTCACTATTATCCCATCTTTGATGAGTCTTAAAACATTGCTCAAACATGTAATCCACTACCTCCATTATAGAATGGCTAAGAAGAAACATTGAACTTGCGATTACCACTATTAATTCATTTGGAGAGCCATTCCCTAATTGCATTTTCCTTGTCTAACACTATCAATAGTATTTGAAAAACCCTTAAGGTCAGCAAGGGGGTAAGGAAACTCACTATTAAAATATCCACTTTACTATGCAAGGTTTGAGCTTGATTATTTTGTCACTTCTTAGATTCTTTTTTACTGTAACACCTCAAGTGACTCTCATTCTTCTTACCATACATTGGATTTACAAATTTAATTGATCTACATAGTGTTCATGTTATTTGGTACAATCTTTAGATTCAAGATTTTGTTATTAGCTACAATGTCTCAATCTTTTTGGTATTGCAACCTCACTAATCTACTAGAATTGTGGTTTATGTTTCTATGGAGGCCTAGGGTTTGTACCCTATTCATGCTCTTACCAATGTTTTTGTTGCTATTAAAAAACAACCTTAAATCTTGGGTCAAAAAATTAGCTATCTTTACAGGGTGTGGTATGATCTTGGATTCTATCCTAGAGTGTGTGGGAAGCTTGTGTTTGATCATCAAGGTATGTAAACTTGATCAGGGAAATGTATCCTGTATAGCATGGGTCTTTCTTTAATACTTCCCATAATGGTTATTAGTAGATCACATTATTATAGTTTTTGGTAACCCAAGATTGAATTCAAGTATGTAACAAACTTGGTCTGTAGTTTAAGCTGTACACTTTTAAGTAACATTCATAATTGTTATAGCACAACCACTCTGCATATCAACTAGGGTTATAGGATCTTTATTGCAGCAAGAGGTAATCACTCTTGGATCATGCTATCATTACATTGTAACCTACTAAAATTGAGTCAACTTGAATGCACCCAATGATGATTGACACCGAATTGTGATAATGGTGATTAATTTGTACATGAATTATGCTCATATGATTGCCTACATTTCTATCACAACATAGCCATATTAAACTTGCGTCACACATAAATGCATCATGTATTTCTTAGAGAACAACTATTCCACATGACCAAAAGAGTTATAGATCACATAATTATAGTCACAAGAATTTGTTCCTCAGTTGTGCTCTTATGGTGATTCCATTACCATTATAGTATAACCCTTTGGACTTATATTGCTCAAATCCTTACATTGCAATTTTCTCATTAGATTGATGGAAATTCAATGTCAGGGATTTGCATGCAGGTCATGTTTATATAAGTGCATTCATCACCATTACACAATAGTACATTGGAATTTATGTTTCTTAAACCTTTACTTCATTTTTTATTATTAAGGTTTCTTAGTGATTATTCCATTTCCACGTGGCATATTGATAAAAGAAACTAAGCAAAAAGTCATTTTGTTGTTAGTTAACTCCTACTAAGATACTTTTGGAATAAATGTTTAACTACATTACTTTGAGCGTGAATAATTTTTTTTTTTATTATAATACATTCATTGAGAGTTGTAGTAGAAAGCTTCTTATGTTTAAACCCATCTTGTAAACTTGATTTAAGCTACATTTAGGAGGCTTCATGGATTTTTTGTGATTTGTATAGGCTTTGTTTTGATAGTAAATGACATTAGATTCTTTAAGAAACTGAAATGATTTATTAATTATGGTTTTATGATGATTAAATATTTTATTTAGAAGGGGTTAATATGTGGCATTTTTATGTGCAAGAAGAATAGATTGTGATGCAACATTCTAGCACGGACAGTTCGAGAAAACATGGATTTCTATCAATGACATAACTAGGTTGGAGAGTAATTTTAGTCAGTTTGAAGCACTTCTAGGTGTTTTCGTTCGAAAGAAAAACCTAAGTATATGAATATAAACGTGGCTGGATAGAGAAAATCATAAATGTACTTATTCAGTTTCTGATCCAATTTGAGGTCATGAATATTGAATAGAGAAAGTTCCTACATTCTAAAGATAAAATCATAAATCTACTGGTCCAACTGGAGATCCAATTTGAGGTCGTGAAGCTCTAACAAAGAAAGTTCCTACATTCTAAAGATACAATCATAAATCTACTGGTCCAATTGGAGATCCAATTTGAGGTCGTGAAGCTTTGACAGAGAAAGTTCCTACATTCTAAAGATAAAATCATAAATCTACTTGGTCCAGTTTTAGGTCCAATTGTAAGGATTTATCTTTTTAATTATACTTTTTGACATTTGGCTTGATACAAATAGTCTATGCATCCACATTTTCATGTATGTCTAGCAAGCTTTTTGTAAGTACAATATATGACAAAAAATCCCTACTGATATTCTTTGATGGATGTCCCATGATCAAGATCTATATAAAAATTTTGTTTTGTATACTGGGTGGTTAGGTGTTTTATAGTGTTATACAAGTTCAAGCTTTTCCTTTTATTGATTTTTAAATAATAGTCTTATCTTTCGGCCAGGATTTTTGTGGCAATCTCTCTTTTTGTTGTATTTTTAGCAGTTCTTGATTTATAGATTGCAATTGTTGGTAGCTATGCCACATCTTTCTTATATATTTTTGATTTACACCTTAATTGTAGTGCTAAAAGAGCCATATATTTACACTTTATATTAATTATGAATTGTTTTAGTAGGAAGTCCCACATGCCTTATCTACCTAAGTGACTTGAGTCTTATACATGTCTATTTGTTTTGGACAATTTATAGAATTTACCTGTTGGAATTATGCGCCTCAAATTTATTGGTGGGCCCCCAACTTGGTCATCATCAGGTTAGATTACACACAGTGAGAGTTTAGGCCTTTACTTCCATCCTATAGCATCTCATGGAGTGACTAGTAGTTCAATGATACTACTACCCCGCAAATGTGTTAGATTGAGCTTGTGGTAGTGTGGTCTTACTACCACCCCACAGTGCTTCCATGTTGACTAGTGTGGTATAGCGGTGGTTACCACTACCCTATGGCAATGGTTAAAGCAATCCTAGAGTGGTGTGGTATAGTCACCGACACACCACAATGGTGTACAAGGCTTGGTGCAGTAGACTAGCAAATACCACCATACTACGAGGGGCTAGTTTGTTTATAGAGATGTAGAAGTGGATAGTGGATGACTAGATTTATTTGGCAAGACAATGAGTTATTGACAGTTAAATGGTTAATGATGCAATAGAATATATAGATTTTTCTATTGTACTATAAGATTTTACTTATTGATTTTAGTATTTTGATTGTATTCTTTTGTTTTAATCATTTATATATTGGTCTCCTTTTAGTTGGCTTTGAAAGAACTTCCTCATCCAAAGATCCTATTCACACACAAGCAGGAAGGATGCTTTGAAAAGTTGAGGAGTTGGGATTTACACCCACTAGTTGAATTTTCTTACATATTTGATTTCTTGGTTCATGTTCCTCCAAATAGGTGCACCAAATCCTTGAATGGGATTAACACAAATTTATTTAGCAGGAAAAAGAGACTAATTCTATGTTATTTTTCTTTATAATTCATCCCAATGCTGATAACGATCAATTTCAACTTTACAAAATGCACAACATCATTAACTAATAAGTTCTTAAAAAAAGGTTAGGATGCACCCTTCCAAGGGACAAACCTCTCCAAAATTTCAAAATAATTGCAATTCTTTTGAAATTTTTGAGAGGTTTTCCCTTGGAAGGGTGCATCCTAACTTTTTTTAAGAACTTATTAGTTAATGATTTTGTGTATTTTACAAAGTTGAGATTGATCATTATCAACATTGGGATGAGTTATAAAGCAAAATCATATAGAATTAGTATATTTTTCCTATTGAATGAATCTATGTCAATCCCCTTCAAGGATCTGGTGCACCTATTTGGAGGCACATGAAACAAGAAATCAAATATCTAAGTATATTTTAGAATTCAAATATTAACATATGGCTTTCTTTAGGCGGATTAGTGGCAACGAGATCCATATCTCCCCATTGATACAATATATTCAATAATTAGGTATCATAAATTCTAGTCTAGATTCAATATTAATAACATTCTAGTAACATCCAAAGCTATTAGATTTTATCTTTAATACTAATATCAAAATTGGGCCATATGTACTTTGAGTATCCCCTACAATAGGATTTTATTAGTCTAGTCATAAAAAAACCCCTTAGATTTTCATGTATGTCTAGTAGGGCACTTATAACTACAACATATCAGAAAAAAAAAATCCCTGATGTAGTACAGATTATTATAGTGCAAGCCTATTTTTCTGATTGTTTCATTTAGCATCACCAATATTCTCCACAAGAACATTGCCCCTATTTAAAATGATGGAAATGGTTCACATCTCTCAGAACCATTTCTCTTGCAACAATCTTGGAGATGAATTTGATGTAGTGTGAAAATAAGAACATAATTGAAGGTTCTTAACAACTTTAATAGTTATACTAGGGGTCATTTTTAACAAACCAAATGCAATTGCTAACTTTTCACTATGGTGGCAGATAAATGATTCATTTTTCTTTTATTCTATGCAACATTAGGTAAAAGTCCTGAATTTGTAAATACTCTGTTGCCTTTATTTTCCAAGCCAATTTATCTGATTTTGCATAACTCTTCAACATTTGTGGATGTGATATGTATCCTACAATTTTTTAATTGATTTATCTTTTTGTTGTGTTTGGACTTACTTTTGTAAACTTACAATATACACTGCACTTTCATTCTTTCTGAATTGAGATTAATAGTAATTTTTTTAGTTGTATTGAGGCACAACTTCATTCATCGAAGAAAAGGAAAACCATCTTGCTCATATTACATGGCACATTGCATATAAAGGAGGAAAGATTCTAGTTGGGTTATTGTCGATTGCATTGAAGGAGAGAGCTTCATATATGGGACACGATCAACACTCCTCTTCTTGGATTCTACACATTACAACTTGCTCTAGGAAGATTTTCTAGTTGTAGAAGTATTAAGAGATGAAAGGGGCATGTGCTTGCAATGAAGGGATCCAAGCATGTGTTTCCATCATTGCAGGAGTTTTTTGGAGAAGATTCATTCTTGCAGTCATTTTTGTGCAATACTGTAACTTAGATTTTTAGTCTTTTGACTGAAAATAAAAAAATTGTAATACTCTATTTCTAAGTTGTAACTAAAACACCTTTCTTTTATTAATAAATTTAATCAAATTTTCCTTCTCAATGGTTGTCTTATTGTGTACAATTGATGATTGATGCATATTTTTTTGTTTATGTTTAAATCCTCAAACATATCAGTCAATTAAAATGACTGAATCTACTACCAGTTGATAGAAATTAGTGAATAGTGAAAAAATATGAGTAAAGATATGACCTATGAAATAAAAATGACTAAATAAACTATCAATTGATAGAAATTAGTGAACAGTGAGTGAATATGACTAAATATATGACCTGTGAAATAAAACTGACTAAATATACTACCAAATTGATCAAACTGATGATTAAAATTAATGACTAAATACACTACCAATGGACATAAAACAATAAATAAAAATGACTAAATAAGTGACTAGATTACAATGATCAATGACTAAATATATCACTGAATAAAAAATGACTAAACAAGTGACTAGATTACAACAACCAATGACTAAATGTACTACCAAATCAATCAATCAAAAAAACCAATAAATGACTAAAAATGGTTTAGTCATCAATCTGATCGCATTATAAATGACTGGAAATAAACTACTAATGGTCATGTGACCATGTTAGTTCATTTATTAGTAGTTTTTAGTAGTTTTAAAAAGTCATATATTGTTGTTTTTGTACTAGTGGATGCACTAAGTCTTTGACATGATGAAATGAATCTTTATTGTTGCAATAATCTTCTCTACATGTTCCCTTAAATGCCTTAGGAATTCTCTTGAACACTCTTGTGAAGTACTCTTGATTTCTTATGAAAATCTAGGATGAAACTATGTGAAATGACCTTTTATTTATACTTGTTTATGGCAAATTTCCTAAAATTACAACACTACAAGTCAACATCAGATCTAGGATAAAAAAATATTGCCAAGAATTTGATTTACATTAGGCCTTGGTAAAAGTGGGACTCATACACTAGTTGTGGCGTATGTGTGGACCAATGGCTTAAACATGAGACACAAACTCCAAGAAGCGTCTTTTTAATGTGAAATTCAAAACTAGGTCCTAAGACCTAGGTGGGACTCATATGCCCAAGGTGGCGTATGAGTCCTAGATCACCAGATATGGAACACATGACCTCAAACATTGAATTATGATAGGTTATTCGATAAATGTTAGGATTATCCTCAAAAAAATTCATTTAATAAGGCTTTTGGATGAAAAATAGGACCAAATAAGGCATAAAGAAGCCCAATTTTAGTAGGGAGGGCCCAAACAAGTGTGAAAATGTAAATGGATACACTTTTCTATGCTACATTTAGCCCCCTGTTTAGTGAGAGGATGAACTTACTTCAAACTCACACTAAAGTAGACAAACTCACATCAAGAGGGGTCCAAGTGTACCTATGATAGTAAGATAGGATGACAAAAATCAAGAGAGATGATCAAGCCCCTTAGACAAAGGTCCTATGGAAAACCAACATAAGAATAAGAGAACACACACAAGAATGTATGATATGTAGCATCAAGATACACAAACATACAATTTCAAAGACCTAAAGAAAGAAAAGAGAAAAAGAATAAAATAAAAACCAAATAAAAAGTGGTGGATCAGGCCTTGACTATAAATACCCCAAGTTTTCCATTCCATACCAAAGAACATTAATTGAGTAACATTCACTTCAAGTAAGGATATAGGAGTGCATTCATCACATGACATATCCATAACATGTATACCACGAGTAATCCATAAACACTCAAGTTACCTCAATCTAACATTATCAATGTACATACAATTTTAAGGTGTTATAAATAATCTATTTCAATGATACAATAAACAAATCATCTATTTCAATGATAAAATGAACAAATCATCTATTCAAATGATACCATAAACAAGTCATCTATTTCAATGATACAATGAACAAATCATCTATTTAAATGATGCAAGTTTACATAAGGGTTATAATCTTAAAGTAAAGTTACAAAGTACAAATGCCTATGCAAGCTGTAAAAAAATAATATAAGAGATGTATTTGTGACAAAGTAAAGCTTTGATCCTCATCCACCTCGATTCCACTGGTCTTCTTGTGTTGAGGGCCAAGAGTGCAGTTAAGTTCCTTTTCCACCCAATCACAAAGCACATGACTTCCCTGGGTTTCTTCCTATCTCAAAGAAATCCTCGACCCTACTCGAAGAACCTAGCAACCTAGAACAATATTGCAAGAGGGAACTCTTGATTCAAGCCTAATGCCTATATGCATTCCTATACTAAGAATAAAATATTTCTTGCAACAGGAGGTGGCAGAGACCTACATAATATTTAGTTCTAGGATTTTCTTAATTCCATCTATTTCAATGGTACATTGCTTGGCCAAGGATAAATAAAAATAAATTATAGTTTTAGAAAAAGGTAAAACTATTGTCTTTGTGGTTCCACCTTCAGCATCCTGTCCCAGAAGTCTACTCATAATATATAAATACACATAGCTTCACATGAAATGGATATAATTCTAGCATTTTCTGTTGTAAGCAATATATAGATACATGAAATAATCCAAAAATCTAGTATTTCCTTGTGTGGAAAGTAATTCACAAGTAAATAATTCATTTCTGGTTTTTTTTTCACTCTAAAAAAAACCTTCCATGTAAACATATTTTAAATACTAGTACTTCTTTTGCAAAAATACTCAACATTCAGTTTGAAAGAATAACACTCTTGTAGGAAATTGAGAAGAAAACACTTTCCATAAAGAATAATTACATTTTGTGAAAAATATTTGCCTTTCTACAATGACCTAAGTCGGTAAATTAATTTTACACATGCTAGAATAGTTGAGAAGTTTACACATTTAAACATAAATTTTGGAAAATACTCCGAAAGTAGTTTTTTTAATAGCAAATTATTTACCGAAAAAATAAGTCTTATGTACAACTTATATTTCAAACTCAGTTTACATTCTCTTTCAAGGGTAAAATAAAACAATCATAGAAGTAATTCAACTGATAGTAAACTTGGAAGAATTCTCTTCTCTAAAAAAAAATTAGAAACCAGTTCATATTTACTCTTGTAAATATTTATTTGTACCTATATTACTATGTTTATATTTGAATATATATATATATATATATATATATATATATATATATAATAGTTATTTAGATCCATATACATGTAATTTTATACATTCAGAATATATATTTATATATATTTATTTACCTTTCAAGTAACTAATTTACCTAATTCAAGGAAAATGTAACTAAAATAAATAGAAGGTGTATATTTACTAATATATTTATACCTGTATATATAAATTTAGTTACTCTCATTTACCAACGTTAATATCATTAGTTGGTAAAATACAAGGTTTTGAAATTTGAAATATCTTCTAGCCAAAATTACAATACATAGACTAAACTTTGGGTGCAGAGGTCTTTATATATGTATGTATATATATAAATTCTTAGATATAATAATATTTTCCATACAAAATTTGAGAAATTTTTTTCAAATAAATAAATTAATTAAATAAGCTCATGAGAAGAGTTCAGATTGGAAAACAAAATAAATTTTAGTCATATATGATTTAAGAGAGGGAAATTTAAATTTAAAAATAAATAAAAGAATGCCATTTTTAGGGAATATTTCATAGTGGAGTATACATTGCTGAATTTATATATGTATATATGTAGATGCATTGCAAATTGCTTATATATATATAATTTAAATAATATCATCATTTTAATTACTAATTCAACATTTTGATTATCAATTGGGAAAGAGAATTACAACAACTGGTATAAATTTTCACACAAGCAATGGAATTACTAAAAGGTTTAATACCGAGAAAAAAAGAGTTAAAAAGAATTTTTTAAAAAAGGGGAAGGATTTATAAATAATAATTATTTTTATTTTTAAAAGAGTAAATCATTCATAGGCAATTACATTTATCTCTTTTTTAATATAAATATATATAATTATATATTTAAATATACATTAAGTTTGCATAATCTGAAACAAGATTTTCTTTTACTCAAAGATTTACTTAGAAACACCTCATTCTAGAAAACAAAATATTTAACTCGGAGGAGCTGCAAATATATTATATACATATATATATATACATATATATATATATACATATATATATATATACATATATATATATATACATATATATATATATATGTATGTATATATATATATGTATATGTATATATATATGTATGTATATATATATATATATGTATGTATATATATATGTATGTATATATACATATATATATATGTATATGTATATATATATGTATGTATATATATATGTATATATATATATATATATATATATATGATGTATGTATGTATATACATATACATATATATATATATATATATATATATATATATATATATATATATATATATAATTTAAAAAGAATGTACAGATTTCACTAGAAGATTTCAGCCAGGAAACATTTCAACTGAAAAGTTTTAAAACAATGATTCTCAAAAGAAATGAATTCTTAAACAAGCCAAAATTTATTTGGGAATTTAACAAAAAAATAATAATAATAATACTAGAGATTTTAAATACCTAGATAGATGCCTCCAGCTTAAAATGCTCCTCTTTTTCTTCTTCTCATGTAGCTTTCCTTTCTTGCAATTTTTCTTCTGAAAATTATTCTCTTCTTTCCTTTTTCATATACTTCTCCTCTTAATTTCCTATTTCTATTCTACTAAAAACTATATCAAAGACCCTCTATTTTTGCAGCCATTGTAATTAATTTGCAGAGTGATTCAAGAAGTGTATCAAAAAGCGTTATCCATTCCCATTACTCTTTTCTCTTTTTAAGGTTTCATTTCCTTTTCCAAAACCTAATCTTGAATTCAATAGATAAAATTAAAATTTATTTCTTGCATTTCATTCTCTTATTAATTCAAAAGAAATAATGACAATTTCATTTCCATCTATGCATTCATCATCCTGAAAGAATTAGGAAATGCAATTACAACTTTGTAAAATAAAGGTAACTATTTATTCTCAATGACAAGTAAATAAATATTTATTTATAAAATAAGGATTTAACTCAAGACAATAACTTTTGATTTTAAAAAAATTGAATAATTATTTAATTTTCTAGACATAATCTTTCACTATAGACAAAGAGGTATAATCAAATTTTGATTAAAATTATTTCTTCCATTTAACTATACTTTTTATATTTTCACCACATATGATTAAATACCAAGAAAAACATACAATTATGAATTTAATTAAATTAAAGCTACATGCATGTAAATCACACGGTGTGCATGTGTGTGTATGTGAGAGTTTTATTCCTACTATACCCTTCCAAGAAGCTAACCTTCTCTCCTTAGCCATACCCTTGGTCTTCGATGACCTACATCTCAATACCCTCAGGTAAAGCATCAATAGATTAGTATCCGCATAAAGATATAAATCAAAACATTAAACTTATGAATTAAAATAATAATATTTTCCATTTTTCATCACATTCAAAATAAATTACATTTCTAAGCATTTTGTTTTCCTAAATTAAAACAACATTTCATATTCCATCACACCAAAAATAATACCATAGTGTTCATTATGTAATCTACTACACTTCCAAGCATATGTCAAATCCACTCAAAGCCAAAATGAGGAGCATAAGAGTTCGAGACGTGACATCCTTCCCCACTTTGAAGAGATATCATCTCGATGTCTTATTACAAACATCCATACAATAGAGTCTGAAACATCAGTGTGTCATAAAACTCGATATGCAGGAAAATAAAAAGAAAACTAGAGTCTCAAATGAGGAAACAGTCTGTCAATGTCCTAAACATTCTCCCATGTGGAATTATCCTCTGAATATTGGTCCCATTGGACCCTATACTGCATGATATCTTGATTGTGCAACTTAACATTGTGCTCTTCCAATATCTTCATGGGCTCCAGCTTCATCACCCCTGGGTCCTATACCTACAAGGAATGCCAATCAAGGATATGAGGAACATCTAGATGATAGGGTTTAAGCATTGAGACATGAAATATATTATGGATCCGAGATAGAGCTAGTGGTAGAGCAAGCCTGTAAGCAACTAGATTAACCACCTCTAAGACATCAAAGGATCCCACAAATCTAGGGGCTAACTTTGAGTTCTTGTTAAAAGAGATTGAACTCTTTTGTGGCTAAAATCTCAAAAAGACCTTGTCTCCCACAGAAAATTGTCTAAAAGTCATGTTCTTATCTGCAAGACTCTTATGTTGATCCGACACTTGCTTCAAATTTTCTTTAATGAGCTTCATCCGATCTTCTATCTCCCTTAACATTTCAGGACCAATCATAATCCAGTCCTCCACCCTATCCCAACTAATGGGCGTCTATCATTTATGACCCTCCAAAGCTTCAAAAGGAACCATACCCAAAGAGGCGTGGTAGGAGTTGTTGTAGGAAAACTCCACTAATGGAAAATACTCCTCCCACTTGTGTTGTTCCATACAATACATTTGAAGGAGATCCTCCAAAACCTGATTCACCCTCTCTAGCTGACCGTCGGTCTGAGAATGATATGCAAAACTAAAAATTAGTTTGGTTCCCAGGGAAGAGTTCCATGTAGTCTAGAATCTAGAAGTCATACGAGTGTCACAATCTAAAATGATCATCTCTAACACTCCGTATAGTCAAAAAATCTCTTGCACAAACTTTCTTGCCAAAACCATCGAATCATCCTTGAGATTCCTAGGGATGAAATGAGCAACTTTAGTCAATTTTTCCACCACCACTAAGATAGTATCATGTTTTTTTTCGACATTGGAAACCCCTGAATAAAATCCATGGTTATCACTTGACACTTATATTCTGATACTCTATGAGGGTATAAAAGTCCTACTAGATGTACATCCTCAGCCTTAACTCACTAGAACTCTAAGCATCAGGCTACAAATGTAGTTACATCCCTCATAAGTCTTGGCCAAAAGTATAATGGCTTAAGTCCTTTCATCATTTTAGTAACATTGGGGTGCCCTGAATAAGGTGCATTATGGAACTCCTCTACACCAACTCTCTTAATCGTACTGAACTAGGAATATACTGTAAGGCTCCTCCCTTCATATAAAAGCATTAACTCCTTGTGTTATAGTTTAATATATTTATGATATCATTTTCTAATAAAAGATAGTGCCAATAGTTAAGGTATCATTTTAAGTTTTAAATAATAATTAGAATGTTATCCATATTGATGTGTTGCTATAATCATGATCAAGTTTTCAATCCTTAATGACTTCCAGGAGGAAGTCAATATAAGGGGGGGTGAATGTAGGGCCACTTGGCCAACTCCCCATAATAAATCTAGTAATCTTGTTAAAAGAAAATTATAAATAAATAAAAATTGATCAAGTTGTGACTGAGCTAAATGGTTAAGGCAGTTTAGAACTACTTTGTTTTATGTTGAGGATGATTAAATTTATGTTGTGCTAATGTTGGTGGTTGAGTGTGATCCAAGTATAGTCTTGATGGAATCAAGGTGGGAAACAAGCTTCATATTTATATAAGGTTTTGACTAATGATGGATGCAAAAAAGGAGGTATGGATTCACTTTACTTCGCCACACCCAATATTTATGGTTATAATATTGACTTTTGTGTAATTGAATTATGTACATAAATGATATATGCTATAATCTTGCCTTCTTACTTATTGTATATATATATATATATATATATATATTCTATAATTAATGGATTATAAAATACATTTAGTAGTTTTGAATAAATCAAGATTAGCATTTGACATTGATAATGATTGAATAGAAAAAGAAAAAAAAAATGTTAGTTATTGAATATAATTAGCATGGAATTCAATATCAAATAGTATCATTGTTGATTAAGAAAAGTATTAAATAGATGAGTACAAAGTGTTGCTTAAAATATTATTACTGATTTTGTATTTTATAAAAGATAGAGGATCTGGTCAATAAAGAAACTTTTTTTATAAATATAGTTCAAATAAATAGAAAAGGCTTACAAAAGAGGCATGAAAGGTTGAAGGCACAATTTTAAAGATCTTCATCCTTCCCGCAATCAATGCTTTGCATGAACATTCTTTGGCTTTCCAACTCATCTAACTCATTGTGACTTCTTCACCTTGTGCACATCAACGCCATTTCAAGAAGTCACCTCCACTCCTCGAGGCTACCTCATAGCAACCATTCTTTTTCTAAGTTAAATATTATTTATTGGCCTATGTGCCAGCTTTCTTTCTTTCTTTCTATTTTCTACACCCCTGTGGAGATAATTACCATCGAATATTTTTTGAGTGGAAAGATTTATATTATCACTATCTTTTTGAATGAAAGCTGCTTTTATCTAGAAAACAAAAAGAAAAGAAGAAAGGATCCCAAATAAATCACATACATTGCTAGAGAAAGGAAAACATGCAATAAAATTGTAAAAAAAACAAAGGCATCGATCTCATCCCTTGAGATCATGAATTATAGAAGATTTTTTTCATAGGTCGATTGGAGAAAAGGAGAAGGATCAACATAACTCTTGATCAGACCGATATGTTAGGGAGTCGCTTTAATCTTGGAGAGAGATAAAAAAAAATGGAATTCTATATATACTGGAAGTCATGGAAAATTTAAGGGGGAGTTTTTCAGCGATAATTTAAAAGAGAGGGGTAAGCATGAGATGGGAAAAACTTTCTGATCTTTGACCCGCCAGATGAAATACATTGCTATGCAATTCTAAAGTCATGGGATCGATATAGAAATTTCTACAAAGATAAGGTGATGGAGTAATCCATGAACATGATGTGGTGTTTTGTTAACAACCAACATAGATCTACATAGAACTCCCATGTAATTAGTTTTAAGTCAGTGTAACAAGGAGGGCGACTGCTGTTTCATTCTATTCACACTGAATGAAAGAATATATAAAAATATTGGAGTGCTAGACCTATCAGATTGTTGAGCTCGAGACAAGGTTCTTTTTGCAGTCTCAATGGGTGACTATCACAGCTGGAAAGGAAGCACAAAGTGTTTGAAAAATTGACTCTTGAGCAGACATTGAGAATATGGAGATCGATCTGATAATCTTGGAGAAAAAGGATACAACAAATGTTTAATCATCATCAAATATAGAGTTGAAGAACCGAGAGAGAACTTGGGAAGAAAGAGGTGCAAATGAGAATGGACAGAGTGGAAATTACAAGTAAGTAAATCTGGTTCCATCCTTATTTCAATTACATAGAGAAACTTTTGGCAGAATTTAAAATGATTAAAGAATTGAATTTGTCAATATAATTATAGTGTGATGTTTTTCTTCTTTTGTCATGGTTTTCCTTGAGTAGGCATTAAGTTATTGCCTAGTGTCAGTTCGGAACAATTTTTATTCAATCTCTATGCAAGATAATTCTCACATTGTGTATGCTAATATATATGCTGAACTAGTAATATTAATAAATAGATTTTATTTCCACCGTATTGCCCTCTACCAATCCATAGAAGAAACTTACAAGGAAATCTGCCAAGCAATTTAACACATCCTTTCTGTGCATCCACATTAACATGGTAACAAATCCAGTTTAGGCAGACTCTGCAATCCTTGTAATAAATTTATGCTCAAAATATGTAGCACTCCCAGCTACACCACCTTCGTCAAATCTAATAGATCTGTGCTTTAATATTAATCTGCTTAACTTGATATGGGTTTTCATCTTTTATGGTAGCTGTAAATTTCCCTTTTGCGTTACCAAGGTTTTCTTTTAACTTCTGTGCAAAATGATCTATAATCTGCAGTGCTCCAGTAGCTGGAAAATACATTGAATATGAACAGAAAATTTATTTTCATTTTTACTTTTATAATATGAATAGAAAATTGATTTTTTTTTTATTTGTTTATAATAATGAAATAATGTATATTTAGAGAGGTTCTAATTAAGTGAGTTGATTGCTTCATTTAATTTTATGTTTCCCACACATATATTTACACTATTTATTTCTGTTTAAGTATATATATATTTTTTATATGTTGTAGATGTCTACAAAATAGTTAAGTTATTATCTTTGTTGTGATTGCCATGTAAATATAAGTAGTTCAATTGAATTCCATGCACATTGGCATTACCAAAACTTTGCATGATAGTAATGTGATCTTAGTTTGTAGTTCACAATTGGAAGCATTTAAAAGAATGCTCTCAACTTTAAAGATCAGCTTTGAATTTGTGAGCATTATATTTACTCTTTACAATTTTATTCTAAGGAAGTATTATATAATTGAATTAGTTTTGTGGCATAATGCTTATTATATTTAGTAAACCATTTTATGGATGATGGTGGCATTTAAACAACTTGTGCATTTATAGAAATTATATTGGTATTTAGTCTAATGTGTAAAAAAATTATGAAATTGTTAAATCTTCTAAAATTAGTGGACTAAGTTGCACAAAATGCTGCTCATACAAATTTGAGATTCATGCTAGAATATTTATGGGTTTTATTCCTTGATCTTCCCCTTTCTGAAACATATTAAAGTTTTAAATTTGGCCAAGGGATGATAGAGTTATGTCTATTTTAGTTCAGCCCTATTTTGTTTAAAATCAGCATGTTATAGGATTCTAGCGAGTTTAGTTGCAGACCAATCTGTTTTTGATTGATTGGATTTTATGCAAGGTATTTATGGGTTTTGTCCACCATTCCTTCTTATTTTTTTAGATCATATTGATTTTAAATTTTGGGTTAGTATCGTGAGAGTAATCACCCTTTTAACGCTGCACTTTTTTTTGTTGTGATCAACAAACTCATAGATGTAGAATAAATTTATGTTGAATTTTTTATTAGTAATTTGAGAGAGAGCTGATCATGATTGAGGTGTATTGGTATTGGTCAATCCACTATAAGTTACAATAAACTCATTGTGTCGAACTACGATTCCTCTGTGCTGTGCGTACGTAGGCAAGGCCATCAGAGATGAGCCCCCGAGGAATTAGGTCTGGCCCCTTAGGTTCCCCCACACTTGTTTGAAAACAAATATTTTCCTGTGTTAGTTTTAAGTTTGAGGTTGAAATTTTGGTATTTGTGTTATGTCCTTAGCTAAGTTTGTGTTGGTGAGTTTTGGGCATTGCATTTGGTATCAGAGCCAGGTTTGCAACACTAGGATCTCTGGCTTATTTTTTCCCATGTGGTGTTTGTTGTGTGATTTTCCTTGTTGTGTTCATCTCCTTATTGTGTTTGATAATAAAAATGACCTTTTGATATCTTGAGGTTGCTTTCTTAATTCATTGTTAAGTGTGATTGTGAAAAATACAAATTGAAAAGGGAATGGTTATGATGTTAGATTTAATTAAGATTATGTATTTTCATGTGAATGCTTCATATTATTATGAAAGAAGTTATTTTGTGTTCATATAGTTGATATGGAAAGAGAGTAGTGAAACAATAATGTTTGTTAAGGGAATCTCTTATTAAGTATTTTAAATGGGATAAAAAAGGTAGAGATTTATATATATATATATATATATATATATATATATTTGTAATGAGGTCTTTCTCTACATGCTTTGGAGTGGTTTGAAAAGGTGATTTTTTTAGAAAAAAAAAAGAAAAAAATTGTGTGTGGATAAATTGAGTGTTTTCTGAATAAGCGGAATGTGCCTTGAAATCAAGTGAATGTGTGTGTGGTGAAAACATTGTCTTGTAGATATGAAAGAAATATGTTTGATTAGTATAAATGGTTGGGTGAAGGACTTAGGTCCCTAAGTTTCATTATTACTAATAGGAAGCCATATAAATATTAACTCAATAGAGACACATATTAAATGCATGAATAAGTGAATTTTGAGTGAAAATAATGATGTGTTTGTGGTGCTAACGAACTAGACTATGTTGTCTTGGCGTGAATTAAACATTGAGTAGACTTGATTGAGAAAATATTTTGCTAAATGACATTACTGAGGAAAATTCATTGTTAAGAAATTAGAAGTATGCTAACTTGTTTTGAAATCAATGAGATGTTGGTTTAAAAGATAATGTATTATGTAAGTGTGTGTTAAGATATGTTCATCTTGTGAATGCGAATGAAATCCATGGATCTCTCATGGTTAGTGTATTTTCTTTGTGTATCAATGAGATAAATTGGAAGGTGTGGTGATGCTCACAATTTTACATCTATGAGTAGATTTTACATATATTGGGAAGAGAAATCTTGGAAGATGATTCTTGAAAAGTTTATGGAATTATGGTTAATTTTGTGTACGAAAATGGTCTTGTTGCATTTAGAGGTGAAATTTTGAAATGTATTAGCTTTGTATTCTTTGTGGATGTGAATATCATGTAATGGTGGTTATGTTGTGCATTGTGCCAAGTTTTTTTTGATTGACCAAGTTGTAAGAGTTGGTGTAAGTCATGCATTTTTGACTCATGTGGAAGGAAGTGAAGAAATTCTTGATAAATTAAGGTGTTGTAACATGTGAATTTGAGCCAGTAAATGTGTTTTTCCTAAGTATGTGATACAGGGTATCCAACTTGGGATAAGGGTAAGAGGACATTGAGCATGATCCCTTACATGCACCCTTTGTGATTTCTTATTTTATGTTAGACCATCATTTGTGAAATGAGGTAATCATGTTATGTGTGTGTATGTTTCTGTACCTAAATGAAATGTGAATCTCCTTCATGTGAGTCTTGTTCTTTTGTTAAATGTCTACCCCTAGTGTATGGTTCCCCTATGGGGTGAGAGCCTGCTAGTGTAATTAGGGGTTGAGAGATGGAGAACCTCCATCAAAATCTTAGGACTTTGAATGGACGTTGGTTCCCATAAGTCTCCCCCACGGTTTGGACCACATTAGTTGATTCATCATGCAAGCCTAATTCCTTGATGTTTACCTATGGATTGAGGATGGAACTAAGTGTACCTTTGTAGATATATTATTGATGATTGAGTTATTACATGAGCTCTATGTGGTTTGAGACCACTGTGGTTAGAGACCACAATTTTTCAGCATGCTATTTTATTTTGTGGTTTCAGACCACTGTGGTTAGAGAACCACCATTCCCCTACTTCCCCCTAAGTGACTTATTTAAAGTCACGTGGTGATTGTGATGTGAAATTTGTATAATTGTTGGACACACATTTTATTTATTTATTTATTATTTTTATGACTATTTGATTGATTAAGCCAACAGTGTTGAAATTCTTAAAGTTATTTGATTGATTGAATTATGAAATTGTCTTTTTTGCCTCAAGGAATTTTTAGATTTTATGTTCAAATTAAGATTTACATGTTGCAATGTAGCTACAATCAAATTTTATTTTTATTTATTGTTTATGGGACTTTTATTGAAATATTTGATTTGAACTTATGTTACTCGATTTGAGGCTTTAATTGTTATTGAAAACTGATGGCAAGTGTAGTAATGTGAATTTGTGATACTGTCATACTCAAGAGGGGTCCCTGACAGGTTGTATGGGGGAAGTAGATGGCCTGGGGAACTATTGTTAAACGGGTTAATGAGACCGGTATGGGACGGTTATAAACCATTTCCCCTTGTTCTATCTAATTTTTATGTGGCTCTATGATATTATGCATTCTTAGAGGAGAATTTTGGACACTAGTCATCCTCATCCCTATCCCATTATGTGAGTTCATAATGTGTTTAATGTGAATTTAATGAGTATATGAGTGATGTGTGTATTGTGATTTATTGTTGAGCATGAAAATATGTATATGAAATGTATGAGTACATTGAGATATGTTGTTGAAATACGTGAATTTGATAAATGAATATTGAGATTTGTTAAAAAGATGTTGGAATTTTTTATGTATATGATGTGATGCAATATAGAAATTTAACTGATTTGATGTAGAACATGTGTAGAAATAGAAATGAGATATGCATGTGATTAGTGTGATTTTTGTTTTTACTTGAGTAACTCTTTTTAAACTAAGTTGATTTTTAATTTAAAAGCTAGATGGGTAATGTTGAAATTCTTGTAATGGAATTTTAAATGGATCATTGTACTATGTGTATCTTGCTTAGATGTGTCAAGATTCATTTTGTTCTATGATAACTTATATAAATATAATGGTTGACTTATAGTATTGTTTGTCATTTAGTATAAGGAGGGGTAACCATCGTTACAATAATTTTTTGTTTTATTGTAAGGGGGAGGGGGGGGAATTCACTCCCAAACCTTAGTAACTTCCAGGAGGAAGTTTGAACTTAGGGGAGGGGAGTGTAAGGCTCCTCCCTTCATATAAAAGCATTAACTCCTTATGTTATAGTTTAATATATTTATGATATCATTTTCTAATAAAAGATAGTGCCAATAGTTAAGGTATCATTTTAAGTTTTAAATAATAATTAGAATGTTATCCATATTGATGTGTTGTTATAATCATGATCAAGTTTTCAATCCTTAATGACTTCCAGGAGGAAGTCAATATAAGGGAGGGTGAATGTAGGGCCACTTGGCCAACTCCCCATAATAAATCTAGTAATCTTGTTAAAACAAAATTATAAATAAATAAAAATTGATCAAGTTGTGACTGAGCTAAATGGTTAAGGCAGTTTAGAACTACTTTGTTTTATGTTGAGGATGATTAAATTTATGTTGTGCTAATGTTGGTGGTTGAGTGTGATCCAAGTATAGTCTTGATGGAATCAAGGTGGGAAACAAGCTTCATATTTATATAAGGT
>VDFB02045064.1:0-28379 GCA_007258455.2 Sequoia sempervirens
TATTGTTGGAATAAATATTACAACATTATGATAAGACAATGGAAGTTGCTTGTAAGGGAGTTAGTCAGTTCTGAATAGTCTTTTAACTATTCACTGTATATATTGCTATGTCTTCTCAATAATCATTTGCAGCGATTGTGCCCTGATGTCTTACATATATTTGTAATATAGTAGCAAAGAGGATGAATACAAAGGTAGATGCAATAATTGTGCCATGAAAGGAAGACTAAATAATTTAATACAGCCAACGCGTGAAGAAAATCATTTGATGCAGCCAGTGTTTGATTCCAACAAAGGAATGCTATGCAATATGTTGATGTGAATTTTGTTGATGACAGATGAGGATAAATTTGGCTCTTCAGCACCAATATCTGTGACAATTGGCATCATATCTCTGGCAAGTTCAAGACAACTCATACATGAAGTCTTCTTAGAAATGTATATTTATGTCACATAATTTTTTAGGCGTGCCATTCTCTCAGTCGAGTCTCACAACTCTGCCTGGCTCTTGCTCCCCAATTTACAGCAGCGTGATAAAAATCTGAAATTAAGGTGCAAATTTCTTTTTTTAACATCCCTCATTCAAAAAAAAACCTAATCAATGCAACAGTTTGGAAGTGTTATCGAGTCTAGATTCCGATACATCTAGAAGTTCAAAATTACAAGTGCAAAATAGCATTATAAAAATAATAAGGGTAAAAATTATATTTTTTATTTATTAGCAATTGAGCAAAGTATATATTTTTTAAAATTTTCTAAGCCATCTTGCAACAATTGGTAAAAATGAGCCTGAACAGGTAGTAGAGTTGGCTTGGGCAGTGGGTTTGCTCCCCATTGGTCTCGGGTTTGACTCCGCTCCTGGGTTTAAGAGGTGGGACTTCTTGCAAGCGGGGGATCTCACCCGTAGGGGACTAGTCTCGCCCTAGCTCGCCTCAAGTACCCAAGATAAGGGTTGTTGGGCCGTTGGGCTAGGGCACGGGGACACCCCTGTAGTATAAAAAAAAACAATTGGTAAAAATGGTTTCTTTAAATCACATATAAAAGTGATGTCATCTTGTTGAATTACTACATCTAATGACTAAAGTAGCTGCAATAACAATATCTACATCACCGTCCTTATAAATCGTTGAGGAGAAATGAGGGCATAAACAACTATGGGCAATTTTCACTTGGTGATGACACATCCTATGAAGCGTAGCGTGTTAGGGAAGTTTCCTTACTAGCCAAGGCTTGCAACTGTAAACTTATGAAGGTTTTATATGTTCCAAGGCTCACAAAGAATCTCCTATCAATAGGTTAATTACTAAAGCACAACCTATAGGTTGAATTTGATAGATACAACGGTAAGAAACTCTATCTCATTCAGGAAAAGATTCACAATGGTGAATTTGTTGCTTGTGCCGCAAGGGTTGCTAAAATGACAAGTTGCTTGATGTCAACCATGAATACAAGGCCCATGGAATTTTTTTTAAAAAAATCCTCCACTACTCTTTGGTATAGAAGATTTATTCATCTCAGTTTGGAGAATCTTCTTGCATCAATTAAACAAGGCATGGTGTGAAGACTTCCCCCTACGAAAAAGTAGAAATTCTTTGTTCCAACTGTCTTGGCATAAAACAATATTGTACTCCTTTCCCTATTACAAAAACATAAGCCTTTGGTTCCTTGGATTTGATGCATATTGATCTATGCAAACCCATGACACCTAGTCATAGTCGTGCTCAATACTTTCAACTTATTGGGGATAATTACACCCAAAAAATGTGGGTATATTGCTTGACTAGAAAAGTTTGAACATTTGAAAATTTTAGAGAATTTTGAGCCCTTGTGGAAAGGTCATCTAGTCACTCCCTCAAGACCATCCACTTAGGTCCAAAGGGAATACACCAATAAGGAGTCTTTAAACTACCTTCAACAACATGTAATCAAAAGATAATTGCCCACAACATATACACTTCAACAAAATGATGATGTAGAGAGGTGTAATCATACCTTTATGAAAATGGTGTGATGCATGTTGAAGGATGCAAATCTAGTTCTTGCATTTTGGGTTGAAGCAATTCATCTAGTTTGTATTTGTTGAATCAAGCACCCTCTGAATTGCTGAAAAACATTACTCTTGAAGATGCATGGATTCATATGAAGCCCTCTATTTCACATTTGAAAGTGTTTGGGTGTACATATTTCATGCACATTCCCAAGGTGCAGAAAAAAAAGTTAAATGGAAAACCCTTGAAATGCATTATTCTTCAACACAATTCAAAGCCAGAGTGCTACAAAGAAATTGCACATCAATAGGAATGTTTTGATGAGGAAAAAGATTGTAACTTGCATCTCCCTCATCATCAATTGTAAGCCACCAAACGCCAAAAATTAATAAGATTGAAGATGAGGAACTTGAGGATATTCATCATGATGAAGAATCTTGAGAAGAAGTTTTGTTTTTAATGTAATAATTTTAACCTTTATCTCCACCTCAATTCTCATCTCCTATGCACAAAATAACTAAGTTGTGTTGTACCATCATGAAGGCTACAAAGGCAGATGCAATTGTAGACATATCTAATTTGGGGCTAAAGACAACAACAAAGTTTTTAACAAAGTAAATTTGGCTCTTATGTGCACAATCATTCAAAATTTAGAATTAGATAAAATGAAGTGAGTTTTTGAGTTCCAACATTGACAAGATGCAATCGATGTAAATATCAAGGATCGGTGGAAAAATAACACTTGGGAACTTGTTGGTCTTTCACCAAGGATGAAAGTTATTGGATGCAAATAATACAAAGCAAACAATACAATATTGACAAATATAAAGCTCGATTTGTGGCTAAGGGCTATGTATAGAAAGAAGGCATTGACTATGAAAAAACCTTTGCCCCAACTACAAAAAACAAGACTATAAGAATGTTTTTAGCAATGGCAACTCAATTTGGTTGGTGGGTTCATAAATGGATGTCAAGGTTGCCTTCCTAAATGGAGATCTCAAAGAAGAAATCTATATAACTCAACATAAGGGCTATATTACACCTAGTAGCAATAGGAATTGTACAAACTTGTCAAATCCCTCTATGGTCTAAAATAGGATCCAAGAGCCTAGTATATTAAGATAGATGGGCATCTCCTCAAATAAACAAATAAACAAATAAACATTGTTCTTTGACAGGGTACACATATGTAGATTATGCAAGATCTTTGGATGATAGAGAATCTACTTCAAACTTTATTCTTGTTGGGATCTATTTCAATATCATGGGCAAGTAAAAGAAAACCACTATTCCTCACTCTTCCCTAGAAGTAAAATATTATTGTAGTAAATAGAGTTCTCTGTAAAGTGATATGGTTATGTCACATTTTGAAAGGAATGAGTGGTCCTAAGAAAAATCTATGGCCCTTTGGTGGTAATTGGAAAGTGTTGAAGCTTTCTCATAACCTAGTTTTTCATGAGGCAAACTAAACTCATGAAGCGTCAATGTCATTACATATATGAGCATGTGTAACAACATAATATTCAACTTCAATATTGTTTAGATCAAGATCAATGTCTAGACACTTCAACCAAATTTATTGTTGTCAAATTCAAATCTTTATGTAGCTCTTCATGCTTTGTACTCATGAGAATATTATGTAATGAGGGGGGATTCTTAAGATAATGAGTACAACATTATTAGTTAATTGTATGTGTGTTCATCAATTATGATTGGTTACTTGTTTTGAGTATTCTTCTAACTATCCATTATATATTTTTATTTGGCTCCTCAAAAATCATTTGTCCATTGTGCCTCAATGTTTTATATAAATTTGCAATAGAAGCACCATTTTTGCTACCAATAATGTCAATTAGTATATTAATTGCTTGTGTTGAGATATGCAATTCAATTGAAAGCAACATGAAACTATATACAAATAGGTAGAGAAGTTTGAAAAAAACTATGTTAAATTCCATGTTGTTGTGTTCCTTTTGCTTGGCATGGGCACAAATTCTTTCTTATTGTAGGACATAATACAACTCATGGTGTCCTACACAAGACTATTAGAGTAGTAGCAAATGGCCATTATAACAAAAATAAGGGCCATAGTTTTATTCCCTTTGGGGAAATTTGTATTGTATGTGTGTACTTAACCAATTATCATTGGAATTTTTATGCATATGTGCCAAATTAAAAGGAAATGTTGTGCATATTGATGTTAACTAGTGGTGTCATGTTTGGATTTTCCTAAATTAATTTTATGTGAACCTTGGCTCGAAATGGTGCTTGATCACCATTAATTTGGTGTCCCTCAAATTACTAGATTATCATTTTTATGAGATATTTTTACTTTACCTTCATATAGTTTATTTCCTACTTGATAGGTTTCAATTTCTTTTCTTATAAACCAACAAATTATATTAAGGGGGTTGTTAATTTTTTTATAGTTGCCCAAGCCTCCGCTTATATTGGATGTAGTGGGTTGGTATTTTATTGATGTATGTTTACACTAATATCCCCAAAAACCTCAAAGAGAAAAAAGAGAAAAGAGATGTAAATAAGCACTACTAGAACAACTAAAAATTGAATCCCTATGATAAACTAAATTAGAATTTGAGTCTACTTTAAAGGCATTCAATTAAAGAGGTTCATGTTGGAATTTATTACAAAATTGCATACATTGTTACCAAATTCATATTGATAATTGTCCATCTTGACTTGTCTTATTTAAAATTGAGTTAGAAATTGAATCTACCTCCAAGGTACTAAAACTAATACTAAAGAGGTCCATGTTGGAAGTTATTACATAATTACCTATTGGGAGTATAACAAGGATTTTTTTCACAATTATAAACACACTCAACATGAGTTGAATCAACCATTTTCCCTATCGGGTCCTGTTGATGTGTTTTTCGTGACCACACCAACGCAAAATAAAGTCGCCAACGGCTACCCTATCCTCTCTTGATCAAAGTATTCTGCATGCTAAGATTGCGAGAGAGTTTGTACGTTCAACTCCAAGGTTCCTTCAGTGCGAATAGGCTCAGTTGGCTCGATGTGATTTGCTGGTATTTCAAGGGGACTAACGGAATTGTTCGGCATCGGAGAAAGGAATTCAAATGCTCGAAAGATTTGTCTATGAAGTTCTTGTTTCCTGAACTAACTTGAAAGTACTGAATTTAAAATGCAGGGTCTAGAGAGCTCTAATCTACTCTAAGGCGTGGACATGGTGATCAATTCTCACAAGCTTCAACCAGGCTCTGCTTTGCCTCGCTTCGGACAGCCTCCATAGAACCGGTGCAATCTTCAAAGGAGTAGCTCAAGGTGTTCAAATCACAACTTAGCATGAAAATACCATCACAACGTATATAAACATGCAAATCATGATCGAGATTAAGTACATGATATTCCAGTTGACCACACAAGGCGCATTCACCATCAGCGACACACACTAGTGGTATGGATAGACGAAGTTTGCTCAAATTGAAGACCACATTCCACAATTACTATCTACTGCATGCATGAAATGAAACTTATTCTACTTTAAGTCACTACTCGAATCAGAAGGACGAAGAAACCTTGCTAGCTACTCACAACAAAAGACGAAATTCATCATCAATGAAAATTATTTTTATTGGGAGAGTGTTCACAACAATTTCTTACAAAGTTTTAAGGAAAAAATTTCCTTCTTCAACTACTCTATCAACCTATACTAAGCTACTTCTAATTTGTCTCTCTATTCTAACTTCTACTCTAATTCTACTGTCTCATGAATGTACAAATGAAGGGGGACTCCCCCTTTTATAGATAGCCCAGTCCAACGGACGTCTCAGATTACAATCGGCTAGATGGCCCAGATTGTGCCACCTCAGCCCTAAACAAGATTCACCCTAAAAACCGCCACCAAGAGGAGTGGGGTAATAAATGAGCCATTAATGTCCATCATCCTTATAGAAGATTCTCATTTGTAGACGCGTTCACACTGTTCTCGATCTTCTTCTTGACGTTATTCTTCAACTTCTTCTTTGTCACTTGAGTTATACCAAGTCTCAACACTTAGCCATTTTTTGCAACTTTCTTCCTTCGAAGTTGAAATGTCACCTTGGATCACTTCAAGTTATCACCGCTTGGTCTTGACGTTCCTCCTGCAAAATAAGCAAGGAGAAGGGTATTAGAACACTTCATAATATAAACTCAACTTACTTACCCAATTTCACGCTCTAACTTCCAAGCGTTCATTGTCTTCACTAGCCAACTTTGTGTTCAAATTCTTCATGCCTTAGCCAAATTTCCAACCTATCTTGTATTCTTCCTAGCGCACTTCACTCTGATATTTCATCCGACTTAGGCCCGAGGAAAATGCATTCATCAGGAATTTGATCAAAAATTATCTAGGTGCCCAACTTCAAATTCATCCGCCAAGGTGGTATATTTCAACATCTTCTTCCTTTCTTGCCTTAGAAAAAATTTCGAACTTTTACTTAGGAAATTCATTATTCAAGTGCCCATCAAAAATCTCCATTCTGAAGGCTTCGGCGAACTGCAGAAGACACTAAAATCCGCTCCTCGTTGACAATCTTCAATACCTAGAAGAAAATTTCTTTTAGAACTTGTCGAATTCATGGGTATACAACAAACGGGTTCATTTAATTTTCTTGAATTTTTTGAACCTTAGAAAATTAATTTTCAACAAAATTTAATCCATTTCTTCAA
Organism: Sequoia sempervirens; assembly: GCA_007258455.2. Classification (NCBI taxonomy): domain Eukaryota; kingdom Viridiplantae; phylum Streptophyta; class Pinopsida; order Cupressales; family Cupressaceae; genus Sequoia; species Sequoia sempervirens. Next base: position 6,684 of record VDFB02045064.1, read on the forward strand.
CTCCAGGCGCATTTCCTTGCTCTGACTTGAATTTTTTTTATCAACCTCACGAAGCTGACACTTTCTGACCCATCTACTGCCAATTCATCCATGCCTAAGCAAATTTCATCCCCTCCATTAGACTAGGGAGTATTTTCTTCTAGAGGTGGAATTTAAATATTTATACTTAGAAAAATATTCTTTCATCACTAGCTTGGGCGCATTTGAGCTTTTGTCCTGCCGCTTGCAAACACTTTAGAAAATATCTCCTGACTTCCTTCTCATCTTGGGCGCAATTCATGGGTAGTACTTCCATCTTGTTACTTAGAAAATTCTTCAAGAATTTCTCTTCAAGATAGGGCGCATATGGAGGGTAGAGCTTTCATTTTCAGCACTTGGAAAAAGTTTTCACTAACTCACACAAGTCAGGCGCATCCAGGGGGGGTCCTCCTGCCATTCACCAATACTTAGAAAAAATTTCATGCATCTTATTCCTTAGGGCGCAGATCAACCCTTATGCTCTCACTTTTTAAACACTTGCCTTAGAAAATTTTAAGTTCTCTTCTTTTAAGCTCAAGGCGCAAATCATGGGGTCTTCTTTCAATTTAAGCTTCCACACTTAAATTCTCTTCCAGCTCACCCCTCTAGTCAAAGGCACATTTGACATAGCCAGCTTCCGTTTTAAAAACTTTAACCACCTTCTTCTTCCTTGGGCACAAATGACCCCTTCTAGTTTCATTTTTCAACACTTAGAAAAAAATTCCAAGTGACTCCTTCAAAGCTGGGCGCATTTCAGCCTTCTCATTTCAATTTGAACACCCCTTTAATATTCTCGATACCCTCCCTTTGAGCTGGGCGCAAATAAGGTCTTCATCTTGCAATTTTCATGCCTTAGAGGATTTCCAAGCTTCTTTTCAAATCTGGGCGCATATGCCATGAGTAACTTTGAGTTGGTACGCCTTAGAATATTTTTCAAAACCTCCTCTCAGCTAGGGTGCAAATAAAGCCTTGAGCTTCAAATTCTCAACACTTAGAAAATTTCTCAAACTCACTCCTCAGGCTGGGCGCATTTTGCTAGAGGAACTTTCAATTTCAACACCTAGAAACTTTCCTTGCACTTCCATTTCACAACACTTAGAAAAATTCTCAACTACTACACATTACCTTGGGCGCATATTGGAGGTTGCACTTTCAATTTTGAACACTTAACACTTTATTCATCTCTTTCCTCTCCAGGCGCATATAGAAGGTGCTACTTCTAGTTTCCAACACTTAGCATTTTCAATCACCTCTACAGGCAAGTCCAGGCACACACCAGAGGTCATGCTTCAAATTTGAAACATTCAGAAACTTTCAAGGTCCTCTCTTCAAGGCTAGGCGCATTTTGGAGTCCTTACTTCCAATTTTCGAAACTTAGAACATTTTGAAGTCTCCTCCAAAGTTGGGCGCAAATCACAGGTCTAGCTTCAAATTTTGAGACTCTAAGCTCGGGGGCGCAAATAGCATGGGGAGCATTTAATTTTGAAACTTAGTAACTTGAAGTTCTTCAAAGTGGGGCGCATTTGACCCATGGGACTTTCAGTTTATAACACTTAGAGAATTTTCATCAAGTTTCAACTCCAATGGCACATTTAGCTAGGTATGCTTTCAATTTTCCAGAGTTAGTAGCATTTTCATCTATCTTCAGCTTATCAAGGTGAATTTCGATGCCGGACTCCAAATTTTATCAAACTTGGTTGATTTCATGCCTTTTGTCAGATTTAGGGTGATTTTCTCCTACTAACCCTAATTTGCCCTGAGTTTCTATTTTTAGAAAGTTCCTCGAATTTCGTGCTCTGACTTGACTTTTGACTCCAGAAAGCTTGATTTTCGCCCCGTTTTGAACTTCGTGGTGTGGTCGTGCTATCGGGGCCTGATGCCTGTCTGTACCTACTATTTTTAGCAACCTGCTAAAAATAGCAATTGCTCAAAAAGTCTTCAAATTTCATGTTCTAAATGCCTAAAGTGTAACGACCGTGGCTGGATGTTGCTTTTGCACGACTGTCCTGTTTCGCCCTTGAATTTAGGAAACCCTAATTCCTCTGTACCAACCTGCTAAAAATAGTAAGTGTCTGATTTTCCATCCTTTGCAACTCCGTTTGATCTAAAATTCGCGCCATAGGGTCTTCATCACTTGCTTGACCTGTACCTGCTGATGCCTTGCACTGACCTGCTGTTTTTAGCCTGTTTCTGAAATGACTTACTATAAATAGTAAGTGCTCCGTTTGCCTTCAAATTTTATCAGCAGATAGCTTGAGAGATGCTGATCGCGGTGGTATACATCAGTTTTCAAAAATTCTGACCTTTTACCCCTCTTTTTGGGTCCTGAAGCTGGAAACCCTAATTTGTTCTGCATGCATATCAAATGGTCTCCGTTTGTTTTTGTTTCTGTTGCATTGCGATCAGCTCGTGATTCTGAAGTGCTGGGAGGCAGCTGTCGGGATGTATATGCTAAAAATAGTAAGTTGCTGAAGGAGTGATTATCTCTGTTTGCATGTCATATCATCGCGAAGCTCTCGAAAAACCCACAAGGAATATGCAGACATGCAAAGAAAACCTTGACATGCAAACCCTAAAAATAGCCTCGGAAGACTGAATTCTGAAAGTTGTTATCTTGCTTTGCATGTCACACCATCGCTAAGGTCTCTGAAAACCCAGAAAGAATCTCCAGACATGCATTGAAAAACTCTGCATATAGACCTTGAAATCTGCTCCGGAAGCTGAACTGCTAAAAATAGTAAGTTGTCTGTTTCAGCTCAAATTTTGCACACGAGCAGCTTGATGTGTTCTGAATGCAGTGTGACTGTTAAAACTTCGAAGGTGTCGAGAAAATGTTCCAAATTTCATGCTTACTAAAAATAGTAAGTAGCTGGAATCCGATGAAATTTCAGTGGAAGCCTGCTGGAAGCATACTAACAACAATGTTAGTCTCAAATTTCAAGTTATTCACTTCATTTGACTTCAAGTTGGCTGGAAAATTCAAAACCCTAATTTTTCAGACTTGGCCAAAAGTTCAATTCAAGCTCAAAGATGGTCACATCCCCAGAAAGACAGACGACAGAAAAGAGAGACAACCACAAAATGACCGAAAATAAAAGCCAAAATTAGGGGGCCCCCATTTGCAATGGGGCGATGTGTGGAAAAGGTCACAACAGGTCCCAAAATCATTGCTCACACTTTTCGAGGGATCAACAAGGCCAAGGTATGCCATTTTTGAAGGGTGGATAGATCAACTCATCAACAAAGAGTGGATGATGGCATGTCAATTGTTGAGAGTAGATAATATCTTCTTCACTTCAAGCTCAACTAGACCTAGGAGGGTATTCATAGAGGTAAACTTTAGTAAGATTAAATCACAAGTGGAGATAGTAAAATAGAAAAAAATGTAGTAATATCTAGTATAAGTCTAACCCCAAAATTTTCACTCGATGGAGGACTAACCTACTACACATATAACCTCTATTAAGTTGATGAAAACATCATTGCAACACTATAATATGTAAGTATTCAAGACATGATTCTCCTAAGGTAAAATCCTTCAAACTCGCTACAAATATTTCCTTGGATAGTCATTGAGTCATGAAGTGCATATAAACTACTTCCTACTCATACACTATTGGTTAAATATGTTTTTCATTTTGAAGGTGCATGGAGGATTGAGCATTTCCAAGACCGGTGCCTAATATTGGGTTACAAAGTCACAACTACTAGAAGACACAACACATAGAAATAACAAAATAAAGATGATATCAATGCCTAAACATGTTTAATCATCCCTCTCCAAACTCCATAAATCCATATGGAATATTGAAAGACCATTATAAAGAATATTTTTAGAATGTTGCAACATTCAAACCAACAAATATAGCAAGAAAAAACCCTAACATAAGAACTCGTCACACTTCTTCACTTAAAATCTTCCATGAAGATCTACAATTGGCCAAGGAGACATTTAGCTATACTTGCAAGATTTAGAACCCTAGAATATCTTATGTGCTACAATCATATGGAAATGGGGAATGATTGACCATTGTTCTAGTAAATGAATTCACATCTAAAATATTTTCTCGATCATTGAGTCCTTACATAAACTTGAGTGAGAATTGGATGTCATTAAAGTGGCATGTCAAACAAGTTGAAATCCTATGAAATCCACTAAAATGGTGGCCTAAAACTAGCATAGGATTATCTTCATTTGAAATTTCAACCACCACATTCATAGCAACATGTAGTTCTTCATCCTACATTTTTGATTTTAAGCTTCTATTCATGTCTTGAGGATAAACAATGTGTTCTAGGTGGGAAAGACCAATATAGTAATTGCAAGAGTCAAATCAAGTATTAATGGAACTTTTAGAAGATTTAGCAACTGTAGGGGACTATTTGGAAGATATGTGAAATTTTGATGAGGAATTGGAGATGATAAAGGGAGATGCAAGGTTTCCTTGTGAAATAGGACATTAGAATCATACATTGGAATGGAAGTTCAAATGCACTTTGAAACTTTATAAAACTAGTGAAATGAGTGGATGAAATGCATAGCAGAAGATATGGAAGAAAATTGGAGAAATGGACATTAGGATGGGATGTTAAATGGAAGGAAGCATATCTAAAAATTAGCTTGAACTGCATAAGAAGAAACAAGTGCAAAAATACCTTAGAGACCTTTGTGGTAAATCAATGTGGAACTGGACACTTGGAAGTATAAAATTCTACCTAAGGTTTGCATAAAAGGAATAGAAAGAGATGCAATAAAAATGTGTAGGACTAGATGGCTCGAAAGTGGGGGTATAATTTGAAGAAGTCTAGAAGCGAGCAATAATTCCTCTGAAGGGAATTAGAAGGAAGTGTAGAGAAATTTTGTGAAAATAGACACGAAAATTGGATAAGTCCACACCATCATCTTGTAGCAGCATAGACACTAGAAGCACCAAGTTGATTGGTGTATCAACTTCTTATTAAAAAAATAGCTCAAATGATCTCCTACCAATAATATGTTTAGATGTTATCTTATTAGTCCATGGTGTAAACCTCCATTTTTCATCATGTAATGACTTTCTAATAAGTGAAATGGGTTTCTCATAATCATCTTCATTCATTTGAAGCACAATAGTAGCAACAATAAAGGGTGAAGTAGAGGGAAAAAGTTGAGATGACTCACAATAGCCTAGAATTACCGAGACTAATGCATCCTAAATATTTTTCTTGATTTGCACTTATGCATCAATTTACATCTCACTACATATGACTGATTGGTCATTCATATCCTAAATAGGAGTAGGAAAAAGGAGAGGATCAACTATTTCATCATCTTCTTCATCATGTCCCAAGAGTAGGTCAAGACCAACGACAAAGGATGGAATTTCATTTGTGATGTTGCAACTATCTTATTCATTGTGCGACATTTTTTCTTCCCTTTGTAAGTTGACCTCTTCATATGATAGATCCATTTGATCATGTGGGAAAGTTAATTCATTTAATTTAGGAATGAAAGGCATGATTTGACTATAAAAAGGAATGACCTTATCGTCTAATTCTAAATCCTTCTAATTGTTTACACATCGTTCATCCAATGGATGGGGCTATATTGGATGTGCCTCATCATGAGCCTTTGTCACATCTATTTTCTTCAATGTCCATTATTGCATTGGGTTCTTCTTCTCAATTTTCTTCTTTACAACACTATTGTTCCTTTTTCTCAAATTTTACTCTGCTTTTGTTTGTAAGGCAAAGCTCCAACCTTGAGAGGAATGTCATGTTGCACTTCCTTAGGCTAAAATGATTTTAGATCATCATATGAATATGCCAAGACGTCAATGTACTCCTGCAGTAGCTGAGCAAACTATCTTCTTTCTTCAGCCGTGCAACATTTGCCAATGTTGACCATCTTAGGGTTGGCTTCAGTTCCTAAATTAATCTGTTCCACTTCATTTGATGAGTCAGAATCTGAGAGTTGCTTCTTCACGTGGCGATCATGCTTATCAAAAAGCTTTTCTAAGGATACCAATCCTTTAGGGATCTTATTCCCTTTGAGCTGCAGATATTCCTCGCCTGTAACAGGATCTATACTAGACACGGATTCTCGAAGCGGAGAATCACTGCCCTCAAAGTACAACTCATCAAAATTCTCTGCTTTCTCAAGAAAGGCGATAATTTGATGGTCATCATTGAAAATCTGCCAGTTCTCTGAATCGTCAGGTACACTTGGGCGAAAAACCAACTCTATGGTGTAAGTAGAACCTTGAAAGTCTTTGTGTGGCACCAAGAGCGTGGCAGAGATCGCGAGGGAATTAGCTCTAGTATTATATTCTCTGGGAACAACAAAGATATCAAAAGCTTCGAATTCCTCAATGGAATCCCATACTAGATTACGATAATGCCTGATTCTCTCATTCTTTGTTTGATAGAGATTTCTTACTTGACATACTATCAGCTCGGCATCACCTTGTGCATGAAGATTTTTTATGCCTTTCTTCAACGCAACTTGCATTCCCAGCAACAGGGCTTCATACTCGGCGGTAAATTTTGGTGTTATCAAACTGCAGCTTCAAGGAGAAAGGGAAAAACTTTCCTGATGGCGAAATGAAAACCATTCCTGCTCCGGAGCCGGTTGAAGAGCAGCTACCATCAAACTCGAGCAACCAGACACCGTTGGGATCACCAACTGGAACAGTGTCGAAGTCCAAAACTTCATCATCTAACGAAGATTCATGATCGGAGATGGACAAATCTCCTGATGACGTCTCATTTGAAGTTGAAGGAATATCATCCTCCTCTAACTCGTTTTGAGTCGAGGATTCTCCTACTTCATTTGTTTGTAGGTAGTAAGTTCCCACGCCTAATGATTCGAACAAAATCTGAGCTCTGGGATCATCTAACTCAACAACTGAAAAATTTGATTCCTTTTCAGGAATCAACTTTTGCATCACACCTTTTACTGGTATTCTTGCTTCAGACATATCCATACTTAGCTCTCCTCCAACATCTTTGCAGAAATTGCGTCCGAGGAGGATACCGTAGGAAGCTGGTACATCGGCCACGAGGACCGTCATCTTTATTTTCTTCTCCAGGTATGCAGCGAATGCGTACTGCGCATCTTTGATCTGACCGATCAATGGCACTTGTTTATTCTCCATGGTAAAACAACGGCTGAAGGTTTTGGTCATTTCAAGGCCTAACGCAATAGCTACCTTGGCGGGCATCACATTGTCAGACGCACCAGAGTCTATGACACAGTTACTCAGCTTGAAACCATTTACAAGTAGGGAGATGAAAAACGGATCAATGCGTCCAGAAGCAGTTGGAGGATTAGATACAAGGTTACTTTGTGATACCTTGGGTTTAGGAGTAACTGGGATGTTAGGAGAGGTATCCCGACTTGGGGAAATCTTTTTATCATTGATGAACTTGACAAGCCTGTCAAATTGGTCGGGGTTGGCTTTGAGGTATTCAACCTCAGACATTTGAACCTTGGTCTTCTTGGCATGGTCAATAATGTCGAATGCCTAGAAAGAACTTTGTAGGTTGGAAGTCGTAACTTCGTTGATTGGTTTCACAAAAGGCACACTGGTCTTTGGAACGGGAGGATTAGCTTTAGGAATAACGGGAGTTGACGAAGAAGAACGAGGTGCACTTACTTGTGGATTTGCTGCTTTCTTAGGTTGCCAAGGGAGGGGAGATCCTCTTTTGGCAATCGTTATGGGTGGCTTTTCTTTTTCCGGAACAGCAGCAGCTTGAGCTTTGTCAAGTTGATTTTGTTGATGTCGCGTAAAAATAGTGTAAGTGTCAGTCACCAAGTCGTCTTCTTCTTCTTCTTCTTCTTCCATCATTTGCAAATAGCTAATCTTGGAGTCGCCAGCCGATTCAATTTCTTCTTCTTGGAAGAGGTCGGCATTTTCTTCTTTAGGATATTCGGGCTGAGCATAATCATCTTGTTCGGTCTCACAGTACCCGGCAGCATTGTTAGCAGGCGGGGCTTCAAGAGCAAGTCGTCCTGGAGGTGCTGGGAGACGATTCTAATTTTTGTTGCCAGCATAATTAGGGAAAGTCCTCCTAGGGACGTCTTTGTAGTTGTTACAATTGTTGTTGTTTGACACTTGCTTTTTAAGAGACAAAACTTCATTTGCCAACCTTTAGATCATGGGATCTGTAAAATTTGAGTTGGCAGTGGGAGTACTAACATTGGATGCCGAAGATACTGAGGCTTGCATCCTTTTATTTTCGTTAGTCCCCATCCTGATTTCTCCAACAAGGATCATGTCGTCCTCCAGACTGGTAGCCAATTGCTGGGCTGCTTCAATGTTAACAAGATTTTCCCTATGCAAGTAGAAACTCACCTTAGGTAGTTGAGTGTTGATGAAGAATCACTTCAGGTTATGAACTATTGGTCTTGCATCATTCAGGATCCGCGTCACCAATTTATTGAATTTGGCCACAAACTCGCGCATAGGCTCGTGAGCTTCTTTACGCATCGTGGTGAGTTGCGCCAATAGAGCATGTGAATCTTCAGCAGGCTTAAATCTTTCTTCAAATTTAGTGCGAAGAGTGGCCCAATTGGTGACAGAAGCATTAGGAAGAGTAAAGAACCATTCAGCTGCAACCCCTTGAAGGGATTCAATGAACAATCTTACAAAAACATCTTCGTGTTCAATGCCAAGAACGCCACATACGATGTAGAATGCAGATATATGCTCATCGGGGTGTTACTTGCCATCACCTTGAAATTTCGGAAGATGCTTCCTGGATACACGTGGCAGTTCGTGCAAAGGCGGAGTCAAACGGAGGGGACCAAAAGTATTTCCCCATGGTCCTGTAGGTAGTGCGGCCATAACTGGTTGCACAACAAGTACTTGAACAGGACACCTGCGATAAACTGACCAAACACTTGGGATAGGAGATCTTTGGCTACATGGAGGGAAGCTTATAGCCCGTTACAGTGGTGACCTTGCTCGTGGAAGAGTAAATGGAAAGTCGCGTTGCAACAACTCTTCAAATAGTGGATCTGTTACTCCTTGAGCCCTCAATCCTCTTGTATATATTCGGTCCGCCAGAATGCAGATCTGAATACAAAGGATGTTATAGAGTTTAACAATATACAAAAGAACAGCAAGAAAAAGGAAACTTATCTACTTCAATCAGAAGCGTGAGGCTTAGATTGCGTATGTCGTTTCCCCAGCGGAGTCGCCAAAAAAATGTTGGGTGAAAATTATGTAATCAACTTTTCGATAGATTACACAACTTGGACTTCAGCCACAGCTATGTCAGATGTGAATCTCTCCTCTTGGAAAGGGGGGGCTTCATCGCTAACGTGGCGATAGTAAAACAAATAAGTAATTACAAAATGTACTCAAAACTTACGAAGTGGGGGGGGTGTGTTACATTCATCCTTCTCTCTTTTTTCAGAGGAGATGTTTACAATGCTTCACTGTTGGAAGTTCTTAATTCACCACAACTTTAAACTAACAACGAGCAAGAATACCTTAACATCTCTATCTCATTGTGCCGGCTTAGAGATACCGTATAATTAATAATAAACAAATAAAGTAAAAAGGAAAGCCTACCAAGGCACAAAAGTCATTCAGAGCTAATGCTGATCTCAGGCAGATGTAACGCTTGTCAATGCTAGAAGCACAAAGCCTTCAGACCTAACACCTTCAACAAGATGAATGTGATTACAAGCACAAAGTCTTGTAGATCATCCAACGTAAGTATTGAAGAGCACCTAACCATTTCAGCACAAAGTCTTGTAGATCCTTCGACAAGAGAAGGCAAGAGCATGAATAATTACAAGCACAAAGTCTTGGTGGTGATCATTCAACCAAAACGATAAACAAAAAATACAAATGCAATCTAAAATAATAAATGTAACAATGTTACAACCACTTAGAGTCTTTCCTTTCATTAGAATTAATCACTACTAAATAAGATCAACCTCCACAAAAGCATCTAATCCAACACAAAGTTTGGCTTGCAATCTTCTTTATTGATTGAATTTCATTCACAAAGCGTGAACACAAAGTTTCACAATTCTGCTTCAAAAAGGGCAGCACTTCGTTGCAAATACTAAAGGATAAACTTTACAATGAAAATCCCCACATTATATAGAAAGAGGGATGAGCAAAGAAGGAAAGAGATTGAGAATCAGGAAAGTTAGGTGAGCCGATTTTAGAGATTCTCACTCTATCCTTGACCAAAGTCAAAGTGTAATTTGTTTTCAAATACAGCATCTTTGGACTTGGTGTACTATAATTTACAAATGACATTCGAAAATGTCGAGAAATATTTACAAGATGCATTATGGGATGCACCGGAAATGTCTAACATTGGAGAATAGAAGGCTGCTTCACGTCTTTTTGCATTGGGCGCGGAAGTCTTCAAATTTCCTCCTAGTCTCCTGCACGAACTTCTCATCTGGACCAACGGTGTAATCCACAATGGTGTGAATTCTCGTGATTGATCTCATGGCAGATGAGTGAACCTTCTTGCACCTGTCAAGATGCATCTTCAGGTTGTCCAATGTGAGTCTTGTATCACAAATGATGTTCAGTGAAGCTTCTGAGAAATCTGAACTGTCAATCAAATTCAAGATATTTCGAAGATCCGGGATATCGTACGCGAGGAAGATACCATTTTCAACAGTTGACTGCACTTTGGATACCTTTTCAAGAATGGCATGATGTCCATTTATTATCTTCTTGTACTTGGTGAAGGTCTTCAATGAGAGATTGAACCACTTGGATCCTGTGTTTCAGTGATTCTTTTACCTCTACAAACTTTTCTTTGTCGGGAATTACCCCAACCTCCACCAATTTGTTGAGCTTTACCTGTTTCATTTCCGACCATGACAACAGGCATTTTTCCATGTCTCTGCGCTCCTGGGAAAGTACACTCTTTTCTTTATCAAGCTCTGTGGTGAGCTTGGCCAACATGGTAGTTTTCGCCCACAATATAATCTCGAGATCTTGTTTGATGATCTTCAACAAAACTATATAACACCTGCCTTTGAGGCTAACTTCAGCTTTCTTGACAGCTGGGTCTTCAATATTTACCACTGTCAGCGGTTGTGCATTACTTGGAGAACTGGCAAGTCTCTTTACAACAGTGGCATAATGCTCTGCCCTCTGTTTGTACATGTTACGAGCTTGCTCTACTTTATCCAGCCTTCCCGCCAAGATATCCAAAGTGACTTGCGCATCGGCTTTTGCACTTTCGTTGGTAACCTTGCCAAGCTAGACCTTTGTTACTGTGTAGTCCTCCATATTGACATCACCTTCTTGATTCGGTGGTATGCCAATTTCAGCATACTTGTGGCCAGACTTATCAACGTTCAGCCTTGAGTATACCTTTGCCTTTTTCTTCCCTTTAGCTTTTGGAAGAACTATCTCTTCGAGGTCGAGCTCTTATGGAGAAATCATTTGCTTTTTACACTTCGACACTTGAGATATTAGCCAAGGAGGAAGAAAAGAAGTGTGAACTTCTGGATCTACTGTCAATTCGGTCGCCATTGCCACTTCTGAAGTTATTGTCACATCTGAACTTACCATTGGTATCGTAACAATTGGAGAAGTGTCTGTCATCATTGCTCTTGTAGTTGACACATTGAGCTGATCACGCATTGACTCATTCATGAAACGATTGAATTCGTTTTCAGAAGTGATATCATACGTTGGCGAAGACAAGCTTGGGGAAATGGACGGAGGGTTGACAAGATATCAACTGCATGGATGCTTGTCACTGAAGGAGTATCAAGCTGGGTTGATGCTGCAGGGATGGGGGATATCTCGACTGCAGGAATGCATGTGGTAGGAATAGGTGACGAGGGAACAGGAGGTGGAGGAGTTCTTGAATCTGGAGGGGTATGAGGAACATTTGAAGTCACATGCGATGATGTTCTGGGAATTTCTTCAACTACATTCTCAGGAGGAGTAGTTATTTCTTGATCATGCTCGGGTTCTTGTTGATCACCCTCTTGTCTCTCCGATTCTAGTTGTCCTTCAAAATAACCTTTAGATCCTTCTTCAGAATCTTCATCAGACTCTTGCCCACTTTCAGAAACCTCTTCGGCATCGGAGTCTACTTCTGTTGAATCTTCATCTTTAGCGGATTGGTCGCTTGAAGTTTCTTCTTCATCGGAATCTATCTCTTCTAGAATAGGCTTTTTACCCTTAGAGCGAGATGGATTAGATTTCGTGATTTCTATCTCTCAGACAGCCTAGGTATCTTTCTTGCCAACAGTGAACTTGATCCTAGGACCTCTTCGTGAAGAAGTGGGAACGATCGCTGATTTATTCTTGTCGCGGAGTTCTTGCTGTTGGCGAGCTTATGCTTCGGATTCCTCTCCTTCTGAGTCTGTTCTGAAACTTTTCATTGCATAACCATGTTTATGCAAACATTCTTCTGTGTTGGCTAGGATTGGCCTCAACCTTTCTCTCATGCTGGTAACTTCTTTCCTAGACCATTGTATTGCAGGTAATGGCCTTTTAGCAATGCCTTGCTCATCATAGACAGCATTCATGATATCACCTAGATCTTCAAAATCCTCTGGTAGGTCAGCAATACCAAGATCCCTGATTTGTTGAACAGTCAACCTGCAATAGTCCATTTTACGAATGGCTTCTTCATCTCTACAATCTGCCCAGATGTCCTCAAAACAGTACTTGTGTTGGTGACCCTTTTGCAACTTTTTCATGACATCTCGGTAGTCGAAATCAAACCTATACCTATAGGTTTTGATGGTCATGATCTGCATTTCAGCATAGACAGACTTAGCTTTTTGTGCAGTTTGGATAGTATATCGGCCGATGGTCAGTGGGAACTTGAATCCACGCTTGTGGTTGCTTCTTCGTTGTTTTTGCACTGACATCAACTGTCTGCATGTTTCCATGAGAACCCACTTATCCGAAGGATAACGTGGTAGCATGCAGGGACAACCAGTGTAGCAGCGTACTCTCAAGTAAGTAAACATTTGGAATTGAAGAAATATGCATCCAACTTTACTTACCACCTTATAAGCCTCATCAGATACTCTTCTCCTTTCCAAAGATGGATCAAAATTGAAGAGTAAAGGCGCAAAGAAAGCATCAGTGACCCGTCTGAGATGATGAAAACTTTCCTTCAGCTCCAATTGATAGAAATATCTGTACACAGGCACCATCATCCGATTCCCTTTTATAGATAGACCTGGGAATTGTCTCATCATAGCTGCCGCGTACACCAAGTAAGAAGTCATGTAGAACTTCAATGTAGAAGGAGCATTGATCAACTGCCCGTGTATCTCATCACTGATTTGTTTGCCCCAGTCAATATGCACCTTCTGCCTTCTTATGATCCTGATGTACTCATACATCCAATCGTGAAAAGTGGATGATTCTGGCAAGCCTTTCACCCTGCTTAGAAACATGATCATATCCTTGATGTCATCTTTGAAGTCACTTCTCAGGAGTCCTTTCGGCCATCTGGAAACAGATGATCTAGGTTTCTTTAACCATTGAGTGTTTGTCAACTGTTTAGCTTTATTGGGGTCAGCATCAAAGATCTCCTGTGCTTTTGATATAGAGATGTCAATGTATTTTTCCATATGAGGGACCTTGAAGACAATATCAAAGAAGTCGGGGTCGAGTCTCAGAATCTCGTGCCCGGAAGAGTCGATCACACTTCTGCTTTCTCTGATGTAATGAGACACAACTTGAAGAACAAACTCGGTATTGTGCGCAGCTGTAGGGAACATTGCCACCAAATGGAGGTTGATGTGTACGATCGCTCTCATTGAATCAGGAAGAGGCTTTGTCTCGGTTAGCTTTGCGAAGTCAACCAAGTCTTGATGACCAACCTCTGTGTCTTTTATCTCTTTGACTTTGGAAAGCACCACAGTCGGTGGATAGACACCTTGATATTTGTACTTCATCTTGCCTTTTTCTTTCGAAGAAGGAGGCTTAGTAGCAGTCATCGAAAAGAACTGGAACTCTGATCACTCTTGAGTTGACGATCTTTGAAAATAGACTGCAATCCGTTTAGCCAGAACAAACATCAATTGTTAGGAAACATGGGAAAGCGTGAAATGAGCACGAGGATGGGAAAGCATGAAGCGGATGACGAGGCACGCAAAACGACGCAAAAGGGCGGAAAAACGAGGCTCAGGAGTGCACTGGTCGAAAATGAAGCTTATCTGGGAAGGATCAGAGAAAGCTTGGAAAAAGTGTAAGGGCACCAAAATTCAGCACCCTTACATCTCTGGGAATTGACTTTTGATGCAAGGGCGCTAAATTTTAGCGCCCTTAGATCTTTCAGTGTTAGTAAAATTTTTACATTTTCAAAATGTCATAGCGCTAAAATTCAGCGCTTAAGCATTTTTTGACAATTTTGAAATGCAGATGTAGGGATGAATGGCGATGGCGCTCGTGCTTGGCAAATGCAATTGCTTGAATCATGAAAGCTTTGAAGACAATTTGGTTTGTCTTTGGATGCAACTCATTATCATTATCAACGCATTGAATTACTAAAGAAACCATCAAACAGAAACCCTCTTTGGAATCTCAAAGTTCGCATTAAAACAAATGGAGAGAGCGAAGTGAATAACAAAAATGTTAGAAAGGAAGGCAAGGCGGAGAATGGAAAGAAAACGGAACACAAGAATTTGCATTTGTGCAAAGATAAGATGAAAGGCGCGAATGGAGAAGAACACGCAAAGAGAGAGATATGTGAAATAGAGAAAAACGCGGATGAAAGGAGCTAAGGAAAGAATGCGTAGGGTTCCATTGCGTGAGGATAAGAAAAATGCAGATGGAAAAGAGAAGACGCGAAAGGAAAAGAGCAGAAACAAAAACGCGTGAGTGAGGATGGAAAAAAACGTGGAAAAGAATGCGTAGAAAAATGCATAACATATACAAAAATGCACATACTTAAACTAGAACACGTAGAAATGAAAGAAGGAGAAAGACAAAACAAAAAACGACTTACCAGAGCGAAACGCGAAGAGTGCTGAAGGAATGGCGAAATCTCCAAAAACGTGATTTTGCAGTTTGAAGAAAACTCGCACAGCAAGAGGAGAGAAAAGAACATGAAATGTAAACAATGAAAATGGCGAATTCATACTTTAAGTGAAAAAGGAAAATCAAAAACCTAACTCAAGTCGAGCAATAAATTTGGGCATGAAAAGTGGCACGATTGATGAAAAACACGAAAACATGAAGAAACGTGCCAAAACCATGAAAAAGAGTTAAGTGGCGAAGAAAAGTGTAATGGCGCAAAAATTTAGCGCTATTGCACTTTTTGGAAATTTCACTGCATGCAGGGGTGCTAAATTTTAGCACCCTTGCATTTTCCAGACTTAACCAATTTTGGCTTCAAGGCAGGAGCGCACTTTTTCAGTGCCACTGCATTTTCCGTAATTCACTAAGTACGAACAGTGAAACTTCGCGAAAGATCTCGTTTCGAAGGTCTTCGCGAGGCGAACATGGGGGAATGCTCGAATTGACTATTCGAGGCTTAGGAATGCATTTCGAGGTGGCTTGAAAATCACTTTGTTATGTGTGCTTGAACTTCACGAATCCTAGGAAACAGACAAGTTTCGTAGGGGGGTTATCCGTGGAACGAGCGCTGCTAGATTCCGTGATAACAACATCAGGACTTTATTCACATTTCTTCTACCATTAACCATATCATAACCTAGTATATGATTCTTTTGTGATTTAATCACTCTTAGGAGTGCAAACATCTCTTCTTAAAGGTAGAAAAGTACTCCCATTCAACTTCATATTTATATATACCATATTGGGAGAGGTGGAATGGTGGTCATCAACTTGTCATTAGATCCTGATACTAGCATTCCACAAATTTACAAATACTAATCAATCATTTTATGCACCATTCTTCTCCCAATAAGCATTTATTCCTTTTTTATCTCATAATTAAATCAATGTATTGTTTTATGTCATTTTATTATGTTATTTGTTGAAGGTTCATAAGCATAAAGGTATTGATCTCTAAAATCAATACATGAAGTATTTCTATATGATGTTCCTACTTTTGAATCTTGATAAGTAGGTTTAGATGACTTACCATTGTTTTGAGCTTCCCACGTTATTATATATCTCCTTGCATGATTTGTAACGTCATCTTGTCATTGTTGGTATTTGGTCTACCTCCTCTCCATGTTCAATTATTTTGATGTGCAAACTAATTTTGAGTTTGACTGAAATAGTATCACCACTCTTCACCTAGAAGGGAAAAGTTTCTTAGTAGTTGGATCTTCCAAATACCAAACAAGGAATTACATCCCTATTGTTTGTGCCATTGTGTTGGTGTAAGTTGGTGGGTGGCTAACCTACACACTAGCAACTTCATCACTAAAATACCAAGGTCTTCAATATGAAAATAAAAACTTATATCCATAGTAATGGTGTCATTTTGTTGGTGCAAGTTGAAATGGTGCCAACACTACACAAAAAATACATAATTGCAAAACTTTTGTGTTAGTGAGGTATTCAAGATATTTTTCAATTGCCTCTTACCCAATAACAACTAATGCATCCTCCACAATTATACTATTTTTTTGGGTCCCAAAATTATACTCACACTTCCAGAGGGATCAATCCACTTTAATGCCAATGAAATGCCATTCTTGAAGGGTGGATAGATTAGCTAATCAATAACTAATGAGATGACAAGCTAATTGATAAAAGTGGATAATATCTCTTTTACTTTGGGTTCAGCTAGACTCATGAGGGTATTCCTAGAGGTAATCTAAATAACAAGATTTAATCACAAACTAAAAGATAGAAAAATAGACAAACATACAATTGTATCCAATGTATACTTAGCCCCAAAAATATTTAGCACACTAAGGACTAACCTATTGCATATATAGCCTCAATTAAGTATGGAAAAATCATTGTAGCACTACAAGATGTGGGTATGTTGGACATGATTCCCTCAAGGTAAAGTATTTAACAATCATTATAGATGTTTCCCTAGATAAATCATGAAATCATGAAGTTCATACAAACTATTTTCTACTCTTACATTACTAGTTAAAATGGGTTTTCATTTTTAAGGTGCATGGAGGGTAAAAATCTTTCAAGATTAGTGCTTTATATTGGGTTACAAAGTCACAGTTACTAGAAGACACAACCCAAAAATAACAAAATTGATATGATATCAATAATTGGACATACTTAATCATTCCCTCTCCAAAATTGTGAAATTTATATGCAATATTGAAAAGATCATTACAAATAATTATTGAAAAAATTGAGATATTCATCTAATTTCTATTTCATTCATACCATTAAATGTTGCAAGAAGAAACCCTAGCTAAGAAAAACCTGCCACACTTTCTCTCTTAGAATCTTCCCTAAAGATGTACAAATTTTTAAGGAGATATTTAGTTAGAAACATCTAATATTCATTAGCCACCTCTTCATTATTTACAAAATGAGTTGCTCAAAAAGTGACTAGACTTGCAAGATTTCAAACCCTAGAATCTCTTCGACATCAGAATCATATGAAAATGAGAAATGATTAACAATTCTCATGTAAAATAAATATATATATAATATTTTCTTAGTAACTGAATCCTTGTGGGAATTTAATTAAGAACCAAATGTCATTAATGCGGTGTGTCAAACAAGTCAAAATATCATGAAATATATTAAAATAGCAACCTAGAATCAATGTACGATTACTTATATTTAAATTTTAAACCATTGCATTTATGGAAGCATGGTGTTATTCATCACCAACTATTAATTTAGAACTTGGATTCACACCTTTCAAATGAATAATACTTTATGGGTGGGAAAGACCAATATGATAGTTGCAAGAATCAAATCAAGCATCAATGGTGTTTTTGGGAAGATTCAACAAGTGAAGGGAAACATCTAGAAGAAATGTAGAAGTATGATAAGGAATTAGAAGTGATAAATGGAGATATGGGGTTTCCTTGTGGAACAAGACATTGGAATGGAGGATCAAATGCACTTTGAAACTTTGGAAAATGGGTGAAATAAGTGGGTTAAATGCATAGAAAAAGATGCAACAAAATTTTGTGGGAATGGACATTAGGATGGGATACAAAGGAAGGATATCTAGAAGACAGGTGGAAGTCTACATAAGATGAAACAAGCAATCAAAGGCTTTAGAAACCTTTGTGGGAATTCAATGCAAAAGTGGACATTGGAATTAGACACTTGGAAGTTTGGAAGTCTACCTAAAGTTCACATGGAAAGGATAGAAAGTGATGCAATAAAAATGTGCAAGATCAGGTGGAGGAAGTGGAGGTATGATTGGAAGAAATTTGAAAGTGGGTAGGTGATCCGTAATTAGAGTTTACAAAATTAACTTGTAAATTAAATCTAATTATGGTAATTTCCCAATCTAATACAGAATTGTGTGATTATGCTTTTCAACCATTGAAATTACAAAATAAGTAATTAGAAATTCAAATACTGAATTTAAACTAGAGAGAAAATTGAGACAGAAGAGAGAAGAATGAGACAAAGAAATAGAAGGATCACAATGTGCAGATTGATAACGGAGTTCGTCCAATGTGGACTACGTCTCCGGGTCCGCTTCTCAATGCTGGGACCGCTTTATTGATATCGCCAAGCAAAATTATGCTTTCTTACAATACCCAAGCTCCAAGTACCTGCAATAATCTCTCCACAATTTCTCACTCTTTTACAATTTTTGGTGTACAAAAACACCTTGTAAATTCTCCTCCAAAGAATTATTTCTCCCAAAATGAACTTGAATAATTCTCCCTGTTACAATTCTCTCCAAGAAAATTCTCGTACAAAATTCTCTACTCAATAATTTTCAATGTCCCTTTACAAAAATCACCCCTTTATATACACATTTATTTGCTAATATGGCTTTAACCATATTATTTTGCAAATATTGCATATCTCCCGTATACAAGTAAAAATTCCAACCATTTCCCCCTTTTACAATAAAAATCACTAATATCCTGTTAGTATAACAAATTATTTTTTCAAAAATAAATCCCCCTTTGGATTTTATAATTCTAAGCCATACAATTAAAAAACGAAACCCTTTAACTATGGGCCATTATAATTTTGGACTTACATTATAATCTTTAAAAATATCTTTTAAGAGCCCCTTAATAATCTCCTTGGATAATCTTTAAAATAAATCAATTAAATATGAGAAAGGTGGTTAAAGGGGTTAATTTGTTGAAATGTAAGTTTACAGGATTTTTTTTCCTCTCCTTGTTTTATGGGCAAGGGAAGAGGATTTTAAGGGATAAAATCCCACCAAATCCTCCTTGAAATCACAAAAATCTTTTAATTTTTAAACCATACGTATTTTCTTTTAACAATATGGTTTAATCCATATTCTTTTTTCCACCATGTCTGTGCCAACTCACCACTCCTGCCATGTCACCACCTGCCATGTCAGCTTGATGATGTCATCAAAGTCAACTAGAGTCAAAATTTTGACTAGCCTTTGACCAACCGTAACTTTCACATACAAGCTCCATTTTTGAAACCAAATATAGTTCTAAAATCAACGCGACGAGCACTATGACTTGGCGTCATTTTTGTTTCATTTTGAGACAATCAATTTTTTTTCCTTTTTGAACCCTTGATTCGCTTGTTTGACCATACCTTTGACTGAGCATAACTTTTGCATACAGACTCCTTTTGATCCCATTCAAGTTGTGTCAAGATCGTGTTAGCGAGCTCTACACATTGATGTTGCTTTGGAAGAATTCTGAGACTGTGAAATTTTTAGGTATTTTGGATCCACCTGGATCAGTAGGATTCCTCAAAATTGAAGTTGAAGGAAATGTGGGGAAAATTTGTAGGAATGGGCATGGGAAAGTAGATATGGTGGAAAGGAAGGAAATCTAAATCCACTTTGTAAGTATACAAAGGGGAATAAAGGGATATCACTATAAATGAAAGGAGATATGGGTAAGGGACAAAAGAGGGGAGGTTCGAACCACTATTGAGATCCTACAAGAGCATAAAGTGAAGGAAAATGGAAGGAATAAAGGGTACAAAAAAAATTGAGGGGATTCCATTTAGGGATGGATGGGAGGACCAAAGGTGGAAGAAATTTCTAGATCTATATTGAGATCTTGCAAAAAAGGTGGAACAAAGTGAAAAGGAAGGAGTGAATGAGGCGATAAATTTTGCACAATTTTTAAGTGGTACTACACATGAGAATTAGATATTGGACTAGCAATAATTTTGTTATGTCCATTAAAAGATAAAAAATTCATAGAAACTACTTTAAAACATCCAAGACTTAGAATTCTTGGATCTTGGCAACTTCCAACATATGATAGGCACATGAGGGATGAAGGAGAACAACATAAATGCAAATTTAACCAAGGGGGGCCCATTTGAAGCTCTCTCAAATGAGTTATTTGTGATGGGTAAAATGTGATTTAAATGTACGGAGGATCTTGGACTCAATAAAACTTTGGCACTATCAAGTTGCTCTAACATGCCCCTCTTATTGAGCTTTGAAATCCTTCGTGGAATCTTTATTGTCCTCTTTCTTCGCTGAAGCTTCAATGATGTCTTGAAGCTTTTGGCTTAACAAATCAAGCATAGCAAGAGGCCTAAATAGAGACATGTTTTAGTGGCTCCCTTAGATTGTTGTTTACATAAATCTCATAGGCTTAAGTTTCCTTCTAACCTTGCCCTATATGATTGGCATGCAGAGCACACTTGCTTTTGTCAAATTTTTGATATTTTTATTAGAAAACATAATATTATGTTTGGATAAAATTGTGAATATATTTTTATTCTAATCTTTGGAGTTTCCTAGGAGATATTCTATTGTTGTATACATTCCTTTTGAATTCCATGTAGTTGTAGAATGAGCAAGTGTGACTGCATAAGGTTGTGGAGTGGAAGCCACCATTGTAGAATGAATGTGTGGTTGCATACAACTATAGAGTGCAAGTGTACAGTTGTAATGTCATATCCCCTTCTCAAGTGTAAATAATTTCAAAAGACCCTTAGCCTATTTAATTTCCTATGTGTTAATTTGTATGCTACAAGGGAATAATGAATTTATTAACTTAATTTGTCTAGCGACATTTTAGTTTAAAAGGATAAATTATAATTAATTAATTATTTTATGAAGGATTGTTAGTGTCATAAAGTAATTTTAAAAGAGGGTTGTTTTAGGAGATGAAAAGTAATATCGACTTAAAATATTTTAAAAGTCACTTTCGAAGGGAAAATGAAGAATTGTGAATAATAGTATTTTATTATTTCAAAAGTGCATATAAAAAGAGGATTTGAGGAAAGAAAAGGTTTCTTTCCCTTTTATCAAATCCCAATCTTATAAAAAAAAACATTGTTTATATTTTCTACCCTAAGATGAAAACCCTTCAGGGAAGAATGGTTGAGGATTAAAACCCTCCTAGCCATTTGAGTAATTTCATCTAGGAATCACCACAATTCTAATTGCTGGAAGTTTTTGAAAATTTCATATTTTGTGGTGTTTTCTTAAGTGTTTCATATCATTGCTACAATGATCTATACCATTCCTACAATATTATATATGGCTATTATAGTGCATATTTCAATTGTATGTGATTTAAAAAAAAAAAATTGATAGGGTTAGAGGTAGTTTGCAATCATTTTTGTAAGTTGTACCAGACAAAAAGGATGTTGTACATGTATTTAGTGGTGTATT